>VZRF01010596.1:210321-350444 GCA_013396875.1 Vireo altiloquus
CGCCCTCATCCCGCACCGCCCGACATCCCCTCGGGACCCCCCACTCCCGAGGCCGCTCTGAGCACAGGGCGAGCCCAGCCCGGGATGGGGACACAGCCCAGGATGGAGGTCACAGCCCAAATGTGGGCCTGGGAGGGAGAGGCACAAGGGGCCCGGGACAGGGATGCCCACTCTGGGAGACAGACCAAAACATCTCACCCAGGATGGAGCATTGTCACTGTCCTCTTTCCCGTTTGCTTCGCACTGAGCAGTGGCAGGTCCAGGGAAGGGGCTGTGACTGTCCCCAAACACAGGGCAGTGGGGGGCTGCAGGTGCATGCTGCGCTGGTGATGCAGCTCTGAGCCCTGAGGTGCACTCAGGTCCCGCAAACCACACACATGAACACCCCTCCGTGTCCTCCAGCTGGGTACTGCCACCTCTGCCAAATGCTCCCAGGCAAGGTGACTGTCACCCACCATCCTGGGTGACACCAACTCAGAGGGGACATTGGGGTTGGTGTTGCACTCCATCCGCATACACACGTCCCCTTTGATGCCTCAGAGCTGATTTGGCTCCCTCTTCATCTCTGAGGGATGGCATCAAGGTGGCAGAAAAATCCAAGGGGGAAGCACAGATGGCACCCAGGCTTGGTCCCATTCATCCCCTGCTCACTCCCAGCCCCACAGTGCTTCTGGCTGGAGCATGGCACAGATGCCAGGCTCTGAGCCATGGTGCCAGAGGTGGCCTTGGGACTTGCCCTGGAAAAGGATGGGGATGGGAGTGTGTGGGAGCTGTGTCCCACCGTACTAACCCCACGGGGCAGCTCTCAAACTCCACCTTAGCACGCTGGATTCACCCAAGCTCCCCTGTCCCTCATGTCCCCGGTCCCAACCCATGCCGTTCCTCTAACATTAATAAAGCCATTAATTAATAGATTGGAGATATGGCTCAGAAATGCCACTTTGGAGGGAGCTGGAAGTGCTGCAATTGGGATCACAGGGATAAGCAGGTTCGAGGAACCAGAAGATAAGTTAATGCTAAGGCCAGTGTTTAATGCAGGCAGTTCCTCCCCAGGCCGCTTCTGGAGCCCCGTGCACACCGAGCACAGGCCCGCAAAGAAAAGCAGAGCGAGGGATGAGCTGGGTCTCCCGGGAGAGGAGCCGGAGCGGGGAGAGCGGAGCCGCGGCTGCCGCGCCGCACAGAGCCGCCTTTCATTACAAAGGGCCGGGAAGCGGCTCGGAGCTGCCAGCAGCACTGACACGATGCAAGAGGGGATTTTTCAGGCTGATGCAGCAACAAAGGCAGTTAAATCTAGCCAGGTAAGAAGCTTTCGAGGTTAGCCGGCTGTTCCCACAGCACAGGCTTTCTTTTCTTTTTTTCCTTCTTTTTTTTTTTTCCCCTCTCTTTTTCCCCTCCTTTTCTGGGGGGAATTATTTTTGGTAATCCATGTGTTGCTGCTCGTTGGGCGCTGGAGCAGAAGTAAGCAGGTAAGCGGCACTTTTATCTCCAATCCGGCTTCCCACCATGGCCGGGACTCCAGTGAGGGGCTCTGAGCCTCAAAGGGAAGCAGTGAGGCTGGGCCAAGGCAGCTGGAGCGGTGCTAAGCTCACAGCAGCTGGGAATTCCTTCTCTTTTTTTGATTGAAATTACGGCAGTGGGGAGCTACCTGGAGAGGAGCAGCTTCCACAACAAGCACCTGCTGCACCGGCGGAGGCTGGGTGCGCTGAGGCCGCACTGGGTGGTTTGGGGTGCTGGTGCCCACCTGGAGTCACTCACTGCCTGGCCCTCCTGGCAGAACAGAGGGGTGCTGATCCTGAGAAAGCCACCCATGACACCCATGTCCATCGCTCTTATGTAGGGAGAGGTTGGTGCTGTGTTCCTAGGGCATGAGGATGCTCCCATCGCTGGCTCTGCAGGGAGTCCACGTGGTTCAATCATCTTGGTGGGATATTGTGGAGATAGACCAGGATGAAGCTCAGACCCTGGAGCCTGTTGGAGGCCAGGAGGGTGTTTCTGAAGGGGTTTGTGTTCCTGGAGACCTACATGCCAGCTCCAGTGCTTCCTAGGGAAACACCCTGGGCTGCCCCGAGCAGCCGCCTTCCCACAGTCCTGCCAGGTGGAGGATGTGCCAGTGGCCCATGACTCAACACCTCCTCCCCGTGCTTCACATCAGCAGGTGGGATGTGACACGACCCCGGAGGCTGCAATGAGCCATGCTGGCGGAGGCAGCGCCGGCTCAGCGAGCTGTGCTGCCATGCAGGGACCCGCAGCCCCTCGCCATCCCAGGCTCGCAGCCGTGATGGGGGGTGGCCACAACTCGTCTCCCTGATGGAGCTTGTCATCTCGTCCTTCCTCAGACGTCACCCTGCCGAGCCCAGAAGTTTCTGTGTTGATCCAGCTGGTGCAATGATGTTGCTCCATTCCCTCATGATGCCTTTCCTCACCCTGGGCCATGTGCCGTGATGGTGCCATGCAGTGCCGGCTGCTCCCGGCTGTGCCCACACCGTGCTCTGGTTAATGGTGCAACCACCACCACTGACATGCCCAGCACCCTGCCCAGGGACCTGAACCCTGCCTTGGTGTGGGGTGAACGCAGCTGAAAATTCCTCTTCCTCCCCATCCTTCTCCTCTTCTCTCTGCCCAGCCAGCATCCACTGCTGCAACAAGATTAAACCAATTGCACCGTTATTTGTTTCATATTTAATAAGGGTTTGAGGAGCAGATCTCCCAGCAAGCCCCTGCTATCAATCAAACCCGCACAGAGTCCCCCTTCGTGCCCGCCTTTCCAAGAAGAAAGAAAACAAAATTGGTCTAATTTATTATTCATTTGTTCATTAAGTCTGTATTAACCAGATATATTATAAAGGAAAACAGGATTGCGCCTTTTGATCAGCAAACCCTCTGCTCATGAATATCCATGAGGCTCCCTCCTACCCCAGCACCTCTCCCATGTGTGGACCCAGCTGATGGAGGGTGTCAGTGGTGGGTGCTGGCACCCAGCTGGGTCCTGGCACACCACAGGGCTGGGAAGCTGCTCTCAGCTCTCTCTGCTTGCACGGTGTTGGGGATCAACTGGGCCATCCCACGGTGCTCCAGAGCTCAGGCCACCCATGGGTGCCCACAGCTGGGAGGGAGAGGCCAAGCCCTGCTGGGTGCAGGGGGCTGTGGGGACGTGCTGGGGGGCACTGGGGCGATGGGCTCCCCTCCCTTCCTGCCTGGGGCTGAGCAGGAAGCCGAGCAGGTGGTGTTTCCGCGGCGTGAAAAAGCAGCATATGTCCCTGGATCCCTGGCGCGTGGCGGCGGCGGCGGCGATGCCCGCGACTCCCCCGATGCTGCGGGCGGGCACGGAGGGACCCCGAGGTGCCAGTGATGCCCTGCAGGACCAGCACAGGACTGGAGCAGCACGTATCCCTGCTCCCCAGGGCATCCTCCATGAGCCCCTCGGTCGATCCTGGGGAGGATGGGCTGGGGCAGGATCGGCATCCCAGGATGTGTTGCAGGAACTGGCTGGCACCAGGTCATAAGCTCATGGTGACCTTCACCCAGAGCGAGCAGCACCTCTGGCAGCAGCAGAGTGTGGAGAGCCATGTCCCAGCCCAGCAGGATGGTGGATCCCAGCCCTGCCCAGGAGCTGTTGCACCCTGCAGCAGCAGTGGGCGTACACGGAGAAATGCCACATCCACATGGATGTCCGTGCACCCATGCAGTCCAGCCAGACCCGAAAATAGGTTGGTTTAAAAAATGCATCACTTTGAAGTTATGTAAATGAAAGGCAGCGGCAAACAGAGCATGCTGGCAAAAGGGTTTCCAATTTTTTTTTCCTCCTCGCCAGCTTCCTCCGGTTAAAATTGGGTTGCAATTCATTAATAAAGGAACAGTTGTACTGAATAAGCTCCCGTGCTTAAATCAGGACAGAGAAGCGTAATTAACCCAGCTCCAGTCTGATGTGATGGAAGAGGAAAATGCTCTTCTGTTTTGGTCCCTTCTCTTAAAAGCCCGCTGCGTTCTCCCGGCCTCTTGGGAACAGAGCTGAGCTTCTTATTTAAAAATGAAGCTCGCAGCCTGACAGAGCGGGTTCATGTATATATATATAAAAGCTGTCATGATGATATTTTATTCATACCCCTCTTCCCCTTCCCTTTGCTTGGAAAATCCAGGAGCAGCCAGCAGGCAGTGTGGAGAGAGAGAAAGCAAGAATCCCCTTTTAAAAGTAAATTACAGATGCAAGTCACATTAGTTGAAGCCCCACGAGGCGGCAGATTCCTGAGTACCGGGGCTGGCCCCAGCAGCTTGGCCAGCCCAGACCTGGCACAGCAGCTTCCCACCCTGAATGCCACCCGTGAGAGGGCAGGAGGGGACAGGCAGGGGGTGGCACTGGCTTTACACCTCTGATTTGTTCAAGCTGAAGGTTTGTCCACACTCCTCTAAATGGAGCCACCACCTAAATTACAGCCTAATTACAGACGGGGCCACAAAGAGCTCCCACTGGCAGGTCCTATAGGTGGGATTCAGCCTGTTGTTCCGGGCTCCAGGTGAGGGGATTCCTTCTCCACCATTATTTCTGGGGCTGAATTTCCACCTTTCCTCTCAGCAGTTTGTCTGGATGAGCCAGACGCTGTCCGGCCACCGTCGAACTGGCACGTGGCTCTGCATGTTGATGGAGCATCCCTGCGGCTCAGCTCAGCTCTGCCTGGCCATGCTCTCCCCCTTCCTCCACCGCTGCTTCCTCACCTCACAGCTGTAAAAATAGCTGCCTGATGTCATAGGAAGGCAATATGTATTTTGGGTGGTCTTTGGCTGGGGAAGAGGTGCCCACAACAAGAGTGTTGGATTTGCTGTATGGGACAGGGATTCTGGAGAGGCAGAGCAGGGCAGCACAGTCTATTGCAACTGGGAGCGCTGCAGGACGGGCTTGATGTGAGAGATAGATGCTGAATTCCACATGGGACCAGCCACAGACCCATCAACATCTCCTCTGCCCCTGCTGAAGGTGCACCGTGTCACCAGTCGCTGTCCCTGTGTCACCTGGGGTGAGCTGAGGTGAATGCCCTCAGGGACGCAGGCAGTCAGCACCGGCGCTGTGGGAGCACCCACGCAGTGGGGCCGGGCAGGAGCATCCTGGGATGGGGACACGCACAAGGAGCTCTGCAATGGGGCAGTGCAGCAGCACCCCTGTGCCACAGGGCTGCCCAGGTACCACCGAGTATGGAGCTGGAGCAGGGGTGGCATTGCTCCATGGCACCACTGCCCCCACTCCATCAGGAACCTCCCTGGGGACCTTCTCCATATTTCTTCTGCTTCACTCCCAGTGCCTGTCCGTGTCCACTCCTTGTAGCTCTACCCCAGGGGATTTTGAGGCTCTATTAGTTTTCTTAAAACTAACAGGTTGGTTTGCAAAGCACAGGGATGCTGGACCCTGCCAGGAACCCACCATACACCCCATGAGTGGCTGGGCCGGCACCGCTGGGTACTGGCACGGAGAAACAGGGGCATTGCCAGTGTTCATCCTGCCCTGAGACACACCAGCGAGCCTGGAAATCCTTGGTGGGGCAAACTGAATCCCTGGGGCTGGAGGAGATGTGTTTGAGGCCAGGCAGCCCTTTTGTAGCAGAGATGTTTCTGGTGAGGAGAAAAAAAAAGAAAAATCAGTGTTTGTTTCTTTCGGAGAAGATTGCTCTCTGCGCACTCCTTGTATTTAGTTATTATTAAAGGGTTGTTTTGCTGTCACTGAAAGCCTGCAATTATGGGCTCTCACTTTTTTTTCCTGGCTGTCACTATTCCCCATGAAAGCATTGCCCACAATTTTAGCATTTCTGCATTTCAATGTAAAGAAAAGGAAATCGAGATTTGGGCTGACACTTTCCATGTGCACACAGCTGGTTTCAAACTCCTTTGGTTGTCCCCCCACCAACAAACATAATTTTGGGGGCTCAGACCAGAGCAGAATGTAGCTGTGCACTACCAGAGGCTCTTTGGTCTTTACTGTCTTGCTTGTTCAACCCATATCCAGGCAAAAACCTCGCAGGAATCCCACCAACACCAATGCTGTGGTCAGGAAGCCAACACCACCTCACACCCTGCTCCCGTAAGTGTGCTGTGCAGAAAAAAATACACTATTTTCATTGGAGATCCTTATAAATTTCCCTTGGTCAAATAATTCATGGCTGATGGCTGGAAACACACTTTGTGTCCTGTATCTGTCTGTGCCAGCTTCGCATTGTGCCTCCCACACCATAAATCCCTTCTCAGACCCCACAAAACATGGGATATCCCCAGCCAGAACCAGCATCCATGTGGAGTCAGGGATGCAGCAGATGGGGCTGACTTGGCTCCACCGGACCCCAAATCCTCAACATTCCTAGAGGAATTCCCCCAAAGTTCATGGGGACGCTTCTCCTCCCTCTGAATCCTCCTCCCTGGCTGTATCACCGCTAATCTAATGTGGCTAATTTTAAACGAAGCTGCCCTCCCTTGACATGCATCTCCCCGTGGCATTGAAATTAAATGTAGGCTGTAATTTGGCATTTGAGAAGCGAAAGGGATGGTGGCCCTAAGGGAAAAGATAACAGCTTGGCTGTTTGTGTTAAATAGCTGTCTGCGAGCTTCAAACTGCAGCCGGAGACTCAGCTCACCGCGGGCAGGCTGCCAGCCCCCGGCCTGCTTTTTGGCTACAGCTCCTTCACAGCAGGAAGCTCGGAAGGGGGATCTCAGCCCCGACCCCCCCACTGCATCTCACAGGGCATCTGCTTGTTCCCCACCCTCCGTGGCTCCTGCTAAAACTGTCTCGCAGGCTCCTTGCTCCAGCGCCAGGGACCGCAGCCACCAGGAATGGATGCACAGCCACAGGAAAGGAGAAACTCGGCCCTCCGGGGCATTCTGAGCCCAGCATGGGGCAACACAGTCTGGCAGGAGCATCCCAATTCCATGCTGCACCTTGCGTGGTGGTGGCAGCCCATCAGGGACATCCCTGCCAAATGCTGCACCAGCGTGGATTTGCAGCTGGCGATGCTGGGATTTGGTCTCAGCACAGCACAGAGGTCTCTAGATTGTATCCAGACCCCTTGCCTGCCACCTGAGGACTTTGCTTTAAATAAAAGTCTGCTTCACTCAAATCCAATGTTTCTCTTGGCCTGAAACAAAAATTAGTTCTAATTTCAAGCTCACTTTCTTTCATATTTTAATGGATGCTGTTAATAAAAGGGAGACTTTGAGATAGCAATTTCCAGCAGCAGAACATGCCTGTTTTGGGGGCAGTTTGTTTTAAACTGGAAAAAACTGCCAAGGCAGTGGGAATTTGCCTGTGCTCCCAGGTTCCCCCCAGTCACCTGTGCAGGGGACACTGGGGCAGGCAAGGAATGGAAGAGGCAGATGTCCCCGTGGCCAGGGCCAGCTGCAACCCAGTGATGGGGCTCCCCGATGGGATGGTTACCTGGTGCACCCCACAGCCCTTTTTCTTCCCAGCCCACCCACCTCCATCCCTCTGCCCTCCTCTTCCTTGCCCGCACCCAGTTACCATTTCCCAGGAGCTGCTCGTCCCTCCCAGCCCTTTGTACCGCTTGTCTCCATCCTCCCCTTTGTTTAGCATTTTAATTATTTTAATTACCTTGTTTGCCAGCTTATCGCGGCGCTCAAACCCATCTGTGTGCGCGGGAGCAGACACAGACTTTTATCTGCAGCCCGCCGTCAGCCCCATTAGCATTTTTTACTCCAGCTTTGGTGGAGGAAAGGAGAAATTAGCATTTCTGCCTGCACCGGTGGGGCTGGCACGGTCGTCCCTCGCCTCGCAGGGTCACTTCATTCTTCCCAGAAGAATGGGACTAATTTATCTCTCCCCCCTCCTTGTATCCATTTCAAATGAGAGATTAATATAATGACAAACATGAAGCCCAAGTGGGGGTGATGCCTGAGCCCTGCCATGGGGTTTTCCCTCTCAGGGGAGGCAGGCAGTGTTCAGGTGAGGTGGATGCTGTCCCCAGAAAGCACCCTTGGGTGGCCAGGAGCAAGGTGTCTTTGGGAAAAAGTGTCTTTCTGTTGAATTTGGACGCCAAAATGTTGCTTGGTGGCGGAGGCAGGGGTCAAAGGCAGGGATGCTGGGCCTGGCTGCAAGTGGGAGGGGACAGGGACATGGCCGGGGGCTTCAGGCTGTGGTTAAAGCAGCCGTGTTGCTGCAGTGGCAGGGACTTTCCAGGTGGGCTTCATGGCTGGAGCCCCCTACTCTGCTTTAGGGACAAATGAGAGATTTCACTGCTGGAAACCCTCTCCCAGCATCCTCTTAGCACTGTTTAAATGCCTCTCCCAAAGAGGCCCAACCACCAATAAATCTGTATCAGCTCACTTTCAAACACACTTCAGTGCCCTATTTTCTCTGCACAACAACAAATTAACAGCCCCAGTTTTGGGAATGGCCACCAGCCAGCCCAGCAGGGCTCCCTGAGTGACCCAAGACTCCTTTTTACTGCATCAAAGCATTGCTATAACCCTGCTGTGAGCTGCCTGTGGGGAGGGGGGTGCAGTGAGGGCAAGGCTGGGTGACCAGTGGTCCCCTGGGGAAAGCTGAGTTGCCAGGGGTGTTCACAGGTACCCAGCTGTGCCATGGTGTGAGCAGGGTGGAAAACATCCCATGGAGTTGGGCTGGGGAGCCAACAGAGACGGGACATCTGTAGGGACAGGACACCTCATGGAGGAAGAACATCCCATGGAACAAGATGTTCTGTGGAAACAGAAACTCTTTTGGAGAGAGGACGTGAATCCAGGTCAGGATAACCCTTGGGCACAGGATGTTCCTTAGGCACAGAACCCCAGTTTAGGATAGGGTGTTCTTTGGGAATAGGACCCCTGTTCCTGGATCCCCTGTTTCAGGATGAGAATGCCTCTTTGGGACAAGAGTCCCATCCAGGGCAGGATGTCCCTTTGGGACAGAAATCCCCTTAAGGACAGAATGCCCACAGAGGACAGGCCGGGGCAGCAGCCAGGACCCTTAGATCCTCCCCAGCATCTGCTTCTAAACTCTCCTGTAAATACTCAACACACTCCTGTGTATGAATAAATGGTCTCACACTTCTGATTCAAGTCACCAGGAAAAACAGAGTGAATTAACCAAATTCCAGAGCAGATGGAATCCCCTAAAAGCCCACACACCTTTCCTGCACCCAGCAAATTCCTTTAAGACCCAGGAAAGGCAATAAAGGCCAATTCATTGATCCCAAATCTGTTAAACAAATGAGTCAGAGACAAAAGGATCCATCAGCCCAGAGAGTGTTGAGGGAGACATGCAGGGACATGGGATGGTGTGCAGGGATAGTGATCCCAGCAGCCAGGGACCCACCATGTCTCTGCACCACAGCCTGCCATGGGAAAGCCACAGGACAGTGTTTTGCCGAGGTTTGGGCTGAAAAACTCAATAAGGAAGAAATTAGAAAGAGAAAGTTCACTAAAATAGCTTTAGGAAATCATCCCACCAAAGGAATGGGATGAAGAACAAAGGAAGGTGGAGGGACCAAACCCAAGGGAAGGTAATCCAGGGACACAACACCGTTCATTGAATCTGCTAAGGTGATGAGGAGGAGGGGAAGGAGGAAGGACTGCCCCGCTGCCTCAGCACAGCTCAGTGCCACTTGCTGGCAAGGCCAGGCTTGGCTGTGTGGTGGTGGCATTGCAGCAGGGGTGAGAGAAGAGCACCAACCCCACAGTGTCCAGCCATGCCATGCTGTGGGAGACAGCCACTTCCTTCACGAGCACATCACCAGCTCTGTGCTCCACTGCTGCCGGAAAGCACGGCAGATTCGATCTATAATTTACAGGGATATCCATCTGGGAAGTGGCTTGACAAGCCTGGGAGAACAGCACTGCCCTCCTGGCTCCTGCTCTTCTTTTAATTTAAAAATCCTTTACATTGAGGCATGGTGTGAATAAGGGCCAGTGACAGGCAGCACCTCCTCCCTCCCTACCCCATCACTGCCTCCTCAGCTTGCCACAGCAGGTCCTTGCACCCCACTTTCAGCCTCCCCAGGACACAGCTTGGAGGTGTTGACTCCTGCACCTTTAACTCAGATGCTCAGGACAGGCTTTCTTAGGAAGCCCCCAGAGATGCTGCAGCTACCAGGGCTGGGCTGGATGATGCTGGTTGCTGTGGAAACAGCAGGGCCAGATCCAGGGACCGCAGCATTTTCCCTGCACCTGGTACCAGCTCCTCTCACCTAGCTTGCAGCTGGAGAGCACAGGATGCAGGAAAGCTGTTCTGGGGGCATTGGGCTGTCCCCAGTCCCAGTCTGCTCCAGTCCCACCTTCCCCAGGGATTGATGGGCTTGCTCCCTCCCACCCTCTGTATGTCATGCACAGGGTGCTCCATTGCATGGGACTCCCTGGGATGGGACACAATGCGCTGGACCTGGGCCACCACCTCTTCTCCAGCCACCCTGGGGGCCATATCCAGCCATCCTCCCCGGAACTGCATGACACAGCCTGGCAGCTTCAGGCAGCCACATCCCAGGAAAAACTTCTGCACCAGTGCCATAACTTCACTCAACCAGTGCACCACCACAGGCTCTCCTAAATGTCACCCACACCTGCAGGAGGTGGGACAAGCCACACAGGGTCCTCATTAAGTGTAGCCAAACCCTGCCATCAGCCAGGCAGGTGCCGCTGTGTGCCAGGCTGCCACCCATCCCAGGCTCATCCCCGTTCCGCTCACGGGCAGCTCAGCCCGTTACAGGGATGCTGGGATGATGGAGTATCCTGCCGGAGTAGAGGAAGCCAGGTAAACCTCTCCATCCATCAGGGCCCCCACTTTCTGCCAAGCACATTAGGGGATAATTAAGTAAAAATAGGCCTTCCGACCAGTGTAGCTCATTAAGGGCTAATTAAGTTAATTAGTGCCAGGTGTGGATTGCAGCGCTTGCGCGTGTGGCTGTTGTTTGCTGTAATTGCATTTTCTCATCAGCTTCCTCCGCCAGGCTGGAGCGCTGCCAACAAGGAAGGGATTCAGTGCCCGCTGTTGGTGCAACATGGGGCAGCTGATGGGTACCCAGTGATGGCACCGCACCAGGGACAGTTAACCCTTCTGTCCCCATGCCCTCGGGGTGGCTCTGCCGCCCCAAAGCCAGGGTCTGACCATGGAGCAGCAGCTGCTGCCCCTGCCTGTCCCTCTTGGTGTGTTCCTCCCACCTTCACGCAGGGGAGGACAAGAGCCTGTGCCATAGCAGTCCCCAAAAGCAGCCAGGAAGGCAGGGGACAGCCTCCCAGGGACCCAGCATCGAGACCAAGACCTCTGAAGGTCTGTGAAGGTGAATATGGGCAGGGATGAAGCAGTAAAGACAGCCACGTGTGCTGGTCATATTGGTGCTGAAAGATGAAAGAGGGATGGTGGAGAAAAGGGTGGAGAGGAAGGGAAAAAGGCGAGAAGGAAGCATGGGAGGGTGAGGAGAGAGATGCTGGACTCTGATCTGCGCTTCCCGCACCCGGGAGCAATTAGAGCTGCTCTGCCTGTGCCCCGCAGAGACACTGAAGGGATGAAGATGTGACAAAGACCAGGCTATTTTTTGCTGAGGTTACTGTCACTAATAAATGGAGACTCTCCCTTGACACGTGTTCCTGTTCCTTCCAGCGTCTGGGCATTTGGCATCCTCCTCCAAGCACAGCCTTGCTGGTAGCAGCCTCGCTTGGAGCTGACCCACGCTCCCTCCAGGGAGGCGAGACTCGTAAACAATTCTGTGAAATATGGCTGAAAGGTGCTGAGGGGATGGAGAGGCTGTGCAGCCACCCCATCCCTCTCCCCATGCCGTGAATCAACCCCCAGTGAGGCAGGAGCAAAGCAGAGAGCTCCATCCACATCCCGGGATGGAGGCCAGGGAGCACAGCCAGCATTTGGGGGGCTGCCTTTCCTGTGGCCTCTATCCGATGGAAAGTTCCTGCTGCCTGCACCACTGTGGCAAGTGAGATGGGGAAAAGGGAGTTGAAGGGCAGGCAGGAGGAGAGCTGGGTCCTTGCATCCCCACCGTGATCTCTCAGCACCGAGATAATTGCCTGCTGGTGACAGCTGAGGTCAGGCATGACAGATACCTTGGGAAGAGCTCCGGCTCCAAGACCTCCCAGCAGCAACCCAGTTCAATACTGGGGTTGAGAGGTAATTTTCCCAATCTCCCCTAGCACAGGCTTGCTCTGGGTGGATCCATGTTCAGGTGACGATCCTTCCATCATCCCTGCCTTCAAACGGCACTCAGCCCCCCCAAACAACTCCACACATGGGCTGTGATCCCTGGGGAGGAATAGGGAGTAGTAGGGTACCAAGCCTGAGGGCTTGGAGCTCCCATGGGGTGTGGTGAGAGCACCTAGGCAGGGGCAATGCCCACCTGGGGATCAGTGGGGCACAGATGGACCTGCCCCTGCCCTCTATCCCTGCCTTCACTCCCATGACCAAAGGAGGCTTTTTCTCCTTGCTCTCACGGCCCCTTGCCACCCCATCCTGATGCACGAGGGATGCGCAGAGCATCAGGCAGCCCCACTATATCTGCCATGGGAAAGGGACTGGGGAGGGAGTGTCCTGCAGCCCCTTTGGATGGCCAGGAGGCCAGTGAGCACATCCTGGGGCTGGCAATTCATCTCCCGCTTCCCTCTGCACTGGGGTCGCTGCAGTGGGACTTGGCTCACCTGTCCCCCGGCTGCAGTGCTGAGAGTGGGGCGGGGCAGGAGAGCTGAATGCTGGGCATGGAGAGACCAGGATGAGACACGGAGCCCAATGCCACCAGCTGTGCCACCAGCTTGGCACCTGCCGCAGAGAGCACGTGCCCAGGCAGGGAAGGAGGCAGGGAAGCAGGCAGGCAGCGCTCCGAGGAGGCTCTGCAGCACCCTTGGCTCCCCTCTCCCCAGAGCCGGGCGCGAGGCTGACAGGATCATTACAGCCACTATCTGGGCTCACGGGCTCATCCCTCTCCCTTTCGCCTTTTGCATAATGGATAGGCTGTGAGTAATGGGAAATGGCAGCCCGGCCGCGCTTGCTGGCAGCCCCTTAATGAAGAATATGGAAATCTCATCAGTCCAATCAGGCCAGCAAATGAAACTGCTTTCCCCCGCCGATGTGAGCAGAAGGCTAACGACCCGCGCTCCATCCCGCTCCCAGGAAGCCCCCCCTTCCCTTTTCCATGTTGACAAGTGAGCTGTGAACTTCATTTTTTCTGGCAAGCAGAGCCCCAGCTCATCTTCCCTGTTCTCGTTCTCCAGGCTTGGGCCAGCAGGTATACCTGTCCTGAGCCTTCCTCTTCCTCTTGCTCCTCAAGGCCATCGCTCCCCACTCATGTCACCAGCTGAAGGTGTCACCCATCCCCAGCTCCTGGTCCTCTCTTATGTCCTCCTGCTGTGCCTGAGCCTCCCAGCATCAGCTTTGCCAGAGCTGCAGGTGCAAGTCAGCATCCCACAGTGGGGATGTGGGACACGTGGTTCCCCAGCCGCAGTCACGTGAGATCACAGTGTCCCTGCAAGCACTGAGGTCTGTTGGGTTCATGTCCATAGAATCCCAGCACAGCTGAGCTTCATAGACTTGAGTCTTCTCCTTCAGTGACACCTGCAAAGAGCTGGAGAAAACATTGGTTCCTCTCTTGTCTCCCTTGTCTGTCACCCACAGCCTTGAGCCTGGTATAGAGCAGAGCTCCATCTCCACTCACCTCTTGCAGCGTGCACCATCTCCTAGCAAGAGCTTCAGTTGTGACACCTGCACTGTGACACCTCTAGTTGTCCCAGAATTGGAGCATCTTCCAAGAAACTGTACCCCCCAGTAACACGGGGGCCACCCTGGTAGGAGCTGGCACCAGCACCCCCCACTCCAAACACATCCCACCTCAGTGTCATCTGCAAACTTGATGATGTACCTTTTGTCTCCTCCTCCCCATAAGCACTGTCCTGGCCCTGAGCAACCTGGGAGTGCCTCCAATTCAGGTCCCACAGGTTTTGCTCTTGCTCTGGGCTTCTGAGCTGTTGTCTTAATGGAGCTGTGAAATGCTGTCTGTCAACTTGGTTACCATGGTGGCCTAGAACTTTGACTTGTGTATCTTGGTAAGATGTGTCTGAGAAAGCCTGACTTGTCCGTAGTGGGGCAGAAGACACGGTCAGTACTGGGATCTCAGTCCACGCTGGGATCTGTACAAGGATGGTCACCTTGGATAAGGACTTGAGGGATGCAGGTTCAGCTCTGCCTTGGACTCACTGCACAGGCTGCTTGCTCCAAATCTGCACCAAGATTTCATAGCTGGACTTGCTGAGTCCAAAATGTGACAAAAATGAGATGCAGCTCATACCAGCAGGCCCTGACCTCCACAGCAGCATGCTCTGGCCTTTGAAACACTTCAGGCAGGGGAGAGCAGCAGCATCCTCCCCTGCATCTGTCTGCTCCATGGGCAAAGGCAGGAGGCTGGCAGGGAAACGGCCACTCGCTGGTTTGGGGGAATGTTTAATTACCGTCTCTCACAGCCAGTGTGTAGCTCCTAAACTGACGGTGTGCCTCGGCCGTGAATTCGCCCAGAAGCACCGAGGTGCGTATGGGTTTTCATAAAATCCCCAGCTATGTGTACACCCAGAGCATTCAGCCATGCATAAATACACCCCTAGCGCAGGCTCGTGCTACAGCAGAGGATGCTAACTCGGGGCTGGAGGAAACCATTCGTTTCCATGAGTTATAAGATCATATCTGGAAACACCTCTAACAAGCCAAGTTCAGTGCGGCAGCGGAGCTGGCGCTGGTACCCGGCACGGGCTGTTTGCACACACCAGTAATGATGTGAACGAGCGGCTGTTCAAGGGGCTGATCAACATCAAACCATTGAAATTAAAGGCTGAGGAGAAGCAGAGCCATAAACATTTATTGCAACACTCTGCGTATCATCAGCTGCTGATTTGAAGGCAGTGGAAATGTGCAGCTGAAATAATAGGATTTATCGGAGTCAGAGATGAACTGTCCTTGATGGATGGTTGTAGAAGGGAAACAATGTTCCATCTCCAGCACAAGGCCATTCCTAAAATACAGCTAGGGGGTGGGGGGGCTGCTGCCTTTATAAACGCTAATCCCTCACCATTTTAGAGCTCACACCAGCCGTCAGACCCAACTGCAGCTGAATGAGGGAGCCAGCTTGAAGATGATGTGCTGGAATATCCCGGAGGACTGGAAATCAGAGTTGTGGTCTCTAAATGCCGAGTGTCTAATTTGCTGGAAAGTTGACACCCTTTCTGCTTCATCTTGATGCATTTTCCATTTGTTTGATCCCCTTTACATTTTTATCTCTGTTCTTCAGACAGAAAAAGCAAATCTAGGAATTTCTTCAGCTGCTCTCTCTTTGCTTGCCATTTTTTTTTTCTGTTGCTTTGCTGACACAACTCAAGTTCATTAATAATGACACCGACAGTTTGCCTTTTAAAGCAAACTCCCTCTCCTGCCACCCACCAAAGCTATGGAACCCTACCTCTGGATGGGAAACACAGCTGCCGTGCTCCCCCCAAACAGTGGGTTAAGGCAGGAACCAATGGCACTCAGAGATCAGCTGTTGTAATCAAATTGTCTCCTGTCACCTTGAGCACCCTGTAATGCTCCTACAGCTAACAGGCTGGGAGGAGGACAGGGCTGAGAAAAGCAGTGTCAGAAGAATGTAGGAAGAGAATAATTTGATAGATTTTTTTTAGTTTGGTTGTTTTTTTTTTTTTTTACATTTGAGTGAAAATTGAAGTTATGGATTGTTTTTTAAAAGGGAACTTCAGAAAAAATATCTCTCTCTCTCTCTCTTTTAGAAGTAATCCCAGGAAAATATTTCCATGCAAAAGTCTCTGACTTATAGATCATCCAAGGTGTTTTATTCACATCAAAGTACCTAATATTTGAAACAGGAGAGAAACCCAACTTGACTTTATCAGATTTAAAAACAAGTTAGCTTTGGCTTCATTGAACATCTGCTGCAGGCTCCATGGGGAGGAATTCTCTTGTGCCTCTCCTGGGGACTTTTGGGCAAGGCTGGATGCAGAAAGTTCTCTCTGCTGTGACAAACTGGCCATAACTTGACCTCTAAAAAGAGGGGAGCAGCATTACATCTAACCCCTTGTCAACACTCTGTGGCACTAACAGGACAAACCCATCTGGATCAAGGCAAGAGGAAACGCAATGCTGTCACTGTCCCATCTGAGACATCCCTGAGAGCCCCAAATTTAGTGCAGCATTCATACTTCATTGGTCTCCATACTACCCCCTCAGCACCAGCATCTCTGATAAAACAAGCCTCCCCAGGAACCTCTATCTCATTTTTCTTGCTCAAATGGGTTGCAGAAGGGACTTGCTTTTGTTTCCACCAACACAAAGCCGAAAAAAACCCTCAAAGCTACATCCGTATGGGATGTGGGTGGTTGGAGAAAAATGGGTTTCCTGCTGCTTTGTATGTCCTAAAGCCTATTAACTGGGACTCTGTCTCTATCACTTCTTGTTTTGCCTGACAGGTTAAGCCCGCGTTGGCTTGATGAGACATTAGTGGCAGAACTTTTCCTGTGCCAGCCTGACACAATTCCCACTCCCACAGTTCCGATGTCCCCGATTAGCTGCTCTTGAAGGCACCACTTGAATATGTTGCACCACATCTTCTCACCAAGACCTCGAAGGGATCCTGTAACCCTCTGAAGATTGCTGTGAACGATGTAGAAACAAAACTGGTTTCTTCAGGTTGATGCAGTGAGTGACAAAGGCGGAGTGGGGGAGCAGGGACACCTCAGCAGAGAATTTCTCCCTGTTCAGCTGCTTTGGGCAGTTGGCTTCTTGCTGCCCAAGTTCCTCAATCATCAGCAGTGAGAACTGCAATTCTCATTCCTTCTTGTGGTCCATAAGCAGCTTTCTTCTGCTGCACCTCCTAACAGAGATGTGGTTGTAAGTGCACATAAACCTGCTTCCCTCTACCCACCCTGACCTCTTCTCTGTCCCACAACATGGAAACATAAAAAACATGAATGCTAACACTCCTGCAAATGCAAGAAAAGGGACCTTCTCAGTGTGGCTTCACATCTTGAGGTTGCTGAGAAGCCATTTTCAGCACTTCAAGTTGAAGTACTTCCGCAAAGGAAAATCAGTGCTGAGGACACCTGCCCAAAAATGAGGGGTGAGCAGGCTGCCATGAGGGAGGTGCAGGTGATGGAGGAGCAATGGGAGAGTGCCTCCAGTGTGTGATCCCTCATTGTGGCTGAATCATTAACCCTAAACACATAAATCAAACCCAGCTAGGGGATCACGCCTGCAAGGCACACTCTTTGATCCAGGAAGGCTCTCTTCAGCAGCAGCTTTTGGAAAGACCTTGCCAAGGCTGGACAATGGGAAGGGCTGCTGTGTGTTTCTGTTAGGATTGACACATTTGCCCCATTATTCATGGCTGGTGTGCATTTTGCTTCCTCTTGGTTCCCAGCCTAGTTTTTCACTGGGTTTTCATGCCTTTGAGGCAAGCAACACTGAAATGGTGCCAGTCCTTTGTCAAGAGCCAACTGGGCATACCCTGGGCTTTAGTTTTTGCTGGCGACAGTCCCAGGAGAAGGTGTCTTTTGGTCCTCCATCATCTGTGTCGCCTCTCCTCTCTGCTGCCCAGCTCACTAATCATTTTTAAAATCTATTAGCTGAACTTTAATTTTTTTTTTAAATAGACATGATGGAAGAGTAGGAGCCTCAAAGACAAGTGTTAGGAAAACTGGTGTCCAGACCTTTTTCCTCCATCTTCTTGCAGCGCCAACTGAAGTGAAAGGCTATGATGTATGAGCTCACTTTTAATCAGGTAATCCAGCTGGGAGAGAGCAATACCATAACAATCCATTCAGGATTAAAGAAAAGCTTCTGGCAGTGTCTCTCACCATCCATAAGACACTCATTGTCTCTGCTATGAGTTGCAGGCTCTTCTCTGCTGGGCAGAGTCCCCCAGGATGGCCAAGCACTGGGACATTGCCCATAGCAGGAGCCACTCACTTCTCAGGAGGTCCTTACCCAGTCAAACAACACCAGCTTGGGCTTTATCTTCTGTTTAGGTCCCCAGCAGAACTGAAAAAAAGCCCAGTGCTCATCCTTCCAGCATCCCATCTCTGCTGATGCCTTTGTCTTTGCAGGGTGAGTGGGAAACACAACTGTGTTGCCAGTAACGGGTCCTCAGAGCTTTCTGCCCAAATTGTGGATTTATTTGACTTCTCCCAAGACACTATGAAGTCTGAAGGCCAGGAAGAGGGTGGTGCTATGGGATTTTCCTCTGAAATGAGCTACCTGAACCCAGTCACACACCTGGTCAACTCAGGCTAGAGTTTCTCCAGGGTGGTTTGGCCACTGCTGGAGCTCCCAGCTCTGCTGGGGGACAAGGGGAAAGATTTGCTTGCCTTTCCTCCACAAAGGCACCACTTGGTCTGTGTCTGTATCGCTTCTTCCCTGAAATGCAGTGCCAGGAAGGTGCTGCTGCTCTCCCAGTTGCTGGCACGAGGAAAGCAAACTGGCTGTCCTTGGCATTTGATATAAGGCTTTCCACAAACATCAGCTAATGGGAATTCCTCAGTGGTGTCCCTGGGAGCTTCAATATTGGATGTCAAGGCAGACTTTTGTCTTCTCAGCAGGCAGTTGGACCTGATGTGCTTAACCCTTTCCAGCCTGAACCAGAGGGCGAGGGACTGAGCATGGCAGGGCTTCAGAGTGGGCTTGGGTCCTGCTCCAGCTCCCTGCTGTGCTTGGCTGCTCCATGCCCTGGCCTCAGCTGCACAGCACTCCTGCTCCTGCAAACTCAGTGCACGTCCAGCTTTGTTTTATTGTCAAGGTGCCTCGGAGGATAGGGATCCAGGAGGATTACTGAATGCCTTGCAACTTGGAGCTGGCAGGCACACAGGGCATGCTGAAGGGTTTTGTTTGTGCCTGGTGAGAGCAGCTGTGGGCAGGAGTGGGTGAGCGGGGAAGTTACCAAAAGAGAAATAAGGAAACAAAAGGCGAGTTGGGGCAGGGGGGTATGTTTGCATGGGGGAGGGCAGGAATTTCTTTTCTTTGTCGGAAAGTCTAAAGTGCCTTTCTTTAGTGCCTCAGTCGCCGCATGGGGCCTTGGTCAATAACATTCCTCCCTCACCCTGCGGAAGGAGACGGGCCAAGCAAGACACGGCTGAATGAAATTCCTCTCACCTCACCCCGTAAACATCCCAAGAGTCTGGCCCCATTATGGCTGGGTACAAAAGTCTGGGTCCGAGGCCGAACAAAAGGATGGGGAAGAAAGTGCAGGTTGCCAGGGCAACGCTGTCCAGGCTGCCTGGTTTTATCAGCAAGGGGCCTGGGTTTTCTGCCTGAGTTACGGGAATCTGAGGCAATTTATTTCCACCGCAAGACAGAGGCTTTAGAGGGCAGCGTGGTGAGGCTCCAGCTTCTCTTTTGGTGTTCACAGCAGGGCAGGTGAGGTGGAAGTAACCGGGTACCCAGACAGCCTGCAGCATCCCAGGAGGCACGGGGAGCAAAGCAACGCCCAGGGAGTCCCCTGCAAAGGTTAACACAGACTGGTGCCCTTTCAGGGGGTCTGTCCAATCTGCCCCTTACAGGATGTGGGCTCTGTACCAACCTCTTCTACAGCACATGGAGTCTGCTTGTCCCTCTGTTCAGAGTCCATTCATCTCCCTTGACTGAGGATGGACTTCTCCCTGCTTGGGGATCCCAGTACCCTGACAGGTTGGATTAAATTGGGGAAAACTGTTTTTTTTCAGTAGCTTGACAGAGAGGGTTTTACAGTTTAATTCAGACAGGTTTTGTTATTTGCCTTCCAGAGGAATGTTTATTACTTCTAGGCCTAATATTATCTGCACTAGAGAGGATCTGGTCCACTCCCAGAGAGCATCAAAGTTGCCTCCGATAGGCCTGGATTGCAGTGGGAACATCTGGAACCCAGTGCCTGAGGGTCAGAAGAAGCAGGACTGCCAGGTCCCCGGGCACAGCATTTAGTAAAGCTAATGCAAAACCTTAAAGCTCCCTGAGCCCCTAACTGAGGACTCGACCTGGGATGTGCTGGCCTCACTTTGAAAACAATGAGTTCAGCTAGGGGAAATTCAGTTCCAACTGGATTAATGTCCTCCCCTACCAGTTTTGGTGACAAGAGACAGAATACTCTAGAGACCTGGAAGCAGTAAGGACAACATGGGAAACTGAGATGACCTAAATCTTACAAAGGGTGTTATGACACTGGGGAAAATATCATCAACTCAGCACAGTGGCTCTATTGGGCAGCAAAGATGTTCATGATGTGGCTTCCAGTCAGTCTGAAGAGGATGAGAATGTTGGTGTAGGGTCAACATGCAAGATCGAGAAGGACAGTACAAAGCCTGAATGGTATATCAAAATAAGGTACAAAAGTCAGACATGTTGAAGTGTTACAACCAGGACAAGCAGGCATGCTTGGTTTCCAAACAAACCAAAATGCCAAAATGCAGGTGGGATGCCAAGATTTCCAGAGGCAGAACCTCTTGCAGAAGAGAAAGAACCACACTGAAGGTTGTGAATGCAGTACCCATCACTCATTTGTTTGATGCTTTTACTGTGGGACGTGGGGAGTTTGTAAGATGGGTCAGTAGCATGCAAAGACCTGGAACAAAACTTGCAGGCTAGCTCGGTTAAACGGCTGGAGCAGAACCAGCTCAGCAGGCCATGGAAAGCATTCGGCCGAGACAGCCTGCTCATCTCAATTCATCTAGACAAATTTCTAGACAAATGCGCCAAGCTGTGCTCAATGGAGTGACGGGGAAATTACTAATTAAACTGAAGATGATGAGATTAGTGGGAAGAAATAGAAGTTGGGTACAGAAGCTGTACCTCTGGACAGAGGCAGTAGCAGGCTAGACAGAGTTCACCACTGGAGTTTCTCTGGAATCGATCCTGGGATTGATCTTGTTTATTCTCTCCATGAATGATGTTGTCATAAGAAGTGGAAGCGCTTAGGTTAAGCCAGCTGATGACGCAGAAGGGGGAGGCATTGTGAATGCAGAGGAGACAGGAGATCAAACAGAAAGCAGCAGACAACCTTGAGCGCGGAGACGCAGGAATGAGTTGAAATTCAAGAGCACGAAATGCAAGACTAATCACAGGGTTGGGGTTTTTTGTGCTAGACAGGGAGTGTGTCAGTTGGACATGACTGAGGAGGAGGTGAACTTCGTTGTACCAGTCATGGGTGATTATGAACCACCAATGAGCTAAAGGCACAAAAAGGCGAACGAGACCCGAGGGGTTTGGGATATTGCCAGTAGAAGCAGGAAATTATTAATAGCATTTGCGAAGTACTGACAAGACCTCATCTAGCACTGGGTAGGAGTCCTGGACAGGTAGGCTGAATTCTTGCCAGAAGCAGTGCAGAAAAATTCTCTGAATATGATCAAGAGACTGGAGATCCTGTTTCACAAATAAAACAAAAGATGGAAGGAGTTATCTTCTCCGCTGATTTGCCAGTGATATCCAAGCACACCAGAAAAATGCAGTAATTAGAAAGCAAGGATCCTGACAACCCCAGACACTCTGTGTCCCTGTGTATCCCTCCCACCTGAAACCACCTGAGCTCTTGCCCTCCACAAGATCTCTTTTGCAGAGAGACCATTTGCACCCTGCTCCTTCCCCTTCCTCGCCTTCGTGCCTGGAAACTGATCCCCACTTCAACTCTAAATAGGCAAAAAGAAAAGGAAAGCCAGTAGACTGGGTCTTTTGTACAGGAAAGCAGATTAGGGGCCTCCCAGGGACTGCAGCTTGTAAGAGGGAAGGGCTGGGACATGGAGGGAGGTAGGGGGGTGGCTCTGCTCTCCTCTACAGACAGTGAAACTTAGACCTGCCTTTGGTCTGCCCCTTGCAAAGTAATTTTTGTCCACCTTCCTTCCTTTCCCCTCCCCCGCTTGACATTGTTGATCAGCTTTTGGGGGACTAGGATCTTTTTAGTTTCTGCAAGGGATTTAATTCCTGAAACGTGTGTCCTGCTCCCCGCTCCCATGCTGAATCAGGAAAGCATTCACCCAAACAAAAGCCGAATCTCCCTCCTAGGGGCAAGCAGGAAAAGGGGTCCCTGCAGTGGTCTCTGGTTTGAAGACAAAAGGTTCCTTGGACTATAGACAAGAGGGTTAGTGCCACCATGGATTATAGAAACAGCTGTGGAAGCAGGGATTAGCCACCACCTATGTGACAAAGGCTACAGGTCTCCAGTCCCGGAGCCAGCAGGACACATGGCAGATGCTTTGTGCTACCTGTCTGCCTGAGCTTGACTCTCAAGGTGCTTCCTTTATTTTCAACTTGTGCCTGCCAAAGGCAAAGTGCTTAGGCTAGGATGAGCTAGACTTGCCTAGACCCAGCTTTGCATGATCTCAGTCTCTTTTAATTCGAATTGACCAATTCCCTCTTTCCTATAGCCCAGTTCCTCTTTGGCTGTGGTCTGTAGGAAATCAGTGTGGTGAGCACACTAAGGCAGAACAATGCTTGGGTACAGGGCAAGCACAGACCTTGCCACTGCCACCCAGGCACTGAGCTGCTCCTTATGCAACAGCTTGGTCTGCCATGGGGCAGCGGCTTTCTTAAAGCCTCTTGACCTGAGGGGAAGCTGCTACACCTTTTTAAGCGCTCTGTAATGTCCTACTTGTTGGTGTGTCTGTGCAGCACCCCATCCCTTTAGCCCTTCTGGACTCAAGCTTTGTCCTCTGCAAAACAGCCATAGCATAGACCCATCCTCTGGCAGGGGACTTGCAAAGCTAAAATCATTACCAGTTTTGAAACATTCAGCTATTTTAGTGAACTCAACTGAAAAGCTTTTTAGGAGACTAATAATCCTACCTCCCTAGCAGAGATTGAATAATGTGCAGCAAATCCTGCCTCAGGCTTCATGCACTGAACAACACGGTGGAAAAGCCTAGTGAGACTTTTTGCTAATGGGGCAAAGTCTGTCCTGTGCGTGAGATGAATGAGGGTCCCCCAGAAAATAGCTCAGTGGTGGAATTAACTCTGAACTTGCTGCAACCAGATTGTTTTGGGCAATTTCATGCGTACGTGAATGTTTTGTTCTGTAACAGTCAGTTATACAGTCCTTTTTGTCAAAGAGTTTTGGAGTTAAACTTTAAAAAAAAAACCTCACCAGAAGGGTAATCCAACACAGGAACTGTCTGCCCAGGGAGGTTGTGGGGTCTCCATCCTTGGAGATACTCAAAACCTGATGAGATGTGGTACAAATCAACCTGCTTGAGCTGGATCTTCTTTGAGCCATGTGGTTGGGCCACATGGTCTCCAGAGGCTCCTGCCAACTTCGACTGTTCTTTAATTTTTAAAAAGCTGCAGAAGGATGATTTAGCCTTTACATTTCAGGACACAAGATTTGCCATGGGAACTGACCATCCAGATGCAAAAGCACTGATCCTGCAATCCCTTGAGCTGAGGGCAAGGAGACACCCTGTTACCCACAGAGCATGAAAAGCCTCTTCTCTTTGCTTCTTCCATTCAGCCAAGAGAAAAAGACAGTAGTGGTGGCCTGGATTATGGCACTTGTGGGTTTTTCCTGTTGCTGACAATAACGAGGGGCAGCATTAGTTTCCAGGCAACTGATTTGGTGTCTTTCTAAGGGCCTCTGGCAGTGAGGTTTCTCACTGAGGACCCTGTTTTCTTCCCTTCCCTTTGTAAGCATTACACTTTCCCCTAAATGGCAGACTCCACTCTCGTGGTTGCAGGTTTTTTGACATCCTTGCCTTCGATTTTCAGATCCTCACAGCTTTTTTAAACATGGGCTCTCCTCATGGAAACCCCCAAAGTGGGTGGATCTGCAGGGGCAGTAACACCAAGTGAGTGTTGCAGAGATTAAAAACTGGGCTGGTGGGTGGCAGAAGACACAGTGGTAAGGTGCAACCCCAGAGAAGGGCATGTGAACTTGGTGCTTCTTGTAGCCTGGAGTGATAAGACTAACAGAGAAAGACTGGGAAACTGGGCTCAGCTCACAGCTTTGACAGACCTTCATGT
This sequence comes from Vireo altiloquus, assembly GCA_013396875.1. Taxonomy (NCBI): domain Eukaryota; kingdom Metazoa; phylum Chordata; class Aves; order Passeriformes; family Vireonidae; genus Vireo; species Vireo altiloquus. The sequence goes on from VZRF01010596.1 coordinate 234,266, forward strand.
CTACAAACCTACAAATACAACAAAGCCACTCAAAACAGATTTATCTGAAGTTCACCAAGTCCTCACCTTGGATCATGGTGCTACTGCAGCAGGACCTAAGACAAGAGGCACCCATGATGCTGCTAAATGCCACAGCACATTCCCTGCTAAAACTGGGACTGCCTCACTGCTGAGCCTGCGGCTTCTGAAGGAGAATAAAAACACCCATCTTTACCAGATAAAGCTCAATAAAGCTGGGTATTTCCAAGAACAAAGGAAATTAAATTCTCCAGACTGCACTGTAGAAATGACCCCCAATGTTCTGTGGCCCAAACCCGTGTAGAATTATAGATATGATTCTTTTAGGCATAGAGACTTGACTTTTTAGAATCAGAACGATGGACATATTTTTCCTGGAACTTTACTTTTAGTCTTTAACATGGAAAATTCCAGAAGAGAAGGAGAAATTAGAGGTTCCTAGGAACATCAAGGATCAGAAAGATAGGAAAGACAGGAGCCAAAGGCAACCCCAGTACGGGCTCTGCCCTCACTGGTCAGGACCCTCTTGTGTTACACTCGCAGCCTGGGAAGAGGGGGAACTGGAGCTGGGAATCAGAATGTTCAGACCAACCCCAGGGAAGCAGCAAACATACCATTCGGTACAACATGAAATGAGATCTAACAGGGAAGAGGAGAGGGAAGGTGGAGGGGGATCCATTATTCATGAAGGCAACAGTAGTACAACAGAGCTTGCACAGACCCATGCAGCGCTGGATAAGGTTACAGCAGAAACAAGGGTTGGTAATGGTATGCCAAAGCTCTGCTTCTTGGGTGTAGAAAGCAGAGAGGCATTGAGTCCTTCCTTTTCCTTTCTTTTCTCTTTTTATCTCTTCCTTTCCTTTCCTTTCCTTTCCTTTCCTTTCCTTTCCTTTCCTTTCCTTTCCTTTCCTTTCCTTTCCTTTCCTTTCCTTTCCTTTCCTTTCCTTTCCTTTCATTTCCTTTCCTTTCCTTTCCCCGCCTTTCCTTTCCTTTCCTTTCCCAGCAGATAACACTCTCCCGGGGTACATGACATCAGAAACAAGCTTCCTTGGAAAGCTCTATTCATCGTCCTTTGAGGAAAATTTGGGAAGTTAGAAACCTGTAGAGCACAGGAGGAGCGAGAAGCAGACCCCAGAGAGATGGGAGACAAGTGAGATCAAGGTTCTCCGCCTCTCGTCAAGGCTGATCCTGATTTCCTCAACAGGGAAACCTATCAGGGCTTGGCATTTGTCTCAAATGACAGCACATGTTTGCTATAGCTCTATGGTTTCTCACAAAGAAAGGATTTCTTTTTTCTTTTTTCTTTTTTCTTTTTTCTTTTTTCTTTTTTCTTTTTTCTTTTTTCTTTTTTCTTTTTTCTTTTTTCTTTTCCAGTTTGCTGCTTTCTCTTTCTTCTCCTTGCAACTAGAGCTGGCAGGCTGGCTGTGGGACACCATTTACAGATGAATGGGTGACGAGGTACCTGTGTAATGCTGACTGTTACAACATGGAGGACATATCCCAGCAGCTGTCCTGAGGAATTAAACATCCCTCGCTGTTTGGACAGGAAACTGGGCTCTGGCTTTGCATTGCTTGGCTTAGAAGCATCCTGAGAGTGAAAAAGAGGGTGAGCCACAGAGCTGGGTTGATGTGCAGAGGAAGGGCTGTTGCCTTTATAGCTCATAATGGCATCACCTGCAGTGGTTTCTGGGGCTACTTAAGCTGCGTATGATGGGCTAACTCTAGCCCTTCTTTCTGGCAACAGTGGTGGCTGTTACCTGCATCACTGCTATGGCTGGAACTCAATCAGCAGTGTGGGGCAAGGAGAGGATTGTTTCCTGGGCACTTGGTGGTGTGTACATACAACACAGGTGGTGGGTAGCACAAACAGTAAGGCATTTTGCTTAAACTTGTAAGTTCCTGCTCACCTTTTGGTTGATGTGTAGGGGAGAGGCAGTGGGGAGAGGATTATCTATTAAAAACACAATCAGATGTTGAATGTGAATATGGACTGTGGGCTATGAGCCAGGGGGAAAAAAATCCACCACTCACTGCAATGCTTTTGTTTTGCCTTGAATAGAAGCAGATCTGAAATCCCGGAGGTGGTAGAAAATGAAGTATTTCCTACCCTGGGCAGCTTGTGCAAGGCAGAAATGTGTGCAGGCTTGTGCAGTGAAGGTGATCCCTCCACTCAGAAGCTTAGGAGGCCCTGGGATTTGTGACACCCTTATAGAGGCCACTTTGATGGACTAGAGCATGGGCTGAATCAGGCCCTTGTGCAAAAAGAGCTCTTCCTCAGCTGAGGGAGGCTTTGCAGGATCAGACCCTGCTGGTGCTGCAGGAGGTGCTGACACCAAATCAGTGCATGTCATCGCCAGGCTGTGCCTGGAGGGGTGTATGGCTTGAGCACACTGGCTTGGATCATGTCCCACATATAGTACTAGGGCTGCCAGGCACTGCAGCCAGAACACTTAGTGCTCACCTGGAATACATTGCACGATATATTTAGAATGCCTTTTTTTTTTTTTTTAAATTCCCCATTGTTTTTAATTGCATTCAGCTTTTTTGATATTTCTGCTGGTGGTTGGCCACATGGTTTTGCAAAAAAAAAGCCACCACTGAGCAGCGTGTGGGCCCCGTGTCTGCCTGTGAGCCAGGTCCCATCTGGCTGTAATTACTAGCTTCACATCAGCAGAAGAGTGTAATATTTAAACACAAATGTTTGATGTTTGCATAGCAAACCTCAGGATGGAAAACTCTTGATAATCAGCCTGCAGGGAGGAGGTGGGCTTGCTGCAGGTGAGCACTGAGGTGTGTGGGACGCAGCAAGACTTTGTGGGATTTTATGGGGATAGAGAGAAGAGCAATGCTGAATTCAGAAGCCCTTCATACCTTGCTCTGGGCAGAAGATCCACACAGCATTGTAATCCTCATTCTTAGGCAGACGGGCTACGAGCCATGCAGAGCTGTGTGGTGCAGAGCAGTGTGGTGCAGGAGGTGTAAATGTGCCAAGGATCTCCCATCTCCTTGCACTCAGAACATGTGAGGAGGTCACTGAAGCTTGCAAAATGGTAGAAGAGCTCCTGAAATCAATACAGGCTCCTTGCCCTGAGTAGTAGCCATCAGGATGGATAACAACCCTTGTTAGGTTTCAGCAGCTCAGGCACCAGCTATGCCTGGAGAGCAGGGAGATGGAGCCAAACTCACAGAAGCATGGACAATCTATTGCCCTGGCCCCTAAAAATTAAGCTTGGGACCACAGCAAGCATTAGCCTCTTTCTCTGGCAGAGATAAGATCCAACCTGTAGTACCCTTCCACAGAACCTTCCCCTGCTTGTAGTGGGCACAGCGTGAGATCTCTTGTGTATGGCAGTTTGCTTCCCTGCCCTTCAATCCCAATCCTTTGGGGAAGGAAAACAACAAGCTTGTACTTCGCCCTGCTCCAATTGGGAAGACAAGTGAGAAAACGGCTTCAGCTGCTCCCAGGCACGTCTGGAAGGTGACAGACACGTGTGCTGCCTGCAGCATCCTTTTGGCGTTAAGGTCCAAGCATGACCATGCACACTCAGCCAAATGAGAGTCCTGGAGCTGCTGGCCCCTGAGCCACCTCCTGTAGGGTACACAGCACCCTTGTTTTCTTCCTGATGAAGAAGAAAAGCCATGCCTGGAGATGGTTTTTGTTCATAATGCCATCACGGGGCTAGCAGCTGGCTCTCCCTGAGCTTGCCCAGACAGGGTTCAACCTGTCACAACTTGTCATTTTATAAGTGCAGGAGGCTAGAGCCTAGGATAACAGGATAATAATAGGATAACAAATGCCTCCTCACTGTCTCAGGGGGTTTGGGGACCTATTCTCTGCAGCTTGCACACCCAAGGTGAGCCAGCCCTACTGTCGTCACTGCCTCTGAGGAGCATTGCTCATCTCGACAAACTTAAAGCTGCATCCTGACAGACCAAAATAAATCAATCAATAAATAAATCGTCCGTCTCGTCTACTGGATTCTGCAGTTTATTTCCTCGGCGCTGATGAAAAATAGTGGGATGCTTAGTAGCTTCATGAGACTAATTATGATAAACGGCCCCATCGCTGCTAATATCCGGACATTAATTCCCAGATGGAGCTGCAGAAAATGTCAGGAATGGAAATGTCAGCTCTCTAAAAGGACCTGGCAGGTATTGAAGTGGGGACTGGAACGTCAGCAGAGGAGGGAGTAGGGGGAGATCTGGGAATTAGCAGGATGTCGGTACACATTTGGAAGCTATAATTCTTCTCACTTGATTGCCCAGTTCCTCCCAGCAATGCCACAACCACAGCTTTCTTCGGATTTTGTCTTCTCTGAGCCCTGCTCCCTGTATCGAGGCAAGACTGGCACTCACTAAGCAGGTGACACCTTCTTTGGGCAGAAGAAGCTCAGCCTTAAGCTTCAGGAATCTCTTTCCTGCTGAGATTCCCAGAAATGTCACCCTGCTCTGCAGGATGGACACACCAGTAATTCCCTTTACACTGGGTGTGGGGCAGGCAGGCTGACAGGCAATGAAAGGTCACACCCAAACTCTGTTTCCATTCTCCTCTGGGTTTCATATCTGCATTCATATTTACATTGCTACAATTACCAGCTGAATACAAAAATATGATGGAAAATAGCAAAAAACACACTCTCTCAGGGTTTCTGTTTTGAGTTGTTTGTTTGTTTGGAGGGGGATTGTATCTGTTTTTTTGTTTGCTTTCCACCAACAGTTTAAAATAGTTTCTTGTATTTAAGAGGGCTGTTTATGGACAATATTCCCTGCCAAATGAGAAGGTACTTCAAGAGTAGATGGACCAGCCAGACAAATTATATGAATGCCCAACTACTGGCAGCACTGTGTCAGTGATGGCAGGAAGTCAGGCTGGCACCTGGTGCAATAAATCAGCTGATGAACAAGTTCAAGAAAGTCTGTTTTGAAGCCAGATCAAAAATGTTGGGCTGGCCTCTCATGGTACAAAGACATGCATTGGTTTTGCTGCTCTGTTCAGCCTGCTGGCTCAGGCCCTGTTCTGAACAGCATCTGAAACAGTGGCGTTCAGATGATTATCTATTCCAGCTTTTGGCACATGCTCTCCAGTGGAAAAAATCTGAACAGGTTGGGGATTCCTTGATCAGATGCCAGCTGGTTGATAGAAAGGCTTTTCACAGGAGTCTGTTGCTGTTTGTCAGCAAAGGCTGGAATTTTTGCTCAAAGCCAGATCATTTCCACATTTACCTGCTGAGAGGAGATTTAACATTGAGCCTGATGGGTTTGGTTCAGAACACAGACTTGAACCAGAACTCTCCACACCCTGCAGCAAGTTCTCTTGTGGTAGGGAGCCAAGATGCCTCCGTCTCTCATGAAAAGCTTCAAGTTCCTCTGGAAGCTTCAGGGAAGATTTCCAGCCTTTCTAAAAGCAGGCAAGTAGTGGGGAAGTAGTTGTACCCTATTTGCTGTGGAGCTACAGAGCTCCAAACCTCCAGTGTACGACCTGACAGATGACTTGTCATCTGCATGGAATCTGGCCATTGATCTGTTGGGACTTTTGACTAATTTAAGGGTCTAACTCCAGGGGATTTGGGAGCCAGAGGGTGGGATACTTGGGAGCACCTCTGCCACTAATCCTCTCTGGAAAAAAGGTCCCTATAAAGTACATGTAGGCTCTTCTTGGAAAAATCTCCCATCTTACTGGGAGCTTGCTGGCTGACAAGCCCCATGGAGAATATGGCAGCATTGCATTTGAGGCAGTTCTGGCCAATTCAGATGAACCAATTTTGTGAAAATGGCTACTGCAAGCTTCTCTGCCCATCGCCGCTGAGATCTCATCACTGAGGCTTGTTTATCCTCTCCATCCCCACTGCTCCCTGCCTGCTCAGGCTTGGCCCTGGTAATCCTCACATATTCCTCCTTCTGGACAGCCCCACGCTTTTTGTCTGTCTTCCTTGGGGAAGTAACCTCTGCCTGCAAATTCCCTGGGGAAGCCTTCTGGCTGGGTTAATGGTGTGATCCCCAATGTGAGAGAACATGCCCTGGGGAGATGACATACTGTGGTACAGTGGCGGAGATGGAGGATCAAGCTAACTAAGAAGAATGTCACTATCAGAGTCAAAGCCTCATTTGCTTTCTGAAGCAAAAGCTGGCTGGAAAGTACAGAACTTGCAGCTACAAACTGCTCACTGGTCCCAGCCTGACTGAATTCAAGGTAACAGCCTTGTGTCAAGAGAGGTGTTGAAAGCAGCAGGAATAAAGAGAATCTGACTTGATATCACATCCCCAGAATCAACCTGCCCCTTCAGGTGAAGTGCTCAGGCAACAAGAAGCCAGACCTTGTCCTGACTCTCCCTGCTTTATGACTTTCTCATGGCTTTGTGTCTTGGGGTTCAATCTGAGGACTTTCTGTCAAATGTACTCTTAGCATTGTCAACATGTGGTGTTTTACTCTAGATTAATGCTATATCTTGTGTGTGGGAACACATGTAGGTGTGGAGACAGAGAAATCTGGGGCCTTATTCTCTAGTGGCCTTGTGCTTAAAGGATCATTTACACCTTCAGCAAAATGTGTGTGGGGTGGATATGGAAACACTGCTAAATCTGATGGGGCCTGCCACCCACGGTAGGGGGTAGGTGCAAGTGATGGAACAAAACAACCAGCACATCGTCTCTGAGGTCCACAGAAGTTGGGATTTTTGCTATTTTATTATTCCTCCCTTAACTAAGGGAAGGCTGTTCTCTGTAGAAGTGAGTTTTGGTGTGATATGGGGTTTTCTGGGCTATTGGGTTGGGATAGATGCATGAGACCCAAATGAATGAATGTGCAGGGCAGGAAAAGTAGCTCAAACAGCTCAGACGAAGTAGGAGAAAAGCTGGGCTCTTCAGTCAGAAAAAAGCCTCGGAGACAGAATGAGCCACTAGCATGTTCCACATATTTCTCCTTTCCAGTGCCAGATCACATCCTAACACCTACTGAAACTGGTTTGATTCTCATGTCTGGTAACTGTGCGAAAGGAGAGTTCTCTTCCTCCCTGTGAGTCCAGACTCTGCTAACCTTTGCTCATGCTTTCACTCCAGTGGTGTGTCAAGAGACAGGGAGAGTAGCGGATTCCTTCTCCCAAAGCAGCCTTGCACTAAGGAAAATACTGGGTAAGTCACTGACCAGTGTGTTTCAGCTTGGATTTAGGAACCTCTTTTTGGAGAACTGTTTTCTTGTGAACTCAGCATCACCTGTAAGTATGGATGAATCTGTGGCCTCAAAGAGCACTAAGAAAGACAACACTAAATCTTTTGTGCTGGCCAAGCTGGGGACAGGATCCCAGCTCAGACTGAAATGAGAAGGTGAAAGCACAGAGATGCTCAGCTGTGCCAACCACCACCACTGCCACTTTGGACCTGTCCTTTGCAAGTGGGTAGGAACCACATTCCCCTGCCGGGTCTGGCTGGGCTAAAGAAGCACCCATGGAAGCAGGACACACCGCCAGCACATCCTGCTGCAACATCTGGGAGCAAGTCTCTGGAGAACCAGAAAGGCCTTTTGAAGGCAGGTGAGGGAATGGATCAGACATGGCACATGGATGGAGAGCAGGTGGCTCACACACCTGTCTGCTTTCTGTTCTGCCCTGGTGGGTTTGTGAAGGCCCAGCCAGTCGAATCAGTGGGGCTTCCACCTCCTGACTTGCTGAAGCATTTTGTGGTGAACTTTGAAAGCTTGGTCAAAAATGAAGCCCAAATGACCACAGGGAGAGCAAGACCTGCTGTGAATCCCAGCCCACGGCAGGGGGGACAAAGCCAGCATGAAACAGATGCATATTTTTCCTATATAAAGGGTAACGGGGCTCCACCATTGCTTCCTCTCAATCAGAGAAGCCATCTGGGATGTGACTCCAGGGAACTCCAGCAAGAGCTGTAATTATATCAAACATAATTGAGGCAAGCCAGCAGCACTCCTTACTTAAGCAAAGCGATGAGGCCAGCGATATGACAGAGGACATACACCTGGGAGTTTCTCCAGCATCCGCTGCTTTCAGTGGGGCTGGGAGCAGTTCAGCGTGGTGTGCAAATCCACTAAGAGACCTCCTTGCTGCGTGGGGCTGATCCTGTGAACACCTTGGCAGCAGCTGAGCATTGCTGGGAGGGAGCTTGCTTATCTGGAGAAGCTTGTGTTTCTTCTCTGAGGCTCTGCCTGCCTCACCTTTCTCTGTCCAAACCTCACATTCCCTTACTTGCAAATTTTCAGATGGCACAAATGCCTTGCCACCCTTGACTACCAGGCCTCTTGCCCCTGGAAGGTACCCAGGCAGGCAGAGGAACCAGTGCTCTTGGCCTGGGCTCTGCTGCCTCCCCATGGCATGCCCCCCATCCTGGTGCCTGTTTGTCTGATTCTCTGCCCCCACACAAGGCATCCCTTGGGCCAGCTGTATTGTCCTGCTCCTCTGGCCCTGCTTTCTAAGACTTGTAGGCACAGAGCTGGGAAGCAGCAGGACTTACTGTCCTGCTTACTGACAGGGCTAGCAGGCATTTGGGGTCCCAAAAGAGCTATGAAGCAGCCCTTGCCCTGTGGCGCTTGCCACAGCTCTCCTCCTGCAGGAGCCTCCATTCGTCTTGTTTCATCCTTTCCTCCTCCTCCTCTGCCCTTTGTACTCCTTCACAGTAGATCTCTTATGGCTTGGGTTTTTTCTCTTTAAATCTTTTCCTCCCTGCTTTTCCACCTCCTTCCTCTCCCCCAAAATAATCCAAACCTGTTCTTCCTCACTCCCCCGCAGGCCTGGCACTGCTTGTCCCTTCCCCACCATTACCTCTGTGGGGGACCAAGTTGTTGGGGCCTGTTCAACAGAACTCAATGCCTCAGTGCCACTTTTCCTCCTGTAGGGATGACAGGTTCTCCAGGGCCAGTGGTCGCCCAATTCCACCCAACATGATCTCTTAGCTCAAGACTTTTGCGGGTACACAAGGCTGATTTTAGATAAGCCATCGTGCAGCTCTACATCAACATCCTGCCTGCTTGCACTGGTTTTGGAGACGGGATGGAGGAAGGATCTGCTGGACCTTCCTGGACAGTGGCCAGCAGGGTTGGCAGCCAGTTGGTGTGGAAGGTGGCACTAGGACAGTAGTCACCCAGCCCCCCACAGTCCTTTCCCTTGGGGAATGGGAGCTGTCCCCAGTGGCACTCGGTGGCTCCTTGCAGGGATGGCCGAGTACCAGCACCCTGAAGGCACGGGTTGGTGGTGGATCGGTGGCAGTGCTCCTGCCTCGGGTGGCAGATCTGCGTTGGCCCTAGTGTGGTGACTCAGTGGTGACTCTGAAGTAGCAGGGGCAGTTCTGTGGTGTCCCCCGTGGCGGCAACTCAGAGACGCCAGTGGCAACTCCCTGGTGGTGATTCTTAGGTGGCTCCAGGTCTCTGCGACGTCCCTGCGGCAGCAGCTGAAGTGGCACCGGGAGCTTTGCAGTGTCTCTGCGGTGGCTCTGAGGGGGCACCGGGGGCTCCGCACAGCCCCGCGCCGGCAGCTGCAGGTGGGGCAGACCCCGCCTCCCAAGGAGGGTGCTCCCCCCCGGCTCGGGCGTGGCGTTGCCCGGCCCGCGCTGCCCCGCGCCTCCTCCGGACCAGCCCAACGGCCCGCGTGGGGGGGGGGGATCCGCGGTTTCCAGCCGGAGCCTTCTGCCCTCCCCTGCTCCCGTGGCAACGCGTGGGGCTCGGGGGCTGGAGCGGGCCCCGCTGGGCTGGGCCGGGAGGGGGACGAGAGCGCAGGTGGCTCATGAGGGAGTCCCCTCGTGCTTGCAGGACACTGGAAGCGTCGCGCAGGGCCAGGATTTCTCGGGGCATTGGGAGCGGGGTGTCCCCGCGGCTGGTGCACAGGGCTGGGCGCTGCGAGCTGCTCCCGGGGCTGCCCCATCTCTACACGTCGCACGTTAACAGCCTCTGGGCTGCTCCTCCCGCAGCCCGGGGTCTTTCAGAAATTAAACCGACAGCAGCGCTTGTTTGATCCGTGTTGTGCTTCGTCAATGACACAGACATTGTAATGCTTGTAATTACAATTACACAAAAAAAGGTGTAAATGCTTTGGCGGGGTGTCCTGCAGCACCCACCGTGGCTGTGAGCCCAGGCCGTGCCGCCGAGCCCGGGGCGCAACGAGCAGCACCGGCCGCCGGCCGCTCCCCCCGGTTCAGGCGGTGCTTGCCTGGTGCTTTCCCGTGGAGAAAAGAATGCATTTAAAAACCCAGAGGAAAATCCATTTTAAACCCCTGCAAATTGTTGGAGGGAATGGGCTGCTATAAAACTCGAAATTACTTTCGACTCGCTTTTTAAAGTAGAAGGGATTTGAAGTGCAGGATAATGTTGAAAGCAGTTTGTTGAGAATGCATCACCTTGTCTGAGCTTATATTGTATGGCTCAAATTATAGGAAGGAGGAATTTCTGCATGTTGGTGTCCAGATGGTCTAGTAGCTGGGGTTCTGCCTATCCACAGATAAATAGATTTTAGATAAATACTAGATTTCAATCTGCAGTTTTGCTTAGGGGTTAGATGATATTTAAAGTACTATTCTCTTGTTCTGTTGCAATTTTTAGCCATTTTGAACCTTATTTGAAAGAAAATAGTCCCATTTTGTCAAAGCTTTGGATCAAAGAATTGAAGTAGAGGCAACAGATCAAAAAGCTCGTACCAGACGTTGAGCAAGACATGTGGGAGTTTGACTTCTTGGATGTGTAAAGCCTGGATTTACCGAGAAATTGTAATTATAGTTTTGCCACAATGACACACAGACGCTGTAGCTAATGTTGTGTCAGCAGTGCCATAAGAATACGCTCTCACTTTGAATAGTTCAATTTAGCATAATACATCGTACCTGGTATATCTAGGAAACATGCTTTTCAGGTGTGAGGGAGCATGACTGAACTAATGCAGAGATAGGTGTTTCAGCTATCGGGAAAAGGTTTTATAGCTGAAGCTGGGACAGCTTGGTGCCAGGCAGATGTTTGCCAGCCAAGAAGAGGGAGAGGCTCCCAGGTGTGCAGGGCAGGGGGGAGAGAAGGGTTACTGAGGAGGGTAGAGGAGCTGCTTTCAGGGAGACATCTCACCTACTTGTAATGAGCCAGATTCCTGTTTCCTCCTCCTTGTCAAAGGAGAGCTTCAGTCCTGAGGAAAGTGTTCCAAGTAGGAAGGGATTGAAGGCTGTGAATGTGGCAGGTATCTGTCCTCCTGCCCCCAGCTGGAGCGTGACAGGGTACTGGCCAGTTTCACTGCTCTTCTTCAGGATCCCTCAGACACCAAGGAATCCTTGAGCACAAGCTATGTGGTACCATCAGCAACTGCTGTAGCAGAGCTGGCTGAAAGTTGGAACTGCCATTGTGTGCTTGCTGCAGGATGGAAGGTGTTCTCTCCCGTAAGCCCTGGCAATCCATGCCAAGCTCTGCTGCCCAGGGATGAGGGTCTGGGGTCACTCCTGGATGGAGGGAGGGGAGGACAGCCCTAGGTCTGCGTTCTTTCAGGGGTGTGGAAGGGCTGTTGGTGTTGGAAGCCTGGAAAGAGGGAACTGCTCTGCAGTCAACTCCTTGGTTCAGCAGCTAGGGTGAATAAAAGAGAGAGGTCTCTCTTCTTGCCTTTGAAATCAGCCTGAGACCATTCCTGAGAGGTAGATGGGACGAGCCAAACCACCTGCTAGCTGGAGGCTGGCCCTGAAGCGAGCTCCCCACCATGCTCTGGGAAACCTCCTTGTTGGAAAACCCAGACACATCCCAGCAGCTGGGGTGAAAGGAGAGTAGGATTCCCTTTGTGCTTAGCAGTTCTCCCATATCTGCATCAGCTTTAGTGCTCTCAGACAAGCTGTTTTACTGATTTTTTGGGGGGAATTGCTGGGAAAACTTTGGATGCCTGGTTTTGTTCTCTGAGTGGTGTGTGTCAGGTTTTATTGCAGTTGCAAACTCAGGACCTTCCCTCTGTGCAGCTGGGAGAGCATGATGGATGTTTTTGATCGGGACCCAAAGTAGGGGTTTGTTTTATTTTGACATAAGTGCTCAGAAAGGACTTTACTGAGGTATGCATGAGTACACAGGGAGCAAAGTGGCAAAGAATTAAGCCTGCTGTGGGCTGGCTTGGTACACTTTTCCCCAGTCATGGGAACTTGTCCGTCATGGACAGCAGCCACATTATTTTGGTTCTAGGCAGAGATTGCCAGTCCTGCTAAATTGGGAGTGGGTTTAGTCACTCACCCCTACTATAGGTTCAGATGAACCTTGTGTCCTGGAGCTGGCTTCTTTAATTGGATGGGTTTAGGATTCTGGTCCTAAGAGGCAAAAGTACACCAAGTAATGTTGCCACGTTGGCCCTGCTCCCAGGAAGAGGACGCTCAGGTGACACATCAGGAGAGGCACTGCAGGGTCGTTCCACCTTGCTGCTATTCTCGGTGCCAGTGCAGCAGGCACGAAAGAGTCCAGCAGTGATTCATCAGGAATCCTTGGATCTTGGCTGATTCCAATCAGTCCTGCTGGGCTGCTAAAATAGATATGGCCAGAGCATAAAATAGCTAATAAAAACAAAATCCTCCATGGAAAATTCATTCTTCAGGGTGTGAGGTTCCAGTTGCCATGCCAAAGCAAAGCTGAGAGAGATTTGAGATTTTCTAGCTTGAAGAAGGGGAGGGAGTATTATTGATCTCATCTCCCAGGTCTTTCCAATCTGTTAGTTTACTCCATTTCACGTAAAAGATTCGCATCATGGTAACCTTGATTTATTATCTGATTTCTTTTTTGATTCAACCTCTCAAAATTGAGCACTGGCTTGAACCTGAAGTAATAAACCAGCACAGTTAGTCCCTCTTATCTCCGGCATGCATGTAATGCTTTCTGTGTTGCCTGTACCCGATTAATTCTCACAGATGGGCGGCAAGGTGAAATTCTGAAAAGATTGCCCTCTCTCATCGAGAGTATAGGGCAAACCGAGTTTTCACTCCATTCAAGAGCAGAGCAGAGAGGGCATGGCAGGAAGGGATCCTGTGGCGTTGTCTGCAGGCTGGGATGAGACTCCAGACAAGTACTGTGCCAGCTGTGGCCTGCAAGACCAGGCAAGGGCTTTGCAGCACTTAGCTGTGAGAAGCTAGAAGACTCCTACTGCAGAGCTACCAGAAGTAAGAAAGGTCCTAGCAAGGGTGCAGGAGATGAACCACTAGTCAAGTAGGGCTGTATGAGGGGTCTGGGTCTAGCCCTGAGCAGGAATTGAGCAGTAATCTGTATTGGACTCAGAGAATCTTTGAGAGACACCATGGGGAGTTTTGACTCATAATTTATAGGAATAAGCTACACAGGTGTGTGTACATCATTATATCAGTGCATGCGTGCACAGGCTGGAGGGGTTTGTGTCACTTTAGCTGTTCTAATTAGTTACAATAGTCATCTCTGTGTTTAGACAAGCCTAGAATCAAGGGTTGCATTATCTTCCTGCCAGAAGTCTGAGAGCTGTCCTTAATTGGTATCTCTCAGTGCACAAAGGTTTTTATAAAATAAAGCTGTACAGCTGTGATATTTGCCTGGACTTGTGTCTCCCAAGGTGGAAGAGCAGAAATTATTTGTGAGCTGAGCAAAAATATCCCCTGCAGGAGGAGAAAGAGGGGAGCTTCTGGCTATATTTTAATATGCATTAGGTGATGCTTAAATATCTGTCGTGAATTATTTAAATGAAAGAGGCAGACTTACACCTGGGAGTAGCTGCATTGGTATCCTAGGCTGTAGCCTACTCCCACTGGAGTCAAGTGTGACAAGGTTTTTAAGGGATTTGGGTGCAGCAAAAGTAGTACTTCTCTCGTAGTCTCAGTTCACTCAAATTCTCCTGGCAGCCTTTTGAATGCTGCCACAGATCCGGGAAGCCCCTGCTGCTTAAGGAAAGCAGCTTTTCTTGTGTATACTGCTGGTTTTCCCACTCCAAAACCCATCTGGAATAATAAAGCGATCTCTTTCTCCAGGGTTAGTGAGCCATTGAGGCAGCCACGTGAGTCTGATGGCCCCCAGGCCGTGAATGCAGCAGTTGGTATTGAATCAGGGGATCGAACCTTCCGTGTTACCCACTCATCGTAGCAAATCAAGGATATCCAGCTCTGTGGGAGGGTGTGGAGGAGTGCCAGAGATACAGTGTGTGACAGGCTCAATGTCTTTCCACTCACAGAAAGCCCAGGGTTACGTCATAGCATTGTTCTCCTGAGAAGATGGAGAAAGCAAGGAAGGATTTGAGGAGTTTTCTGGATAGGAGCCGTCCCAGTACCAGCAACGAGGCTTCTGCTAATGTCCCTACTCCAGGAACACCCAGTAGCTCAGAGGTAAGTGCAAAGAGCAGTTCTTTTTCCAGCACTGTCCTAAAAGGAAAAGACTGGTGGTACAGCTGATGTGGACACATGTAGGTTTCACCCCAGGTCCTAGCCCTTCCTTTGCTCAGAGGCCTTTGTGCAAGACCTTGACCTGTACAAAGTGAAGCTGTGAGGCTCATCCTGGTCAGAGGTGTGCTGCCTTCCTTAGTAGCCAGTGACAGCACTGTCATGATTGCCTGGGTTTAGGATGCCAGTATGGCAGGGCAGGCTTGTGGTTGTGACTACAGGTGATATTTGGTAGTAAAACCCTAATGACTGGCTGCCTAATCAACTCCCAGTCAACATCTTAAGCTGCCATTAGGCCACACACCGCTGGCAGATCCCCTATCCCTGTGCATTGGGCTGAACTTATCAGGTATTTGTGTCTCTGAGCCTTTTCTGTCCATTACTCACAGTCTCAGTTGTCCTTAAAGACCTTGTAAATTCAGTCACACTTTCTCTCTGGACCCCTGTGACCCCCACTCACACTGGTGCCATGACTGTGCTCTGATGCTTCCCTCACATTCCAGGGTGCTTCTGCTGGCTCCTGTGTGTCCCAGTCTTTGGTGAGCCAGGCGGACCTGGAGCAGCACACCCCTAAAGGTAAATACACTGAGGGAACGTGGTGGGGCAGGAAACTCAGCCATAACTTTTGAGGTTGCCTGTAGTGGGCGTGCTGGGAATTAGGCTGCTGCCTCTGGTTTCATGCTCTGCTTTCATTCTTCTCTCAGTGCTCAGGAATGGTGCTGAGCTTCTTGAATATCCTGTGAAAAGTGAATTTCATTTAGAGGTGCAGCAAAGTGACCTGAGCGGGTGGTAAAACCATGCTTCCTTCTCTCCTGGAACTTCCCTTAGGGTTCAGGATGGACTGTGCTGGTACCTGTGGGAGTCCTGGTCCTGCTGCCAGGAGAACACTGGATTTGCCTGTGTTCTTACTGTGCATAGTGCCAGCAATGTCCCTTTCCTGTGAAAATCATAAAATATCTTGAGTTAGAAGGGACCCACAAGATCATCAAGTTAAACTGCTGACCCTGCACATGACAACCCCAAAAATGGGACCTGCCTGTGAGACCTGTATTCGGGATTTATGTACCCATAGCCAAAATCATGGTCTTCTCTCATTTATTTATTCTGCACCCAGCTGCACCTCAGAGCAGATTTTTATCCCTAGATGCAAGGGCTCTCTGTGTGTACAGAGCTTCTGGTGCCACCTGCTTACAGAAACTTGTGTCATGGATGCTCAAATATAGGAACAGAGAATGGTTGAAGGTTTGCCAGCACTCTCCTGGCCCCTAGAGCACTCCTGGGGATATGGATCATAGACTGGCAGTGGGTGGGAAGAAACTGTGTATGTGAGAGGATTTTAGAGAAAGATGGGAACTGTATATACCACCCTCCTGTGCTTAGATGTGACATTTATTTTCATGAGTGAGGACAAATGACTGCTTCCTCAAGTGAATCTTGACAAGCCAGACTCATCTTTAACAAGTGGAGACAGAACTCTATTTATGATCTGTTGCTTCTTCAAGGGGGAAGAAGCCATCAGGTTGGAAATGTAAATGCAAATGAAACAGTAAGTATTGACATAAATAGTTGATAGTGCACAAAGTGCCATAATGGATGGTGCCATGGATTTGGCAACAATGAAGTGACTAAATTGGAACAGCTGTGCTCCTTGACAACAAACACAAATCAGGGCCATTCTGTAAAGACCCCAAGCAAGAGATGCGCACGAGGCTAAAGAGCTGCGTTTTAGGGATTCCTCAGAATTATGTTATGGACCATGCAAGTGTTTAAGAGCACATTCATGCCAGGCTAGCTGCCCTTCCTGAGGGAGGGAAGTAGAGAGAGAGGAGCCAGTTAGTGGCCATTTCCTTTAGTCTCTAAGCACACAATGCACAGCTACAAGGGTTGAGTCAGGGGCCATTTAAGAAGGACAAGGGAATGACTTGGAGGACCTTCCTGTTCTTAACCATCCTGAAACATGTCTGACTTTAGCATTATTGGCTGCTCTGCACTATTGCTTTGAAATCAAGGGTCGCATCCATGACTCCAGAAGCTTGGTGAACAATTGGGTTCAAAGCTTGACATTCAAAACAGCCAATTACAAACCAGAACCTTAAGTTTCTCCTTGATAGAGTGTGAAAGTTCATCAAAGGAAAATCTCTCACTCCACTGAAATCTATTTTTAGTTCAATGCTTAGCTCCGTCTAGGGAATAGTTCTTTTTAAAGCTTGCATGCAATTACTTAATTTAGGTTAAGCATCAAATTCCCAGTTTGCTGCTGTTCTATTATTTGCAACTTGTTTAGCAATATAAACAGTTTGGTTTATTTATGGGGTAAATGACATGGTTTAATTTCTGCCAGTTCTTGGAAATGTGTACTTTTTGCTTAGTCCAAATTTCTGATGAAAACGTTTGGCCAAATGGTGAGATTGTTGGCTGTTTAACTCGATTTTTTCTCACACCATTGCTGATGTGAGTGGGTGGTTTGCTTGAGCAAAAGCTGAGAAGAGAGAGGTTTGTCCCAAGGTGTGAATAGGCACTTCAGCAGACAAAGATGACCTGAGCAACTTCTTTTCCCCTGCAATATTCATAAGCCCTTTACCACCACCTTGATCAAGTTCCTCCCAGCTATGGCTGACTCTTGGTCTCAGGGCCCCCCAGAGAGGCAGGGAAATCCCATCCCCTTCTGAGGGTGATGGAAGCTATGCACTAGAGACAGTAACTTGCCCCATATCATGTAGAGAGAATCTGTAGCTGGGAACAAAACAGAGCTCCTTAGAGCCAGGTCAGTGCCCTGCCCCCTAAAAATCTGCATGACAGTAATTCTCAGTGGAGGTTTCTTCCATGACATCATTTTGATACTGGAAAATCACAATCACATATTGTAGCAGGTAAAAAAGGTCTTTCTTTCTGTTTCTAATTTGATGTCTGCTTAATTTCTCTTACAAATCTGGTAAAGTGACTTCTGCAGACAAGCCAATGAACAGCAGAGTCCTCCTTTGTGTGTGAATGTAAAGCAAAGTGATGCCTGGTGGTTCCAGACGTGTTTCTCTTTGTCTCTTAGTCACAAAAGTGAAGGTGCCTGGGAACTTCAGAAGTCTCCTGGATCAGCAAATGGTTGGACCATCCACTGAGGACCTCGCTGAGTCAGATTTCCCTGCACAATCATTTAAACCCAAATTGCAGATGCCTTTCAAACGGATTCCAGGGCAAAACCCTCGTAAGGTTGAAGAGGAGAGGTAAGTAACCAGGAAATGGCTAGAGGCATCATTGTGGAATGGACACAGCAGATTAGGGTGTTGATTTTTGCTTTCAAGACATAACATGTCAAAAATCCTTAAGAAAACCTTATCCTGTAAGGCAATGGTCTCCAAAGTGAGGCATGCAAGCATTGCAGAGGGTGCAAAAGACAATTCACTGGGATGTGGGGAGAAAATATTGTTTTTAAATAGAGTTTATGTCATCTTTTTGTCATTATTTTTTTAATTTCCGGGTTTGTGTGTGCTCTGTAATGCGCAGTAGTACATGTATGTAATTTATAGATTGGAGTAACTGGTCATTCTAGATCACTTCCACTGAACTATTTTGTGCTATAAATGAAGAAATAGACATGGATGCAATGTCTACTAAAAATCTTTTTACTGATAGGGGTGCACAGTAAAAAAGTGGAGTCGTAGGCATGGGAATGCTTAAAGGTACATTAAGTGGTTTTTTTCTCTTCCAATTTAAACCAGGAAGAGACGGCTGTATCTCTCCTTTGATATTGCTGAGCTCTTAGCCAGCAAGGGGATAGACTCCAATCAGCTGATGCCAAGGCACTATGACCCCGACAATATTCCACCCATTGAGGAGACAAAAGATTCTGTCTTTCCCATTTATCTCCCATTAAAGGTAAGAGAGCATGTTTGGTACTTGTGATCTGTCTCATTTCTTATACTGTAGGAGGTTTCTGAGGATGGCAGGACACTTAGCCAGTATTGACACAGCAAGCAACAAAACAAGGAAATGCTTTGGAGCTGGCTCAGTTTGTGAAGGGTCTCTACAAGATGCTGAGCATCTTCTTCAGGGTGCCCACAGCTTCTATCAGAACTAATAGCCCTTGAGAGTGCTCCTCACTGTCCTTTGTGTGTCCAGAGGGAAGGTATCTCATGTTTCCTTCTGAACGCAGTAGTCAGCAGTATTGCTGCAGGAGACCTCTCCAGGTGTTGGTCTGTTCTCCCTAGGAAAGGGCTGGAGGTACAGATACTGCTGGTAGGGAGAAAATTGTTGACCAAAGATCAGCACAGCTTTTGCACCTGAACCGGTTTCCGTATTTTGTAGCCCATTTAGGAACTGAATGTTAATGTTTTCCTCTCATGAAATTTTTTATTGGGCGTTTTCTTGTTTCTGAAGTAAAGCCTAATTTCATTCATGTCCTTCCTTTGTAGGTATTTGACAATGATGAATATGACTGTCGAACTCCAGAAGAGTGGCTCTCACTAGGACTGGAGCCAGGATCTTCTGATAGAAAGCCAGTGCCTGGAAAAGCACTTTTACCTACAGATGATGTACTTGGACATGGTAAAATTTGAATCAGTTACTGCTCAAGCAGGGCAGCACTAACAGTTACAGGCTCTTTCAGTGGAAGGGAATGCCTAGATTCTGATGAGTGTAGCTCTGAATAGCAGAAAAGCCATATCTCATTTTGACCAGGCTCAGAGCAAGAGACCAGAGACCTCACTGACTGCCAGTCCTGCTCTGGAGTGTTTGCACTTTTAAAAAGTATCCTTTGCCTTTTGACTTTCCGTCAGCACAGACAATATTTCTTTTTATTGGTGCATAGCTATCTTCATGGAGTTAGGTAACTTGCACACAGTATGTTCTGCCTGGATTTCCCTGCAAGTGCAGGATCAGAAGATGAGTTCAGACTACATTGAGCATACAAGTAGTAAGCCTGGGCCAAATTAAGTGATGTGGACATTGTTTTCTCATCATTTGGAGCCTTCTCAATGAGATGGCATTGCTAGGTACAGTTGTACTGATGTCCAGCTGTGGCTGCAGCTCATATTAACACATCTGCAGTAGCTTTAAAGCATGGGAACTGGCATCTGCAGCCCTGGAGCAGCCTCCAGAGGCTTGACTGTCTGCAAAACTGAAGCATAAAACATAACCTCAGTGTATCCTTGGGCAGCAGCCAGCATGTGATGGCTGAGTTCTGCTGGCAGCTGTCTTGGGGAACACCACACCCGATCACTCCTCGGGTTGAACAGACAGCATAATGCTGTCCTGACCTGTATCCATATTGATATCAATATAGATACATATCGGCCTGGTGTGTGCAAAAAGTTGAGAATTCTAAGCTGTAAGACCTAAGTTCATTATTTAATTGGTCACAGCAGAAACTGTGTGAGATTGACTGAGATTCAAATGAGCAAATGGATTTGACTGTGGCATCATCACTCTGATCAGGAAAGTCCATTTGCTGTAGCCTCCAGGAGAATGGACTAACCTTGTTTTAATCCTTGGTTCTCTCAGAGGACCCCAAAAGCCAGGAGTTGATCTACGAGTGGATTAATGTTGGTGTTCTCGATTATGACAAGGAGACAGAGCTCTACTTGGTCCATAAAACAGACCAGAAGGGTCTAGTGCGTGATGAAGAAGGGAGGCCCATTGTCAATGGAGGAATAACTCGAGAAGGTGTGTTTCAAATCAGGTCTTTGGGACCTGTCGTGTAGTCTGAGAGCCATGCTTATCCCAGCTGGAGATGGGAAAGACACCAAGAAGTCATTTAATCCCTTTCACTGTTATCACTCTTCGTATGTGTCTGTTTAACTTGTCTGAAAAAACCTCCAGGGAAGAGAACTCCACACCTTAATTTGATGCCCTGTTTGAGGTTTTCGCTTTGGAGACACCTTTCCTTTTTGATCCATCTCCCATCCTTCCTGCCTTCAAGAAAAGTAAAATGTTGGTCTTTCTGGGTCAATGCCATTTTGAAGGGGAAAGTGGACAGATTAAAATAAACTACCATTCTCTTGAAAGGTTTGGAGATGCTCCTTATCTCTTGCTGTCCTCATCTTTGGTCCCTCATTTTGATCTCCTGCACACAACCCAATTATCCTATCAAAAAGCTGCTGTCAGCACTGCAAGCCATGCCAAGTTTTGTTTTCCCCACAGACTCTTGTAAGGTGTACTTTCATTTCCCAGGCAGAGCTCCATTGTTGCCATGTCAGTACTGGGTGCCACGAGTTTGCCTGCAGTTCCTGGCCGAGG
This sequence comes from Vireo altiloquus, assembly GCA_013396875.1. NCBI lineage: Eukaryota > Metazoa > Chordata > Aves > Passeriformes > Vireonidae > Vireo > Vireo altiloquus. The sequence continues at coordinate 254,849 of VZRF01010596.1, forward strand.
ATCCCCAGGTGTTTGCGGAGCGCGTGGCCTCTGCCGACAGCATGCGCAAGAAGACACAGGGGCTGCTCATGTACCACTTGTACGTGGACTGCATGGCCACGGAGGGCATGGACATCAATGAGAAAAGCCTGCAGAGGATGAGGCGCTTGGCTCTGCACACTCCCAGACTGAAGGATGAGACGAGGTAAAGCATCACAAACATGTCTGGGGGCTCAGCCTTTGGCCCGTAAACGTTGTGGGACTTCATAGGGCTACAAAACAAGTGTCAGTGGAGGCAGATCTGCAGCAGCCAACTGCCCAGAGTGGCATCAGAAGTAGGGAGATGGCAGCCCCAGGGACACGTGTGCAGGATGGGTGGTCTGGTAGTGTTCCCAGGTGAAATAGGTTCCATATGCAGATCCACCTAGCCATGCTTACACCTACAGTTAAATGGCCTTCAGCAGCAAGAAGGCTGACAAAAATGGCATGACTGACCTTGCTGTCTTCCTATGCTTTGGAGGAACAGATCAGTCATTTCTGTACTGATCTGCAGACCACCCATTGTCTCCACGGACCTGGCTATTGTCTGCTGGTGATTCTTCTACCTATTAACAGCTGCTAAAACAAATCAAAAGAAGATCTGCACAGGGCGAAGCAAACAGAACAGATCTCCACCTGGATATAATCGAGTATCTCTTTGTGATGCAGTTCATATTGGGGAGGCATTTTAATGTCCCTGGGCTGATGAATCATGAGCCATTGTTGGTGTTACTGGGAATCAGCCGTGACTGATTGCCTTGCTCAGAAATAGGAAGGTGTGAAGGGCTGCATGGTCTGCTGGCCTGAACTAGAGAGTAGGGGAGTAATTAGTCTCTGTGAGCAGAAATATAAGGATAAAGAAAAGTACTCTGCCTGCTTGAGGTAAAGGATGATGATTTCCTAAGGCAAACAGAGCAGGGTTTCAGCACTTACATGAGTGTTCTGGCTGAGGAAATGGACAAGAGGTGTTCAGCAGGAGGCAAATGGGAGGCCAGCTTGCATAGCCCTTTTCCAGAACTCCCAGTTCTTTTCTTTAGTTTATGGTTATTTCTCCTTCCTTCTGTAATGTTTCTCCCCAGTGGAGATGTTGCTTTGAACTGAAAGACACTTGAGAAGGCTACAGTTCTAATGCTTAATCCCCACTTGCATCTGTCATTAAAAGTCCAATTGATACCTTTGCTGGCTGCTTCATTGTCTGCACAATACTCCTGATGTGTTCAGTGGTAGGTGAGCTTCTGGGTTAGCAGATTTAGGAGGGAGGGAGGGAGGGGTGGAATTTGCAGTAAAGCTGCAGACATACTTGTGCTCAAACACCATGAGTTCTCAGTGTTTCTGTGTCTTGTAACAGCATGTTAGACTATATGAGCAGCCTGGAGAAAGAAGTGAAATTAGACTATAAACACATCATGAACAGGATCAGCTTTGACAGGATCGTTGCTTCCAAACCCCAGATGTTTTCTTATGTCACCCTGCCAGACAAAGAGGAGAAAGAAGCCCCAGAGAAAGGTAGGGGACACAGTGAAGCAGTTTGAATTCAGTGGGGTTACCTCTTGTCTTTGATAGGATTCACGGTTTGCTGTAGGAACTCTCAGGTTCATGGTAATGATTAGAGCTCATAAGGGGCAGCAACAGAAGATTATGTGAGAATTTTGAGTGTGTCTCCTCTTCTTTAGGGTATATTTGCATGTTCATGTTACTTCAGTAGAATACATTAGAACTCATCAGCTAAGCTGCAGTAATTCTGCAATCCTACCCTTAATGGCACCGAATGTTTGGCAGTGTGATCAGCTTAGCGCTGTGCTGGGGCTGACTACCTTGCCTTTGCTGTGCCCAGCTGGGAAATGCCTCAGGTGTGGAAGAGGGCTCAGGCTCTTTCAGAGTCCCAAATAGGAGGAAAACAGCCCCAGTAAAAGACTGCGGGGGGGAGGCATATTTTGTGCACTTCAGTCTTCCAAAGGCTGGAAGGCCTTGAGGTGGTTCACAAGTGGCCTCTCACAGATGAGATGACTCAGCTATTCCTTGAAGCCTCAGGGGGAAGTTTCTTCAATTCCAATGTTCTTTCTCATGGAAACTTCATGAGCCAAAGCCTTGGGAAGGTCAGGCACCAAGACAGCACCTCAACCCCTAATGGGAGGCTGTAGAAGGTCTCTGCTGCAGAGCAGACTCCCTCTTTCATCTAGCCCTCTGCTGAAGCTGCTACATGATAAGGCCTGTGCATCAGAGCAGAGTCCTTTTCACAAGTGCTTCCCAAAGGGAGCTGTACTCTAAAAACAGAAGCTGGAATGGCTGTTGCAGGCAATTACATTATTTTTTATTTTTTGATGCTAGGGCTCGTCTCTACCCCAGACTATCCTTTTCTTAAACAACAGAGAGAATTCAACTTTCTCTCACTCCTGACCAGTACAGAAGTCATCCATCTCCTTGCACAGATACAAGATGAGTGCAACAAGGTAGCTGTCATGTCTCTGTTCAACACAACCGTAACCAAAACTGTCACTCTGGAGGAATTTGAAAAGATCCAGACTGAGACCTTCACTCAGGTGAGCAGAGGAAGTGTGAGAGGTGACCACATGGAGCAGCCAGCAGTGCTGCCAGTGTGTATTACACAGATGCAGCAGCTGCAGATTGATTTTCTGGAAACTGATGAGCTGTCAAAGGAGACATGATGTTTGGGGCAGGGAGTCTGTGCTTGTGCCTGTCAAATTTATTGGGGTGTGGGGAGAATGGGCTGAAAGAGTCATAGTCCCCTGGTTAGGATCAGCCAGTGCTGACCTTGCTCTTAAGCCATGTGTTAAACAAGTGGCCATATAGGGCTGCAGCCCCTCTTTCCTCCACCTGGTTTATATGCAGATACAAGTCCTGGTTGGCACTTAAAAGTTTAATTTCTTTTTCCTTTTATTCTTTTCCTTTATTTCCCCATCCATCCAGCTGCAAGGCACAAGATCCTTGATTCCCCCCAAACACTCATGAGGGTAATGCTTTTCTACACTCTATGTTCTTTATGTACTTAAATAAAGTACTCTGCTTGCAAAGCCAACAGGCAGAGTAGGACAAAAATTTGCAACTCTATGGTAATTCCCACCAGAGGATCTTCGTGTCCTCTGATTGAGGGCAGCACATTGCGCCCTGGATGTGGCCACACAGAGTAGCTTGCACAGGGTTGCACACTAAATCAGTGGCAGGGAATGTGCTGGTCCTTCCCAGTCCCATGCTGTTTCAGCTAGGCAGTGTTGTCATCCGCTCGGTGACTAAGGTTCTTTTATTAACCACAAACAGCAAGCTGCCTGTGGAGCAGAAGTGACACTTGGTGGTATTTTAATAAATTAAAATACTGCAAACTGCTGCTGCCCTTGGCTTCTTCTGCTCTTTCTTCTCACTTGTCAAGAGAAGACAACATTCTGTCCTTTATATGCTCATCATACTGTCTACACAACTTTTTGTGAGGGACCCTGACACAGCAGCTCCAGGGATACTGCTCTATAGAAAAGAGAACAAAAAGGAAACACTGTGTATAAAACAGAGAATAGAGCACTCCCACTTTTTAATATCAGGTTTTCTTTTTGTGGGTCTTTTGTCAGTGAAGGAGATATATGACCAGGTTCAGATGCCACATGTGTGTTGGGGGGTTTGAGAGCTACATTTAGCTACCGCAGCTCTGAGAGAACAGTTTCCTTTCACAGCAGAGAAAGGTCCAGCAGCCCCAGTTAGCAGCTCACCTTGCCTCACTGTTTTCCCATCAGCCCTTGGAGGATTACTCAGCTTGCCTTTTTTCTTTGCCCTAGGTTCAGGAATTTCTCAAGGATACTTGGATCGATACTGTAAAGACTGCGATTAAGAGCAGCCTTAGCGATGCAGGCAAGCACTTCGACCTGGAGGAGAGTGACTGGGATGCCTACCAGAGGTCCAAGCTGCGTAAGCTGATGGAGCGAATCAGATTCATGCTTCAGGACTCTCTGCGATACCTGGTCCAGAGATCTCTCGCCAGCTTCACCCAGTTTGTGCTGGATGCTTGCCAGACTGTCATGAATTGCTCAAAGGACATGAAATGGGGAAGTGACATCGCCAACAGTCCCTACGTGTAAGAAAGAAAGAAAAATAAGGGATGGAAAGAGCAGAAAAGTATAGTGCTGTTGTCTTTTTAACTCCTGTTCTGCAAGCGAGCTTTGCTCTGTATGGGGGCTTTAAGCTGGGCTGTTTTCTCTAATCCTCCACCTGACACGTTCACTGGAGTAGGGAAGAAGGACATGGAGCTGGCTGCTTTGTTACTACAACTTTCCAGCTGCTATTAGTGATATGGGGCAGCCCATCAGAACCAAGGTCTGCTGTTCTGATGTACTGTTCTAAAGATCCACCACCTCCAGCATTCTGGTGGGAGCAAATTGTTACTGCTAGATTTTTTTCTGGATGCCAGGAAGAAGAATACCAGGAGCATAGCTGCTTAATTCCGTCCTTAGACGAAACCTCAGAATTAGAATCTGGCCTGGGATCTCTAAAAAATACCAAATTTAGGTTATAACAGTGCCTAAAATTTTGTTTCATTGGGTATTGATTTAGGATTTTTGCTTTTTGTGGTATTAAAGAAGGAACATTTAGAAATGGAAAGCCAGAAGAAAAGGAAAAAAACCCCTGCCACTCACATGAGGCCTCTTACCTTTAATTCAGTGGAAGTCTTCACACTGACTTCAGCTGATCTTGAGCCATGCTGGTCACATGCAAGATTGGGAAAATCTAATATAACTTCCAGAAGGTGCATTTTAGGAGTATAATGGAGATGTTGAATGCCAAGTTTGAAGGGCACCTGCGGTTTTTCTGTAAAAAGACTCAAATTCTCAAGATAAGGTTATGACTTTTGGAGATACTGATATATCATGATTGATGATTCCTTCACCTTTGATAGAAAAGGGTTCTCAATGTCTTTACTGGTAAATGCAGAACACAGTGTTTTATATCTTCATCTGCATGAGACAGCCCTCTTATTCTCTGGTTTTCTTTCCTGTCCAGGAGGTGTTTTAGTATCAGCACCAGAGCAATACAGTTGTGTATCATTGTCTCAAAAAGCATCCCTGTTCTTTCTTATCTCTGCCCACCACAGGCCTGAAGGGAATCCACTCTTTGTAACAAACATCAAGCTAGATAGCAGTGGCATCCTCTTCAGCCCCTCTGTGGAGAACTTTGAGACATCCCTTGTTGCTCTGTTTGACAACGGAATCCTGTCAACTCACACTATCCCACAGCTGGAGCAGGTGAGCCCTTCTGCATCAGCAGTGATACAGCTGTGCACGTGTCAGTGCACTGCAGCTCAGCACAGACACCCATGAGCTCATACTGAGGGAGAGAGGTGCAGAAGTGGGTACTTGGGAATTCAGTGAAATTAATCTGGGCACAGCACTGTGCTAATGCAGTTCTGTTCTGATAGGATTTCTTCAATCTCCCCAGCCTCATTGCTCTTTTGTCTGGTGGTTATTTCTGCTGCCGTGCTGCAGGTTCTGTGGACACATGGACACTCTGGTTGCCCTGAGTGCATGGTGGTGGTAAAAGCAGACTCATAAAGGAAACAGCACTGTTTCCAAATCTCTTGGTTTGATGCAGGTCTCTTCTGCATATGCATCCTTGTGTCTGCTACTGTGAAAGCCCTGTCTCCCTAGATCCTCATTCTTTGGGGAGGGGAGCACATTAAACTGGTAAAACAATTCCTGACACGATGTAGAAGTGTGTACTGCAGGAGTTCCCAAAGGTGCCGCCTGGGATTGCCTTGCCCCTCTCCTGAGTAGGCACAGTTAGCTCTGTCAATCCTGAAAGACCTCTCTCCTTTCTCTTCCAGTATGTTTTGGAGAACATGGATATCACAGACACCCCTATGCTGGAATCAGTGGATTTGCAAGAGCCAGAAGTGGAAGAGCTACGGAAGACTCTGCGCTCCGCCATTCAAAAGACTGGGAACCCTCTCGAAGCCTACGGCAAGAAATACGAGAAGTTCTTAGAGATAAATAACAATGACATCAAGTACTTCCTAAAGTAAGTGGCTTCTGACAAAACCCCTGTGACCCCAATGACAAGCCTTTGTGGAAGTTGTTGTGTGGATGTGCGTGAGTGTGGGGCCTGTTCTGAGACCACGTGCCTCAGATGTGAGATCAGGCCCCTGTCAGAGGCTGCCTTCAGTCATGGGTGACAGTCCATGCTTTTAGAGGACACTGGTGGTGGCACTGGGAATTTCTTCTTGTCTCTGACAGCAGTCACATTCCTGTCATGCTTGTCAGTGTAATTGGAGATATTAATGGCCTTAAAAATGAATCATCCTGTTTGAGAATCCAGTTAGCGTACTTGGCTCTGACCTCCTTCATATAGTGTCTGCTCAGGCTGATAGCATTCTGTAGAAAGTAATGTTTTCTTTTGTTTCAACTTCATTGTGAAAACTGCCAAAACTCCTTGCACCTATTCTCTCCTTTAGCCTCTTGTTACTTTAATGGATTTCTGTTTAGGTCTTATGTTTTCTCCAAACAGTGGGAATGAAGCCCTTTTCCTTTTTCTTATTCCAGTTTAATCAATTTACAAATCCCATCTGGCAAAGTCCTGTCTCTCCCCAGAATACAGTGAAGTGCCTGCGCTCCCCTGAAGTGCCTCTTCATCTTGCCCTGTTTACACCTGTGCTTTTATTTTGTCTCTCTACTTGCCATATTTCCACTTTCATCTCTTTTTTCTATTCCTTTTCTGCAGCTAAAATATTTCATGCTCTTATTCCACTCCACAGCTATTGTGTAAACTTATGCCGTGCTAATTTCATGTCTTGATCTTTTGAGTGGACACAGACAGCCTGTATGCTCAAATATTCTTGAGGTCTACACTGCCATTTTTTTGTTGGTGTTTTAATTTACAGAGACTATCAACAGCAATTTCCACCTACCCAGGAGGTGGTACAGATAGTAAGCACGTACTTGTCTGAAAAGGAGACCCTGGACAACCTTCTACCTAATTCAATTACCATTGGACTCTTTGAAGTCAGGATAGAGCATACTAGGCATGATCTGTCTGACAAACACAAAGCCCTTGCCACTGCCATGTTGGACATGCTGGCTAAAACCCTCCATTCACAGGTGCAGAAAGTAAGTTACCTGGATTACTGTCTGTGTCTTGTCTTGTCCATCTGCTTTGAAGTTGCTGTGTCCTTGTGAAATGGCCAAAAGGCCACATTAATGAGGATATTTTAAAGATTGCACTGGGCTGATTATTTAAAATTAAAATTATAGGGGACATATGCAAACTCAACCAAATCAAGTATTAAATATCCTTAATAAATTACATGCCTAAAAGCTATAGCTTTTGAGATTAAATTCTTCAAGACCTTGCCATCTTACGAAAGTGTGTTGGTGGATTGAAAAGATCTGTTTAATAGATAACTGATAAGTCCTGCTTGCTCTAAGGATAACTGGAATATAGGCAATTGCCTCTGCCAGCTGGTTGTCTAAATCTGTTATTATCATAATTTCCACTACATACCTGCAGTTCCTCTTCCTCTTTTTTTGGCAGTCTCATTCAGTTTGAGCAAAAATGAGATGGATGGGAAAAGACTGTGAAAAGGAAAAAAACAGAACAGGGCTGTGTACTCATCACTTAGACCACCTTCAGAATGGGAAGTGGGTGGATCATGGCAGGTTTTCTAGTTTGCCTGTTAGCAATTAGTGACTTTTTGATGGTCTTTGCTGTGTCCTGCTGCAGATCTGTGAGGCATATGAAGCCGTCAGCGTCAAAATGCATGAGAAACCAAAGAACATCGAGGAGCTGACCGAGCTGCGGGACTGGCTGAAGGGAGTGCCCGAGCAGCTGGCAGTGCAGCAGGTAGGGCAGGCTCTCCTTTGGACAGGGACTTCAAGGGGAGCAAGGAGGAAATTTGTCAAAGTAATGTGTGGTGTCTCAGAAGCAGAAACTCCATTTTTTTTACTTGCATGTCTTTGCATGCAATGCCACAAGATTCCGGGCTTTGTATTTTTATAATTCCTACAATTTGTATTTTTAAATACACACATCATGAATTTAAATATCTTTGCAAAACAAAATAGCAGTTAAAAATCTTGCCTAAAATACTTATGTATGCATTTTGCTGCCTTCATGATCCATTCTGCATTTGTGTACTGAATAGCTATCTTCTAAAAATGAATGCTGTTTTCAAGAAAATCTTTCTGTTACCCAGTGCTCAAATTGCTGTTAATATATTTTTTTTCTAATAGGACATTTCAGTACCGAGTTATTTCAAAGTTATTTGAAGTGTAAGTCTTTTCCCAGCTGAACAAATGAGGAACAAAGGCATCAAGCTGTAAGCTGACTTGTCCATGCCAATGAGGGAACCTGGAGGATAACCTGAAACACTCGATTTCTGTCCGGCACTTTATCCGCTAGGTCACACTTCTTTTCATTCCTGTAGAACAGAGGGTGATGATGGCCTGATCATTCACAGAACAAGGAGTTGTAAATCCATTCCCACTGTTCACACAGCACAGAAGCAGCCCACATCACATTAAGCTTCTGTGACTAACGCTCTTCAAAGGCACCTCATGAAAATGAGGTGTACACCAGAGACTTGGAATCAGCATGGTCTAAAGGTGTCTGCTTTTTGTCTCCTTCTCTCACCCTGTGCAGCAACTGATTGAGGAAGTCATGGAAGATTACAATGTCATGGAAGACTTCCTTTACAATCTTACTGAAGAAGATTTCGCTGACAAGTGAGCACAAGGCATTTCTCCCTCTGTCAAAGTGGGACTCTTTGCAGCAATTACCATTCCCAGTGCTTCAGGGGCCATGTGTCTATCAAGGGCTCCTGCAGAACTTTTGGGTGTCTCTCAGGTTATATGAGCACTGAATTCTTGAAATGAAGTTTGTAGACAAGAAGTGTGAGTTCATGCTGCCTTCTGGCCTGAGGCAAGGCAAACTGGTAGCTATTAACCTGTTTAACATAGTAAAGCCCTTTTCTCTGGGTGTTTTTTTATTTGTTTGGGGATTTTTTTGTTTTTGAGATACTTGCAAGGTCTCAAAGTGCACAGTTTAGTCTATGTCTGAAACTAAATTAACATTTCCAAGATAGAAACATTCCCAGGGTTTCCTTAGGACTAGGAAAGAATTTAAACCCTTATTATTACTGTGATTCTTCTCCACGCAGCCTCCTCTTAGTTTTATTATTCAGATTGTGGCCTGACTTTGCCCCAATAGCAGAATCAGCTCACAAACACAGCTACGAAGCTTTTAAAGCCTGCTCAGCCCGGGGAGCACTTCTCTTATGGCATATGCTTGATCCAGTATGTCTGCAACCTGAGTGAGTCTCTGCAGAGTGCTCCTGAACTAGAAACATGGGGTGCAAAGTGCAAAAACCCCACAGAAGCTGCAGGGAAGCGTCTCAGCCCCAAGCCAGCTTGGAACAGGCGTGGCTGTATTCCCACTGCTCAGGTCTGCCACAGGCAGGACCAGTAGGAGATGGCTGCATCCCCAGGTGCTGGGAGGGCTGTGACCTCCAGTGCAATGTGCAAACCTTGCAGCTGGCATTGCACACAGGCTGAGGGTCCAAATGGAGGCAATAATGGGTGGGCTGTGGCTGAGCAAGAACTGGGAATGCTTTGGCACAGGCAGCCACTTTGTGCAGCCTTTCCTAGATCTACAACGCTCTCCCCAGGGCACTCTGCAGAATCCAGGGCTTCCCTGTATCTGGGTTATGCTGGCCCCTCACTGCCCTGCTTAACAGGAGACTGGCTTTTTCAGTAGCCCTGAAAAGCCATAAGCCGAGACTCTGACCCCATTTTTTTCAGCTCCTTGCAAATACGTTCAAAGACAGACATTCCCTCTGGATGCCAACTGTTATTTTGCTGTCTCCTAGCTTTTCAGCAACGTAGTGGATTTGTTCCTTTTAAAAAGGCCCTCCACTTCTCCCCAGCTCTCTCCAGCTGAATAGCCTAGTCACAAGGACTGCATATCAACAAGACGAGCTGGAAAAAAATGTTTTGTTGAAACCACATGTGTTTCTGTTGTTGTAAAGCTTCCTTGTTTGGTGGGATTTGGCTTTCTCATTATGTTATTTTCAGCATTTAAAACATATGCTCAAAAAGCTTGCCTCTTTCTCCTATTTTTTTTCCTTGTTTGTTTTCTTGTATGGTATGAGTGCAGGTGGACTGCCAGCTACTGGCCAGTGAAAATGTCTATGGACTCGGAGGCCATTCGGCTCCAGCACATAGAGGATGAAGAAAGATTTCGCAAAATGCAGATTGTGGATCAGAAGGCATTTCAAGATGAAACGGATGAAATGCAGGTATTAAGCCCCTGACAATGAACTGTCCATAGAAGGGGGTCTTGAAGCTCTTGTGGTCAGCCAGGTGGGAAACTTTCAGATGAGATATTACGCAGGTGAATTTTGAGGTGAACGTGTTGCTAGATCGAATATTAACACACCCTCCCTTGGTTTTTTTGTTGGCTTTTGATTAAGAGTTTCCTTTTTGTGTGAAAGACAATACTCTGCAGAAATACTCATTTTTCATTGAGAAGGTGTTTGTACAGTGTTCCTATTTTTGGTGCTCAGGCAACACGGGCACCTCCTTTTCCTTTCTTGTGTACTCAGTTCCCTGCAGAGCATCTCCTATGATGCGCTGCCATCAAGGGGGAAAATACAGCATTCAGCCATGGAACTCGTCTTATGGGAAAAGACCCTGAAATAATTGCAGAGTTTTGGAGCTGAGATACATCTGGTGTCTGCTAAAACAGACAGAATTTTATTTTTTCCTCTGAAACTCTTAAATTCAGGGGAAAAAGCCATTTTAGAAAGGTGTAATCATTGACCTAGATTATCTTAGAAACAGGTTCCCAAAATGATAATATCCCAACCCTGGATCAAAAAACCCAAACAAATAAAAAACAAACCCACACAAAATACTGAAACAAAATCCAAACCAAACAAACAAACCCAAGCCACAAAACAAAACAAAAAATTTATTAGAGAAGCCCTAGATATGTGTTGTTAAATAATTTTTGGGAAGAAACTGAGTGACAGTAGAGCTATCATTTGCACTTTACAGGCTCTATAGCAAATAACAGTATAAATTCAGCATCAAATTTGGGCATAGATTTATTGTTCCTATTGCTTGGAGATCAACTATTGTCACAAAGAAGACAAGCAGCTAGTCAACACATTTGCTGTTTCCTCCACCTGACCAGTGGTTATTGCTTCTCCTCACCACTTTCATCATGGTCTAAACAGAACTGGAATTGGTTTGGGGGAGGTGAAATTGTGAGCATAAAAATCTTGCCTTTGAATGTAACAAAGAGCTCACCAGAAAGCTGAGATCTCTAGAAGCAGCACTCAGCTTCAGAGTCCCAACTTATGCTTGCCTTTTCTTTTCCAGCTGACTGTAGGTGGATTTTCTGTCCAGGCAGACATTAACCAAGCCCATGAGCTGGCTGACGATGCAAGGAGTGTCCGGAAGAAGCTGAAGGAGCTTCAGGAAATGGCAGTTCTCTACAACAACAGGGAAAGGCTCTTTGGCATGAAAGTTACCGATGTAAGTGTCAGGTCCTGTACCCACAGGACTCTGGTCTTTGCTGGGATTTCTAGGTGGGAGGTAGAGCAAATAATGAGACACAGTTCCTCAGGAAGGAATCCTTGGTGTTATTTTGGTTTATCTGGGGAACTGCTCCTCGGCTCTGCAGAATGACTACACTGCTTCATCGCTCCACTGGGCTGCAGAGGAGCTGATCCTAGGTGGATGTGGAAGGCTGTTCAGGGTCTGATATTTCCACTTCTATGAGAGACTTTGGATACCCACAGTGAGATCTGAGGGATGTTCATGAGGAGGAATTGGTCTTGACGCAGCAGTTGGGATGCATCCATTTCTCTAAGGCTGTTGCTGCAGGTCTATGGGTGTGAATGAGTGGTTGCATAGTGGGTGCTGGCAGCTGGCTGGACTTGGAGCGTGGTGTTCTCCTAAGGCAACAGTTTATATAGTTGCAAACACTCATTTTACTTGTAGCTGCTCAGCTGCCAATGAGTCATTGTCATCCACATCCAGCCCAGTCTGGCTGCAGACCAGAAGTGGAGTTCACATGATGATCTTCTCCTACCCTTCAGTCTGGGGTTACTTCTCCTTCCCTGTAAGGAGTCAAGTTTTGATATGATGTGTGGTGTATGCTTTCACTGATTGTCACACTGAGTGTGTGGCCTGTCCATCAAAATCTCCTCATTCTGCAGGAGAGCTTTGTAGAGGCAAGTGGAGAGAGTGCTTTCCATGCCACACACATGGTGCAGGCACAGCTCCACTGGATGTATGGCCTGAGTGTGCCAAGCCCAGCTCTGCTGGTCGCTCTCCCATGGAATACATGTTGTTGGCCCAGGAGTAGGTGGTCTGATATATCCTCTTGGAATACCTGTTTTCTCTTTGCTGGCTTCCAATTCAAGAAAGAGGTGGGCTTTTTTGGCCTTTTGACATGTAAGCTGTCATTTGGAGGCAAATACACTTGTTGCTTATGTTATTTTTAATCTCTTTCCAAAGTACAGTGGGCTGGCCAGGATGCTTAAGGAATTCCAGCCGTACTATGACCTCTGGACTACAGTGTCAGACTGGATAAAGTGGAATGAGAGCTGGATGAATGATTCTCTCCTTAAAATTGAGTCAGAGGAGCTAGAAAGGAATGTCAATGACTCTGTTAAGACAATGCAGAGATGCGTGAAGCAGTTCAAGGATTCACCAGGTAGATGCACAATCTGGGGGAAGGAAGTTGGTGCATATCAGCATTTTGATGTGAGGCATGTCACAGAGTGCTCTAAACAGGGATTGTCGGGATGTCACGTGTGTATTAGAGACAGCTGGGAAAATGCTAGCAAAGTTATTTTCCACTTTTTTTTTTCCTGAAACTATGATGATTCACATCTAGATACTAGTTAGATGCTTGAAGTACCAGTTTGGCATGGAAACTACCAAGCTGCAAATCCCTTTTATGCCTAATTCCCAAGACAGGACTGAAATAAAAGCCACCCTCTGATGCTGCAGTTAGTATTCAGTCATATATATATCTATATATATATATATTTATATTGCAGTAATCCAGGCTAGTCACAGAGAGTTACTATATTGACATGTGGGTCTAGACATGTGGGTTTAAGTCCTCATACAAGTCAGGCAGCAAGGGAACTTGAATCTGGGTCTTGCAGGTGCTGTTTTCTTGGCCAATCTTATTTTCTTTATTGGCCAATGCATTTAATGGAAAGCCAGAAGAGGTCTTGATTTTCTTATGAATAAAATGAAATTGCAAAATCTGGAAATGATCTCTGCAGTGTAATAACAATTTTCCTTCTTGCCTGAATGTGTATGAAATTTAGATGATTGCACTCAGCCCTTGCAATTCACATGAAGGTCTTTTGACCATTTCTCCTAATAAAGCTGAAATTGAGACTTCAGTTGTAGCTTAACTTGCCATTCCCTGATTCTCGGAGATGTGTGGGTCATTCTTTAGAGCTAATTCTAAAATCTCCTGCCAGATGGCTCAGATTGAAATATATTTTGCTGTGGGTGATTTTTGATTCATCCTTTTTAACTTGAACTTGCTCTTAAACAATGCCATGAATCAGCCCCAATGGAGGAGGTGATGAGTGGATGCATGAGTAACTATGAATCATTATGATAAACAGAAATACTAAGAATACCTGCTTATGTTCATTGCAATATTCTCTGGTACCTGGTAATATATTTGTTTTGTCCTTGAGTCTGATTTGCTTTTGCATATCCCCAGCAGGGAGCGTGAGGTGGTCACATCCTTTCTGTGAGCACGCAGTGCAGCCATGCAGGGTGCAATAAAAGGAGGCACATGCTTTAGCCAGATTTTGGAAAGGAAGCGAGTCCCGTGTTCTTTACCTACCCATTGTTTTACTCACAGTAGCAAAAGCTGAAAAAAGGGCAGGATGTGAACAGTGCAGACTTTCTAGGATGTCCCCAGAGAGAAAATTTCCCTCAATTTGTCCTTCCTATGAGGCAAATGTACATTTGTCTCTAGCATGGCCATAGGCTGGCAGGGCCTGTCCTACACACTTTCCATTTCCAGAGCTGGCTGGGATCCCAACCTGCTTCTAGCTCCTTAGTGTCCATCTTCTATTGAGGATGACCTGAGCTGTGGTGTGAGATAACTTAAAATGCAGTCTTGTTAAGAAGTGAATGTCTTGAAATGATGACTGGAACGTCTAAAATATCTACTGGCAGATGATGATGCTTTAGTCCATATCAAGGAGTTAAATTTGTCTGCTTCCCTTCTTCTGGTGAGCTCTAGCCTAAGGCACACTTCTGCTCAGCATGGGCTTGCCTGTAACAGGCTTTTGATAACAGGCAGATCTGCTTCTGGGAGCGGGCTTGAATCCTGGCTTAGTGGCCATATAGAGAAAGCCTTCATATCCTCCTTACTTCAACCTGCATTTCCCAGTGCTCTCTCCTGCTGCTTGCCTATTCCATACTATGTGACTACATGCACATTAGGCTTTAGACAGCATCTAGAAGTTCCTTAAGGCAACTTCCTCACACACTGTTGTTGCTGATGTTGTTCTGTTTTTTCTCCCTGAAAGACTGCCAAGGTGTCGCCATGGAGTTTCGAGACAAGATGAACGATTTCAAACAATACGTGCCCTTAATTCAAGGGCTGCGCAATCCTGGGATGAGGGACCGGCACTGGGAGATGCTGTCGAACCAGATTAAGGCCGATGTCGAGCTGGAACCCAGCATGACATTTGGTCGCTGCTTGGAGTTGAACCTGCAGGACCACATGGAGACTATTCTCAAAGTAGCTGAGACAGCCAGCAAGGAATACGCCATCGAAAGTGTGAGCAGAGAAGACTTGCTGTGTCTCTGCTTGCTTCTCAAATAGGTCTCTGCTGAGCAGGCAGTCATTGCCCTGGGTGATGTTCCTGTTGTGCCAGAGCATTAGATACATTTTGCAGCACAAGTGAAAAAGTTGCTGTCCTTACAGAAGGGAACAATGGCCACACAACTGGGTTGACACCCTAAAAGGACGTATTCTATCTTGTGCAGAATTTCACTTGTGTCATTAACAGCACTGCCTTATGGTTATGTTGATCCGCTGCTTGGGTCTCACGCCTCACTGTGGGATTAGTGACTGGTTAAGTTAAAATAAATTGATTGTCTGCACTCTGCCATTCAAATGTTACATCAGGGGGATTAGCTGTTAATGGAAACAGAGATGGCAAATCCTTTAAACCAGTAAACGTACAGGGAAAACTTTCTAGCTCTGAAGATTCATAGGTTAGATAGTCTTTCAGCTTCAGTTCATCAGTTCAGATGTGATCTAAGATGGTCTTGACCTTCTGGCAGCTCTTGTTCTCTGAAATCTCAGGCAAGTTCCCAATGGATAGTTCCCCTTTTGACAAAGCTGCCATTAATCATAGTCATTAATAAGCCCTTTGCTGGCAGCCTCTGTGCATCTAGAGCATAAACAGGTCTGGAGGTGAAATTGCCATTTTTTTCCCTCAAGGTGCTCATTTCAGCACTCTTGTTGAGGTGTTGAACCTGTGGGCAATGCAGAGGAAATGTGCTTTTGCTGACCGTGTCATGCATAGAATACACAGCTGCAGTTTCCAGTGGAATCCAAGAGGGAAATCTGTCATTTTCTAGAGAGTGGCATTGAGTTGTGGAAGCTGGGATAACCATTTGCACAGGTTGTATCTGAAAATTCAGTTGTTTGTCCCTCTGTTCCAGGCACTCAACAAGATAGAGAATGAATGGAAATCTGTTGCATTCATTGTGATGCTTTACAAAGACACAAATACCTATATTCTGAAAAGCACCGATGACATTTCTCAGCTCCTAGATGACCATATTGTCCTGGTTCAGAGCATGTCTTTCTCACCCTTCAAGAAACCTTTTGAGGAAAGGATGAACTTGTGGGAGAGCAAGCTGAGGATGACACAGGTGCTGGTTTTTACCCACACACATGTGGTGAAGGCAGACAGCTGGGCTGGGCTGCCATGTTTGAACATGGACACTTGTACAGTTGCTGCTAGGGAACTGGAAGGACAATTATCGAGGGAGTATCAGTCTTTAGGGAAGAATAGGGCCAGTGAAAGCCCTCTGACTCTAGGAAAGTAATGCAGCCCTTTTGCTGCCTATTGTAACACGTTTTAGTGGGCCCAGAACTCGCCCGTTGCTGTGAATAGTGTGAACTGGTCTCTCTAATCATACTGTACTAAGTGCACCTCACAGATTCTTACAGACTCTGTGAAATCCATGCTGATCATTCACATCCCAGTGTAGGAAAGCAGTGGAAGACTGCTGTTTAGGCAGGATCTGGCAGACTGTGCCAGAACTTGCTCCTCAAACCAGAAGCAACCCGCAGGACTCTGGTCCTGCTGCAGTGCTGCAGGAGAAAAGTTCCAAAACTTTTGGAAAGGGGAGTGCTAGGAAGTTATTAATTATTTGGAAAGGAAATTCCATCTCCTGACCCTGTAGGTAGATTTTAGAAGTGTGGAAGGTCTAAGAGCAGCATAATCTCTTTTTTTTTTTTAATTCCTTGGTTTTTTTAAACCCGTTCTGGTGCACAGTTTGAATGGTTTTGTTGAACAGGTTCATAGCATGGTGTCCTAATGTGCTTTTCTTGCTTCTCACTAGGATGTCCTAGAGGAGTGGCTGAACTGTCAGCGCTCTTGGCTCTACTTAGAGCCAATCTTTAGATCAGACGACATCAAAAGACAGCTCCCAGTGGAAAGCCAGCGCTACAGCACTGTGGATAAGGATTGGAGGCAAGTCATGAAGAGTGCTAATGCAAACCCTGAGGTATGTGCCTTGATAAAAACCAGTGCAGGTATCTCAAACACCTTGGAGCTGGGCTCACACAGGGACTGTCTTTGAGTCATTGTTTTCATAATGGTGTGGACATGAGCAGCACAGTATCAACCATGTAGCCTTGCCCAGGGCGTTGTGCTGGGTTTCTTCTCTTGGAACTTAGCCTTTTGTTCTGGTGTCTGAATGGGCAGAGTAATTTCCTGTAGTGCCTTCCACCCAGCCAGATTCCTCCTCCTCAACACACAGACTCCCTGCCTCCTATGACTCTTGTAAATTACAACTCCTATGGTTGTAATCCATAAGGCAACTCCTTCAATTCCTCCTCAAGACTGACTCTCTGAGTTTTTTAGAACCATTGTTTTTGCCAACTTTTTGTGTCCTGGTAGCAGTGCTCTGCTCTCCTCTGTTCTCCAGTCTCCACTTCCCGGGACTCCTTCACCACTTGTATTCCATATTACAAATGCTGGTAATTTAGGGAAACCCAGAAATGTGCTTGTCTCCATAAGGGCTGTTTATCCTCCTTGCCCACAAAGCTTACACCTCTCCAGATCCCTGAGAATGCCTGCGAATGAGTCATTTAAATCCCATCAGTAACATCACTGGGCAACTCAATTATCTCCATTGCCTTATCTCCCACATGCTCAGAATACTGATGCTTCCTCTGTATTACACATTCTGGTTTAGGTGATTTCTTTGTGCCCTGATCCAGAGCTACTGGGGAAGCTGCAAAATTGTAATAAACTACTTGAACTTGTGCAGAAGGGGTTGAGTGAATATCTGGAGACAAAGAGAGCCGCTTTTCCCAGGTAACCCCAAATTTCACTCGGCTAGATCACACTCCCTGGTTCAGAAAATATGAAAGGAAAGTCTGGCTCACTGCTGTTCATTCTGCCAAGAAAGAGCAAAACCTTCTAAGCTTAGGATTTATTCATGGCCTGCAAACATAAGCAAAGCTGTGCCTTTCAATGCTGCCATCTGATGGGGAGAAAACAGGCACACACAACTGTGGGGAGTTAAGGGCAGTCTGGTAGCATCGTTGCATATCTGTGCCTCAAGATTTGTGTAGAAAGGGTGGGGTAAAATGAAAACATCCAAGTAACTTTGTCTCTTATTAATGAAGGAAGACTTCTATTTATTGATACTCATTTAAACCCTCTTTGCTTGGAAGTAACTGACTTCTGCAGAAGGAGAAGTCTGTCTCTACAGAAGGTGAGGTGGCTGGATGGTGTCTGCTCATCTACACAAATACAAAGAGATCTGTGAGCAGTCAGAAACAGTGTCTTTAGCAAAAGACTTGTTCTCCATCATGCCAGAACTTAGCCCTTGCTGCTGCAGTAAACAGAGCCTCTCCTCATGCCTCTCTCTGTCTTTGTAGGTTCTACTTCCTTTCAGATGATGAGCTGCTGGAAATCCTGTCTCAGACAAAAGACCCCACTGCTGTACAACCTCACCTCCACAAGTGCTTTGAGAACATTGCACGGGTAGGCAAAGCAAGCACATGAGTGGCTTGGCCCACCTTTGGAAAGCTCTGTTGTGGGAACTTGGAGGCATTCTGAGGTGGGGAGGAATGTTCCCATTCTCCTGAATGGAAATGTATCTCCTGGGAGCCCGTAACTGTGTGTAGGCATTGCAAGGTGCTGCCTGTCCTGAAGTGGGATTCCAGCAACCTCACGTTATACATTTCAAAGCCAAGCATCTGCCCATGAACTGGGTACCCTTAGATGTCCTTCAGACAGTGGGGGGGAAATAGGCATCTGCAAAGGGTGACTTAGAGAAATTCACTTAGATATCCATCCTAGGAGGAGAGGACACTCCCTCTGGAGATGTGTGTCCATCCCACCATGAAGGCCAAGAGAAATAGCTCTGACTTAGCTGTCTACTCCCATGCACCTGGTTAGGACGGAATCCCATTCCTGCTGACAGCCCCAGAAGGGACAAGGACTGAACAAGTCTGAGCTGAATTAAGTTTCTATCTTCATCCCTGCTTAGGAGCTGGAGTTAACTTGGCTATTTTTCCTCTTTGTTGTTCCTAATAGACTTCAGACTCCATAGCTAGTCACAGCTCAAACCACCACAATACTCAGACAGTAAAACCAATCTCCTAGTCATTAGTTTGGAAAAATAGAAAGGAAATTGAACTGGAAACCTGGTTCAAAACCATTGGAATAAATAAGGGGACTTTCAGTGATATGCTGGGGCACTGGAGAAGCTGTTAAAATTTTACTCTTAAAACCAGGCACTGTGACATCAAGGGAAATTATTTGAATCTACAGAATTGAGCGGGAGTCAAGGGTCTGAATCCTAGACAGGCGATGAGAAACGTTCATCCTAGCTATAATTTGATTTGCTTCACTCAAGTCACACCAGCGATGTGAATCTCTTGTTTTCATACAATCATTTTCCATTATTTTCCATTATTTGGAGAGGTCATTTTACACATCTGTCGCACACTTTATTGTCACTACTAGCAACCAAGTTTGGGACCAGGATTATAGTGAGCAAACACTGGTATAGGCTGGCTGTCCCCCAGGGGCAGGAAGGCAGGGATAGAAAGGAAGTTGTCCACTCACATCTCCTGTTGTACTTCTTCCATTAGCTGATGTTCCAGCAAGACCTACAGATCACGCACATGTACTCTGGTGAAGGAGAAGAGGTGAAGCTGTTTACTGCCATCTATCCCAGTGAGAATGTGGAGGACTGGCTGCTGGAAGTTGAAAAATCCATGAAGGCCAGTGTTCGGGACAACATAGAAAAATCCATTGGTGTTTATCCAGAGGTAAGAGTTTTAGCACAGACTGGCAGGTCTGAGGTGTTGGTTCCAGGCTTGCCATAGAGATCACCAGAGATGGGGCTGGTGAACTTGTTCTACTAGAATATTCTATTATATTCCACTTTCAAAATACAGCCTTTAATCCAGTTGTGTGCCTGTAAGTGCAGAATGGACAGCTGAGCAAGAAGCTAATGGTCCAGCAGAATACAAACCCTGCACACTCCCTCGCAGTTTCCCTGTAGCATAGAACAACCCTGTATGAATCCATATCTGTTCATCTCTCCAGACTACTTGCTCTTTGTAAGGATCTTCTGCTTCAGCTCTCATGTCTCACAAAGTGTGCTAGGGGCTAGTAAAAGTAATCAAGGCACATGAACTGTTGGTTTCAGTCAGTGCGTAGGGGATGCATCTTGGCTCTCGGTTCTATATAAAAGCTATGCTGGTGTAAAATTGAAATTTCTAATCTAGGGAGGGAGAAAGGCTGAAAATTAAAGAGGCCTCGGATATTTCTGTTACTTTTATTTTCTAATTCAGACTGAAAATTTAAAAGTAGGAAAGTTAGAACAGGCCAGAGGAGAGGAAACATGCTTTTCGGTCTGACAGGTTCCTGCTCTTCGCCTGCTGCTGGCTACGTGTAACTGGTTGCCGCAGGTGGCATAGCGGAGAGAAAGGTACCTGCTGTACCCCATGGACAGAGAGCCTGTGCCTGAAGATTTCTTCACAGCAACTGGAGGGGGAAAAAAGGAAAGCCTCTTACATGAGAATTCAGTGCTTATTTGCTAATCATGCATCTCAGAGCAAGAGGACATAGAAATAAATAAATAAATAAATAAATGTCTCACTACCTTTTCCCCCACCTTTCTCACACCTGTTTTTCTCTGTTTTAAGACTCCACGTACCAAATGGGTCTTAGAATGGCCTGGCCAAGTGGTCATTGCTGGCTGCCAGATTTTCTGGACAAAGGAAGTGTCTGAAGCTCTGGAAGCTGGAGATTTGTCCAGCAGGCTTTACCCACAGCTGAGTGCTCAGGTATGAAAATAAATGGAAGGGTGAGATTTTGCCAGATGGAGACTTTTCAATCATCAGACCTCAGACAGGTTATAAATACAGCCAGGACAATACTAGTGGGGAAACAGAGACACAGTTTTGCAAAACAAGTGAGAAACAAGGTTATCTTCTTAATCATTAGGTATTTGTCTTAATAAATCTCAAATAATATACAGGATTGATAATATGATCACCACCTGAACATTATAACAAGGTGAAAGATAACTTCTCCAGGGTTACCCAAGAAGCCAAAGGTGAAGAACTGAAGTGATAGACAGTGGAAGAAACTGCATCCTTCATATCAGTTCTGTGCATCTAATCACACCTAATACCTGAGAGTTATTAGCTCTGGACTTCATGGTGGCTCTAACTCTTTCTTTTCACCTGAACATAGTAACAGTGTAGGTAAAACTCAGCTCTGAGCCAGTCATGAGTAGGATTTGCTTTCTGAGCAGTCATTTGTACTTCTGGCAAGAGAAGAGGCAAAAGTTGCCTGAGCACAGCCTATGATCTGAGACTTAGCATGCCCTGAGTCTGATTGCATTGTGTTGGTACAGAATGGATTGCTTCAGGGTACTTTCCTTTCCTTCCCCAGCTGGGAGATTTGGTGGCCCTGGTCCGTGGAAGACTGTCCAAGATGCAGCGAGCAGTGTTGTCAGCTCTTATTGTGATCGAGGTCCATGCCAAGGATGTTGCAGCAAAGCTGGTTGAGGAGAATGTAACGAGCATGAACGATTTCGAGTGGATCTCCCAGCTCAGGTTAGAGAGCACAACTGTTGAACCTCACCTGGCCTCCCTGGGCAGTCTCCATTCTCCTTACCCATCAGCTATGTCCATGATAAAGGGAAACAGGAGTTTGAGACAGATCTAGTTTTGATGGCATCTTCTTTGGCAATATAAACTAACCCATACAATGATGTTTCACTGTGAAAAGCCATGTTCTTGCCCAAGGGGTGCAATGCTTGATCCCAGGTCCTGTGAGAACTCCTGTCCACCCTGCTGCATTACCTTATCCTTTCTGCTCTCGAGAGGGAAATCCCTTAACATGCAGGTCTCCAAACCTGCAGGCTGTAATCTTGTGAGCTGCTGTTTTGTCTGGCAGGCAAATTTTATCTTTCTGATGTCATGTTCACTCATCATTAGATACTACTGGACAAGGGAAGACCTGTACATCAGAGCAGTCAATGCTGAGTTTATCTATGGCTATGAGTATCTGGGGAACACTGGCCGGCTGGTTATCACGCCACTCACTGACAGGTAAAAACATTGTTTTCTGGGTAATAAATGCACCTTTTTTCTTCTTTTTTTTTTTTTTCTCTGCATGAACAGGATTAAACCAAGGATCTGACCGTGCAGGTCTTATAGCTTAATGTATGTAAATAGAATCCATTTGTACTATAAAGGACTACCTGAGATGAGTGCACAGGAGCACCCTGGCATTGGTTGCTACTGTTTTCCTAGTGATCAGTGATTGCTTTCACTCTCCTAATTCTTCATGTAGTGCTCTGACTCATATAAAATGCCCACCTGATAGCTAAAGAGCTCTTCTAGAAACCAGAAGGTAGCAGCTGGTACTCTAGAATATGCAGCAGAAATAATAATTTTACCCTTTTGTAGCTGTCCTTTTTCCAGAGAATGAATTTGTAGCCAGTGGCGGAAGGATTTATCCATGCAAGCCCCCATGAATACTAATCAAGACCACATAGCTCTAACTCCTTTGCAGAATGCTACATATCTAAGCAGTTTTGTAGAATAATGAGTGATGGATTCCGCTTTGTCTCCAGCTGGATAGATCGTATGTCTCCTTGCTGAAATCAGTAGTTCAAACGCTTTTTTTCATCATCTGGTCTCTTCTTTGTTGTAGGTGTTATCTGACACTTACAGGAGCTCTGCACCTGAAATTTGGAGGAGCACCTGCAGGACCAGCAGGAACAGGCAAAACAGAAACAACAAAAGACCTGGGCAAAGCACTAGCAATCCAAACCGTAGTGTTCAACTGCTCTGACCAACTCGACTTTATGGCAATGGGCAAGTTTTTTAAGGGACTAGCCAGGTACAGTGAAATGTTGAGTGTCATTATTGAGGTGTGGGTAGCATACAGGGATGCTGCACACTGGGAATTGGTTGGTATTTTTCATAGCAGCCCAAAGGAACAAGCAAAGCTCTAGCAAGGGGGTTACTGAATTTCAGAATGAGCAAAGTTAAAAATTCCAGCCAGAAAGGAGGGACAGTTGATCCAATTAAAAAAGAGAGATAAAAGGAGATCCTTGTTCATTTAAGGCAAAATTAAAATGCTTTGCACTAATCCACAATGCACTAATCCACCTGTGCAAATGTTTGCAGCTTTGGCCTTTATTTTAATATCATACATGTTGGGCTGAGATTCAGCCCACAAGCTGCTTAATCTTAAGAAGAAGAGAATCTGCTGAGAGTATTCAAAATTGAGCAGCCAAGAGAGACTGCTCTAAGCCCTGAGGGATCCTCTCAGAGAGGCTTCTCTCTTCTCTACATTTCAAACAGAGCTGGTCCAATTAGTCTGTTGCACACTGGTGAATCTGAATTAGTTACTCCAACAAAAGCTGATAGTCTTTTCTCAGATGTTTTCTTTGTAAGTAATTTAACTTCTTAAGCCATGCCTTGTGGGAAGATCACCTTCCCCATATGCATCCTTCCAGCTTTATACACAGTTTTCCAAGCTCTGAAAAATGAACTTGTTATCTAAACTGTATCTGCTACACTTACAGTTTGGGTACAAACCAGGACACCTCTTTAAAGCTCAAATCTATAACATGCAGAATCTGTCTCAAGCTCTAGGATCAGATACTGCTGTGGTCACTCATCACATGGTCTGGGATGCACAGTCAGAGTGTCCACTGAACCAGGACACTGTGGCTGTGTCACTGTTTGCCATGGGACATCAGGGCCCTTTTGTGTTCACTTCTAGTCTCTGTTATGCCTACACAGTATGTGGATATATAATTTCTAGATCTAGCTGGGCTTTTGACTGAAAGTTTGCTCCTTTGTGGTGTTGCTGACTCCCTTCATTGTTCCTTCCCTGCCCAGCTCTGGTGCCTGGGCTTGCTTCGATGAGTTCAACCGCATTGATATCGAGGTGCTGTCTGTGGTGGCTCAGCAGATCACAACCATCCAGAAAGCACAGCAGCAGAGGGTATGTAAGGAGCATGTGGATGCAGAGGCAGGCAAAAAAATCTCCACTTGAGCTAGTTCAGGCAAGTCCTTGTCTCTGCACACACTCCTTCATGGAGGACAAGTTTCACTGCTCAGGGGTGACTCAAACAGGCATCCTTGAGGAGACGTTTGAACAATGTCCTAACTATGGCACATCATATCAGTCCATTACACAGTCAACATCCTCAGGGGAATTTTTAACTTCACCCTCTTCTATGCTGCCAGAGTTGCCCACACTCTCACAAGCTGAAGTACCTCTCAGCTTGAGCTGTAGTGCCAGCAGACTTTGGTGTAGGAGACACTCTGACACAGATCCACTGAGCTGATAAAAATTGGAGCTGTGATAAAGACAGCCAGTGTTCTGCCATGAGTTGCTCAGCACCAAATTTATCTAAATATGTTACCCAAGCTTTGGTGGGTTCCCAAAACCCAGTATGTACAGAAAAACGTATATTCATCGACACACAGTTTTGCATTGTGAAGTGAATTGTTGTGAATTGTTTGCTTTAATGGAGATTCAGCTGTCAGCCAGTCTAGCAGCCAGCCTCTGCTTTGTTCTCTGGAGGCCCAAAAGGGTTAAGACCTGAATCTCCTTGACTTTGGCTTGGAATTAGAAACTTGCTCTGCGTAAATTCTTCTGCATTACTTTATCCCCCATCTGAAATTACTACCTACACAGCTTTAAAAAGGATTTAGGTTTCTCTTTGCCCTCTTTGCCATGAATTAATTCAGGTCTGATCTCTGGTGCAAAATAAATGGAAAGACGTTTGTTTACAGCTGGAGGGATAGAAGTCTGTTCAAGAGTAAAATAAAAAAAAAAATTAACATCAGTAAATCTTCCACAAGCCCAGTTTTTTATACAGGGAAAAATATTGCTGGTAATACTGGATTCCTGCAATGGGACCAGATTGAGTCACTGCAGCTGTGGGCAGTTGTGTGTGTTTGTGCTTTATAATTTAACAACTAAAAGCCATTGTCCTCCTCTTGGAAAATTCTGCTACATTATTTAGTTTGCAGGTCAGGCTCTGTTCTTCGAGGATGACCATATTTTTACTTTTCCAGGTGGAAACCTTCATATTTGAAGGCACAGAGATCCCACTGGTCCCATCCTGTGCAGTCTTCATCACAATGAACCCAGGGTACGCTGGGCGCACGGAACTGCCTGATAACCTGAAGGTGAGGAGGGCAGGCTGCACAGACAGAAAGAAGAGGGGCAGTACAGGTGCTGGGTGCTGCCTGGACCCACCAGTGTGTCCATGACAAGGGTCAGGGTGTGACACTTTTGGAAAGTCTCTAGGATCACTTTGAGGTTTGAAACACTTGAGTGAGGAAATGGCACCGTTCAGATTGCAGTCTGCAGGGATGCTACAGTGACAGCTGCCAGACACACTCATGTTGTGTCCTCTAAACACATCCTGGCATGGACACTCTGCCTTTTCAGTTTGCTGGGAAAAAAGCAAGAAATGACAGTGTTTTGACATTGCTTTGGATGTGTATGTTCCAGGCTCTCTTTCGTCCTGTGGCTATGATGGTCCCGGATTACTCCATGATTGCTGAGATCTCACTCTACTCCTTTGGGTTTAATGAAGCCAAAGTCCTTGCAAAGAAGATCACCACAACATTCAAACTATTGTCAGAACAGCTCAGCTCCCAGGTAGATGCCCTAATGTCCATGAATGTTTTTTAAATGTGAGACGTTCTCAGCCTAGACATGAAGTACCTGGGTGGTGTTCTTGGTGCCTTGTGATAGCATATTTCAAAAAGGTCATCACACCCTTTCTTCATCTTCCTTCCTTCTTTCTAATTCTCATTTCTGCTCCTGTGGCTGGACTTGGATTCACCTTAAAGAATATTTAGGATTACAGCGGCAGGACAGTTGAGCCAAACAGCCCTGCCTGCTTTTTATTGCATCTAGGATTTTTCATCATGCCCTTATTCTCATCTTCCTCAACCATAGACTGTACAGCTGAGGACTAATTAGTTGTTTGAAGGATCCTGAGAGCAGACTTGAATGAAGGAGGAATTGTTCTGAAGGCCTAACTCTCTCATTTTCCTTTTCTCACCTGCTAACTGAGTGCATGCCTAAGTTTACTTTTTTAGGTGGTGCTCCTCTATCTGATGACATTGTTCCTCTGTGTCTTTTTCAGGACCACTATGACTTTGGGATGAGAGCTGTGAAGACAGTTATCTCAACAGCTGGCAATCTCAAAAGAGAGAATCCTGATATGGATGAGGTAAATGTGCTTGTACTTCACACTACCATAGACTTATGGGGCTTTTTCTGCATCCTCATACGAGAGGAAAGATCTCTGAAGTCCTGAGTTCTTAAATCCTTGCAGGAGCTGATCTGCCTGCGAGCTATTAGGGATGCCAACGTACCCAAATTCCTGCAGGATGACCTCAAGCTCTTCAATGGTATTGTCTCAGATTTATTCCCAAATATCAAAGAAACACCTGTTGATTATGGCATCCTGGAAGAAGCTATCCGCAAATCCTGCATCGAAGCGAACCTGAAGGATGTTGATGGTGAGGGGAAAGGCTCTCCACAAGCTCCTTCTGGACCTGGGCTTTTAGTCCAGCATGCTGCCCCGGAAAAGAGATGTGTTCCCAGACCCATTCTGCATTATATTCCTGTACAGGTTTTGTTACTAAGTGCATCCAGCTGTACGAGACCACCGTGGTTCGGCACGGCCTGATGCTGGTGGGACCAACAGGTTCTGGGAAGACAAAGGTATGGGTGAGACAGTTTTCTGGCTCCAGCAAACCATCACCTACCTGGTGATGCAGAGGGTTAAGTTTCACAGAAGACCCACACTGGCATTTAAAGCTTCTCTCAGATAGAAGACGGCACAAAGATGCTGCCTGTTAGTAAAACTTTAGAGCCATGGGAGGTATATTACTGGTTCTCTCTTTTGAGCTGTGAGATTAGACTGAGGCTTATTAGCTCTGCTACAGATTTCTAAGGCTGAGACATACTTTGACCTCTCAAGGTGCTTCAGGCCTCTTGTACAGAAGATCTAACTTCTTCCTCCCCTGCATGTAGAGTGCTTAATTTCTGTGCTTTTATTTCAGCCAGGCATCTCCTCACTATGATATTACCCTTCACTATGTCTCTTTTCTCCCTGCCTTTTGAATGCAGTTGCTGTGAGAGCAAGTGGCTTTGTCGTTCTGGAGCCATGGCAGTTAACTCTCTGGCTGTCCTGCTTTTGCAGAGTTATGAAGTCCTGGCAGCTGCAATGACATCACTGAAAGGTCAGCCTGCAGCCAGTGGTGGGAATTACGAAGCAGTCCGCTACTATGTACTGAATCCCAAATCCATCACAATGGGCCAGCTCTACGGAGAGTTCAACTTGCTAACGCATGAGTGGTAAAGTACAAAACCTTCTTTCCTTTCTTCCAGACAGAAAACACTTTTCTGATCTTGAACGTCTTCTCTTCAAGGCTGAGAACTGTTTGGGGTGGTGGCATAAAACCAGAAGCGATCAAGTCCTTATCCCCACCAAGCTACAATAGGCAGTCACGGCGATTTAAGCTGACATCCCTCATTGTGCACTTGGCCCGTCTGCCAGCACATGCCCAGACAGTTCCTGCAGCTCAGCTCGCAGCATTAACTGCAGAACAATAATTCAATAGCTTTGGAGCACATGCCCCTGCTCCTAAGATACAGCAGGTTAAAAACGCTTTGCTTCTGAAGAAAAGTGACCTTTGTACTGCGCACTTGAATTGTTCTGTATAAATACTCTGGTATCCTTGAGTGATGAGGAATGACTTTGAGGCATAAAGAGGCATTTCATTCCTGTTGCCAGGGTTCCTGCTTGCTTATATGGTTTGGAAACAAGAACCAATAGCCCACTTGCCCTCTTTACAGCAAGGTCCTACTGCTTATGTTTCCATATGTGACCTGAGGTTGATTTTGCAGCTCATTTTATCTATAAGCTAGGATGTGAGATGCAGTGTGAATCTCCCTTTGGCCCTGCCAGCCAGCACTTCTTTCAGGGCAAAGCTAAAGATTGTGTTCTGTAAAATGGGGGAAACTAAATGTATATGAAACTAACTACCTCTAGGAAAAGTGCAAGCAAGTAAACATTACTGATGCCATGACCAGAACTTCCCAGCTTAGGATCTGGTACATACTGAAGGACATTTTATAGGAGTTCCAGTTAAGCTCAACAGTTTATTTATGATGTGACTCTACCCAAGGGCAGCACACAGGCATGTCAATGTGACAAAAAGAAAAATACAGCAGTCATGTAAAGTATATTTACAGACAAATCCATCTGTTTTAATCAGCTGAGCTTTAGAACAGACTGTTTTCCCTTGATCTCAGTATCAATACTCTGGAATTCACTAGTACTATAAAAATAACAAATAATTATTTAATAGTGGGAATAGAGTTCAGGGTCTGAATGGAAACTACACTCCAGGTTTCCATGTGCAGATTAAATTCTTGCTGTCAATAGCCAGCATTCCTTGTGTCTGCTCTCCTGGTCACCAGCTCCAGCACCACCTGGGTGCACAGGCAGCTGAGGACATGGAACTTCAGTTATAAAGAGGGATCATGCTCTTTAGCCTGGATTTATCCCTGTAACCTTGAGAAAAAAAGAGACACCACCAGAGAGCAGATAACCTGCCTATGACCTGAACTGGATGCTAGCAAGGCCTCTTCACTCTTCACTGAGGACAGAGATGTTAAAGGGAAGCTTGGCATTTTAGTTAAATGACATGAATTCCAGATCCTAATGCCCAAAGAAATTGTTTTGTGGTGTCACTCAGGCTGAGATGTGTCTCAGTAAAAAAAATAACGAGGCGGACTTTTTGCAGCTCATGGATAAGGGAGACACATGAAACTGGATAAGATTGCCTTTTGTGGTGGGAACGTAGCCACTTATTTCAGCAAAACCAGGCCAAGCCCTGCCTTCCTCCTGCCTTTCAGGACAGATGGGATCTTTTCCACGCTCATCCGTCGGGGAACCGTGGCCACTGACTCCGACAAGAAGTGGTACATGTTTGATGGGCCAGTGGATGCTTTGTGGATCGAGAACATGAACACAGTCCTTGATGACAATAAGAAGCTGTGCCTCAGCTCAGGGGAAATCATCAAGATGACAGAGGTAATTCATCCCTTCCGCTTTTGTTGCCTGTTGACTGTACTCCTTCCTCCCTGTGCTGAAATACGCATCAAAACTGAGCAGGTCCTTATCCTTTCTTTTCTTTTATAATTTCCAGAGCATGACCATGATGTTTGAAGTCCAGGATCTGGCTGTTGCTTCCCCTGCCACAGTCTCCCGCTGTGGTATGGTTTACCTGGAACCCAGCATTTTGGGGCTGGAGCCCTTCATTGAATGCTGGCTGAAAAGTATGCCAGACATCATGCAGCGCTTCTCACAGAAGCTGGACTCCCTCTTCAGGAGATTCCTCCCGGTGAGCTACCATTCTGTTGCAGCCTTTCCATGTCAGCTTGGATATCAGCCAGCCCACACTTGTCAAGGCCTGGATTTAAATGCCATTTGTGGGAACATTTCATACCAGCATAATAGCTATCACAGAAACTTCTCTGTGAATTTTGTGGCTTTAATAGAGGTTACTCACCGATCTCTGTAGATGTGACCAAGTCTTATTGGTCATTATAGTTGGTTTTATTTCATTTTAAAATTGTCTTCTGGACAAAGCCATCCCTAGTGCAGTTCCATAGCTAACAATGGAGTACCTCCAGGGAGAAGGTTGTACAAACAAGTCTTGTTATTCCTACTCTGCTGATAAGCCATTATTTTAATGAAGAACCTGGAGCTGCAAAGGAAAGCTCTGAAGGGAGCAAACCATTTAACAGCACTGATAGCACAAGATGCACAAAGCTGTTGCACAGAACCAAAAGAGAGGCCTGGAGGTTTCTTGGTGTTAAGACTGAACCAAGAGGTTCAACTTGCTTTTCTCCAGTCAAAACAGTGGCACTTAGGATGCAGTTGGAAATGGCAGCATTCTCAGTCACTCTCTCCCTGCTAAACATAACGTGATGGAAGTGAACAAGAAGGTAAAACCACAGACAACTGTGCTGGATGGTGACACTAAGCTGTC
This sequence comes from Vireo altiloquus, assembly GCA_013396875.1. NCBI lineage: Eukaryota > Metazoa > Chordata > Aves > Passeriformes > Vireonidae > Vireo > Vireo altiloquus. Next base: position 284,747 of record VZRF01010596.1, read on the forward strand.
CCTGCCTATCTTTCCAGGAGGCCATCGACTTTGTACGAAGCTCTGTGAAGGAGATAATTGCCTCAACAGACAGTAACCTCACAAGGAGCCTGCTCGTGATCTTGGAATGTTTCTATACGCCTTTCATTCCCATTAAGGTAGATTTTGCTAGCTCTATCACTCTTACTTGTGCCTGTTACTCTTAAGGACACTAAGTCATGGAAAGGGTTAGTCACCAGAGAACAAGATGTTGGTGCAGAAAGGTCATGCTGTAGCTCATCTATGTGGCAGAAGCTAATACAACATCCAGCAAAGCACAGGTAAACCTGGAAGGATTATGCTCTGCCCACTGAAGGAACATAAGATAAGCTCCATGCCTACCAGGCTGGAGGGCAGAGGTTCACTTTTATTTATAGCAGAGGGAATTGGAGAATGAGTGGAAAGCAGAGATCAGAGCTGAGCAGTGATGCACTTCAGATTGCAGGTCCTTTGAGAATTAGTATTGAAGAAGGCTGGACAACTTTCAAATTAAAAACCTAAGACTAAATTCTTCTCCCAGCTCCCGTTGAGTGACGTTAATTCAGCAAAGGGAGTCTCTTAAGTACAGCAATGAAACAACAAATTTTAATCCACAGAATATATTAACTAGGCCTGTGAAAAACTGGCTAGAAAAAACTACATAGAAGCTAAATAGAATTATGAGCAAGTTAAGAAGAGTCTGGGGTTTGCATACCTCAGTCATACCTGAGAATTTTTCTTCTACTTGTCTCTGGTTCTAAGGGATTTAAGACAATTCCCCGGGAGAAGGTTGCTCGTATGGGAGAGCTGATTGAGCCTTGGTTTATATTTGCCTTGATCTGGAGTGTGGGCGCTACTGGAGATTCCGCAGGTCGTGAGGCCTTCAGCTCATGGCTCAGGGATAAGATGGCAAAGGAGAGGGTGAGTAAAGGAAAAGCAGATCTCTCATTATAGAGGAATTAGTAGTGAGGAATGGGGACCAGAGCTGAATGCCTGGAGGCTTTGGATGGACTTCCTCTTGGCATCTGGTATGGTACCATGTCTCAAAGGTACCCCAGGAGCTGGAAGTTCTGGGAGAGACCTGAGCCCCCTGGTCTCGGTAGCATCCCATTAGAAAAGTCTCCCTTGAAGTAGTGCATATCCTGTGAATTCAGCTGAGTGGCAGCCAGGTTCACCACAGCTTTACTCTCACAGATCCGGTTACAGATGCCAGAAGAAGGACTGGTTTATGACTATAAACTGGATGATGCTGGGCTTAGCAGTACTGAAGAAGATTTGGATGAGGAAGTCGTTAGAGAGGTAAAATATTTCATTTTTAATTCCAAGCTGGGAATTTAGGAGGAGGGACCAGGAAGCAGCACAGTCCTACAAGATTTGGTAGGATTTTCTCATCAAGTGCAGATAAGAAAGGCATAAAGGAAGCAAACAAGAATGTTTAAATCAAAATTAGCTTTTCATTGAATCAAGAAGGCAGTTTCTTTCCTTCAGAGTTGTGAACCAGATCTTTCCCATCTGAGCCAAGAGCTGGTCAGTTGAGACCTGAGTGCCTCTGTCAGTGCTCAGAAAAGTGAGAAGTGGCACAGGTGTGGCTGCTGGAGGACAGGGAGAAGCTCAGATGGATAGATCTGTCTGTGTTAGAAAGCAGTGAACAACAGCAGAAGAGCTACGTGCAGCAGAGTCTGGAGTAGCAGCAAGGCAGACAAATATTCCATCTTTTTGACAAGAGACAGCAGTGTAGGGCATGTCAGGGTCATCTTGACTGACAGTCACCAGGCTCTGGGCTAAAAGGAATTAAAAAAGGAGGGGAAATGCTTTCCCTTTCTGAAGTGAAAGAAAAGAACCCTACATGAGTGTCAGATGCTTAACGGAAGGTGCCAGTGCGGTCTCAGTGGGAAGGCCACATGGGGTGGTCAGGAATGTAGATCTTCTCCTGTATTCTCCAGCACAGCCCTGGCTTTGTATAGTGGCCTCTGGGAGGTTCACCTGCAGCTTCAATCTAGCACAAGGGATCCATGTCTTGTACAAGTAGAAGACCTCATGTGCCTCTGAGTGCAACGTGGGTGATGGCACAGAACAGGAAGACAGGATCCCAGATAACCCCCTTTGGCCCTCTGCCACTGGCAGAATTCCTATTCTTGCAAATATCACAAGTGCTCCATCCCACTTTGATCCCAGTTCTCAGAAGGGAGGGCAGGTGTGTCACTGCTGGGGCAATAACCTCTAGCTCTTGGGCTTTGTCCCTCCCAAAAGTAACGAGTCAAGCACTCCCAGCGCTGCCATACAGAAAGATAAGGGTGGCAAGACTCAACAGAGGGGCTGGAAACCTGAATTTCACATCAGAATCCGAGCTATTACACAGGGAGCAGTGACAGGGAAAATAGCAGAAATAGTTTTCCTAGAAGGGATAGATGCAACTGCTCCCTCTAAGCAGACTCCAATCTTTCAGGTGCACTGGGAGGTGTGGCTGGATGCTTCAGCAAAATTCACCATGGTTCCAGACACCAACTTCTGTGACATTATTGTGCCCACGATGAACACAGTCCGAATGGCCTATCTGCTGGAGCTGTTGCTCACCAACTATAAGCCAGTATGTGCCCAGTCTTTCAATTTTTGATTCAACCTCTTCCTCTGCCGATGCAGGCAGAACTTAACAGCTACCTAATACTTTGAGATCACTTCCCACTCCCACAGATTTGTATTTCTCTGCTCCAGTCTGTGCTTAAGCACCAAGAGTTATCCATTCAGTCCCCAGGCACCATGCCAGCCCCCCAAAGGAACATCAACACTCAGCTGTTCAATCAAAACACAGCAATTGCTAGATAGCCCATCACTATCCCTCTTTACCTGTTTCCTACAGTTCCATTTCATATTTCTCTGGTTGGATTCCATCCACATCAAGAGATTTGGATGTTGGGCAGGTGACCTTACTGAAGAAGCAAGTCCACAGTCCTCTCCCAACCTTTAAATGCCTAAAAGTGCAGTAACCTGCATTTCCTCCAGCAAATGTCAGAGTGCTGGAAAACACAGACTGCTTGCTTGTGATTATGCTGCATTGCTGATTGTGCTTCTAGGTTCTCTGCATTGGTCCCACTGGCACAGGGAAAACTCTCACAATCGCAGACAAGCTTTTGAAGAACTTGCCCAACAAATACATCACCCACTTCCTGATGTTTTCAGCACGCACCTCTGCTAACCAAACCCAGGATCTCATCGACAGCAAACTGGATAAAAGGCAAGATTCCTTTCTGTGTGTGCAAAGGCAGTATCCCTGAGCTCAGTGTTTCTATCAGCTTGGCTATTTTGTTTCATCCCAAGACCTGAGGGGGTCCTGAGCACAAACAGCTGTGGTTAACAAGTAGTACACACAGCACATCTGAGCTGGGATTGTGAAAGCAAATAATAGCTTGTTATAATGGCAAGAAATTGGGAAGGATTAGTGAGGGTCGGTAAAAGCTGCTCCAATTCTAGTTATTCCAGAAATACTACATTTCACAGCACAGGTGTTTGCAAACCCTGGTGTGGGATCTCTACAGAAAGTGATGAAGGGAGAAAATGTGGCTGCCCACCCTCAGTCCCGCTCCCCACAGTAAACAGCTTCCATTTCACCTCCCTGGTCAGCCACTGGTTGGAAGTTTCCAACAGGTCCATGAGCTCAAGCTTTGCTTTTATTTTCACCCATTTACTCCTTGGTATTTTGTATGAGTAGACAAAATTTCACTGGTGCTTGGAAAGAAGCCAGTGCCCTGAACATTGCTCCAGATCTTTTCCATGCAAAGGCCTTTACGTGTAAAAATAGCTGAAACTGTTGACCCAGGAATAAAAGAGGAAAAAAAGATACTTTTGGATCAAGTTAGGAGTACCTTTGCAATAGGAGTTGTCCTGTGTCCTGACACGGGTTCTGTCCTTGCAGGCGGAAGGGAGTGTTCGGGCCTCCAGTCGGTCGCTACTTCATATTTTTTATCGACGACTTGAACATGCCCATGCTGGAGCAGTTCGGAGCTCAGCCACCCATTGAGCTGCTGCGGCAGTGGATGGACCACCACGGCTGGTACGACCGGAAAAAGATCGGTACGAGCCAGATCCTCTGCCCGGAGCTCTTGGCAAAAGTTGGCCTGTTAGATACATGTACCTGCTGTGGAGGTTTCTGGCAAGGGTTTTTAGCTACAATTCAGCACTCATTGCTGATTTTGCACTCTCCAAGGTACTTTTAAGAGGCTGGTAGATATTAATTTTGTCTGCGCCATGGGACCTCCTGGAGGGGGAAGGAATCCTGTCACCCCACGCCTCACTCGCCATTTCAACTACCTCTCCTTCACCGAGATGGACGACGCCAGCAAGAAGAAGATCTTCTCCACCATCCTCGGCAGCTGGATGGGTACGTCCTGCAGAAAACTGCCACCTTCTCCTCATGTTGCAGGTCCTGATGACAATGGAGTTTGGAAGGGAAGGAATTCATACTGATGATCTGATCAGAGTGTTGAAATCTTAGCTTGGAGTAGTTGCTTGAAGATGCTTTAGGGAAAGTGTTTTATGCAAAGTTTATTTTAGCAAACAGAGAGCTCATACACTGTTTAGTCTCAGGACCAAACTCAGCTGGCAAACTTCAGCTTTGGCTTTCACTGTTGCATATGTTATCCTATAGCCTGGGCCTTTCAAAGAGGATTTTGTTTTGTGATGGATGATGCAGATATTCTTAATCTCAACAGGTAAAGCTGAAACTCATTTTTTGGTCTTTTTCCAGGTGGACTCCTGGGAGAAAAAAGTCACAGAAATCCAGTGCGTAAGTAAGGGCAGAAAGATGAGAGAGACTGTGAGCAGAAGAAACTGGTGGGCACAGCGTGGCACAGCTTACCTGTGCTTTCAGCAGACAGACACTTGCCCAGACAACAGCCTTCTGTGGAAGCAGAGCCTTCTGTTACTCTCCATCTGCTGCAGCCTGTGGACAGCTGAGCAGGGTGGATCTGAGCATGGTGCTACAGCCACCATGAAAAAAGGGTTCATTTGGAGTGAAATGAGTCCTCTTATAGTTGACAGGGTGGGAATTTAGGATAATCTTTGCAAATATGCCCTCATCTGCAAATATGCCAGTAGAAAGGAGTGAGAATAGTCAGCTATGGGAGAAGCAAAGCAGAGCTTTCTGAGTGCTTGCAATATTCACAAGCACCAGTACCTGACTGTGATCTCAGGGGCAAACTGAAACATCTAGCTGTGATTTAGAAAGAAATTAAAGGATTTTTTAAATAATGCAAAAAAGTGCAAAATGCTGGGGGTGTCACAGGGCTCTACTTCTCCAGGAGTGTTTGTAATAAACTTCATTGGGAGAAAAAAAAATAATTAGGCTCTAAAACTGGCAGCTGTGTTTAAATCTTGCCAGACTATTGCGTAAGAAATTATTCCTCAGTGGCTTTGCATTTGCTGAGCATAATGAATTGCAGAGGGTTTAGCTAAGAGGGCACTCACACCTTCTAGCTTAAAAGTAGCTGAGATTTCACTGCAGGAGTGCAAGGAGGGAGAGGGAAAACCTGTCTGGAATATTTCAGGTGGGCATCAATTACCTGTCTGGCACTGCCTCCTCTGTTCCTGGGGGGCATGAAGTCTTCACGCCACAGAATCCCTGTAAAGCATTTTCCCACCTCCAAATCTGGTTCACATTAGTTGATAAACCCATTGGCAGCTGTCCACTGCAGTGAGCAGGTGCTTGGTCAGGTCCCTCAGTATCTCTACAGAAAAAAGCAGAAAAAAGTGTGTTCCTGCCCAAGTCCTAGCCAGCACCTCTGCCACTCAATGCCACCTTCCTGCACTGCAAGGACCTTCTCAGCCCGGAGTCACCATCTTGACATCCTCTCCAACTGCTTCTGTTTCTGCAGCGGGAGCAGATGCAGTAAAAGACCTGAACGAGCCCTTAGTCGATGCCACAATCTCCGTGTATTTGACCATCACATCCCAGCTGCTGCCCACGCCAGCAAAGTCACATTACACCTTCAACCTGAGAGACCTTTCAAAGGTGTTCCAGGGCATGCTCATGGCTGAGCCTGGCAAGGTTGAGGTGAGTCCTCCCATCAGCACAGCCCTGCCACCCCAGGCAAGACCAGAAATATTCTATTTGAGGCCTCATGGACAGGCTTCAGTTTCCCACTGAAGATGCATTTTGATATTGCTCAGTGGGTGTGGTGGCCTCCCTTTGGCTACTGCCTGGTACCAGTAGCCAGCAAACCCCCCCCCTGCTTCATCACAGTCCTTCCTTGGCATGGTGAAGCAGGTGAGTGGCCACAGGGAGTCAGTAGGACACAGCCCACCCATTCAGGGCTGAATGGAGCCATGGGGGATCAGACAGGGACCAAGCAGGGGCAGAGATGTTGTCCTATTACCTGCTTCTGTCAGTGGAGGCTTCTGCCCCTTCAGCTCTCCTGAGGACCTTGCTCTGGCTCCAGCCTGGCCAGTAGAGATTGAATGATCACTGGAAGTACTTAGAACCCTAAGTACTGTAAGTTCTGTGCTATCGGCAAAATAAGAGGATCTTTCAAAAAACACATAAGAAAACCATAAAAATTAAATCAAACTGGGGAAAGATAAGAACAAAGAACATAAAATTTAAATCTCTCACAGAAAGCCCGACATATGGACAAATAGAGGGGGATAAGCTGAAGCTGTAATGAGCTCTCTGCAAAGCAGCTGTTTTGACAAGAGTTGTTTTTGAGAGGAGAAGGGAAAGCAGCTTCCTCCGCCCAGTTCTTTCTCTGCTCCAGCTGCCTTCTAACATGAGTGGAGCTGGCCACATGCTGGGCAGGAACCAGCTTTCCTGACAGCAATGCTCATAACACTTTCTGCTTCTCTCACGGCGACTGTTTTGCTGGGATTTCCTACCAGAACAAAGAGCACCTGCTGAGATTGTGGTACCACGAGAGCTGCCGGGTGTTCCGTGATCGCTTGGTCAGCGACGAGGACCGGACCTGGTTTGACAACCTAATGACAGAGAAGATGGAGGAGTTTGGCACCACTTTTAAGGAGGTCATTCCCACCCTGCCAGTTCTGTTTGGAGACTTTATGGAGCCAGGTTCCAATGTCAAAGTATACCAAGCCATCGACAGCCAGGATAAGGTAAGGACCCTGGGAATCACATTGTGAACTACGTTCACATCTTCCCAGTCTTCTGTAAACAAAGGAAAACAGTAATAGTAACAATAGGAGTGCTTTAATTGGAGGTGTCGGAAAACACAAGCCCTCCCAGGGGTCTCCTGTGAAATCCTAGCCTGTATATGAATAGTGGCTGCATTTGTTGTGATGGGCAGTGGAGGTGGAACAAGCTGTCTCTGCATTGCAATCCTGCAGGCAGCCCGCTATGCCAAATCTCCCAAATGAGCCACACTTGGGACTAAAAAGTGAAATTTGCTGGAAAGAAATGGCACATTACCCCCAAACAATACTACTTTTTCCATTAAAGACTTCACAATTGACCTTTACAAGTAATTAATGTTACTGCCAGACTCCCTGTTGGAGAAGATACTGGGAGTATTTGGATAGTGGTAATTAAGCAAAGGCAATGAGTGGTGCGTTTTGCACTCATTATCAGAAACAGATGATTATTCTGTCGTCTCTCCTCTTGTGATAGCTGTGTGACAAGGACTGGTAATTAACTGAGCTTTACAATCCCTTTTGCAAAGTAGGTAGGCCTGTCCCCCACCGTGACAGCCAGACTCAGAGGCAGCTGCACAGTCCCCACTGGTGCACACAGGACTTTGGCATCCAGGCAGGGATCTCAGCACTGTATGAATTCCACCTGGTGTTGCTTTCCCAGGTTCACAGTGAGATTGGTGAGGGGGTAGGATCAAATCCCAGATGTCTTCATGCTTCATCTCCTTCTCTGGCCTGAGGGTGCTGTTGAAGAGAACCCTGGGAAGGGCAGGAGAGACTGCTCCTGCAGCTATTCCATGTGATGGCTGGATTGGGAGAGGAGTGTGTGTACTCCTCTACCCATCTACAGCCAGTGTTGTTTTCATCCCCAGCACCTGTGCTTTCCAGCCAGGATGCTAACCACAGGATTCAGCAGCAGGCAGTGGTCAGCTACAGAGCAAGGAAACTAACCCAGAGGGAGGCCCTGGAGCAGTATGGATCAGGCAGTCATAAGCTCTTTTATTTTGAACTACATCCTGCTGTTTCTCGAGGCAAACAGCACTGTTGGAAACAGCAGACCATAGTCACTTGCCTGAGTTAGTTTAAGGTCACCATTGAGCAGCTGCTGCCACCACCACTAACTAAATTCAGCCCATCCAGCAGCAGTTCCTTACAGGAGCATGGAGGAGAGCTGCTCCCAGATCCTATTAAGCACCAGGCTCTGCCCTCCCCTAGTCCTGGCTGTGCCGGCAGACAATAACTCCCACACACACTCAATTGCTTTTACCTGGTAGCCACAACTGAGCATTTCTACCCGTAGCTGAAGCTTGTGCTTGATGACTACCTGGAGGAGTACAATCAAAGCAACACCCCAGAACTGAAGCTTGTGCTTTTTATGGATGCGATAGAGCACATCTGCCGAATCAGCCGGATTCTGCGGCAGGCTCCGGGCAATGCTCTTCTCCTGGGTGTTGGGGGAAGTGGGAGACAGTCTCTCACCAGACTGGCATCTCATATGTAAGTAATATGCTCCCACCTATGCATATAATGTGGAGCAGCTCCATTGGGGCTGCCTTCAGAGACTCTCTTTTTCTGCCCTTCCCACTGCTGGTTACATGTTTTTCTGGCTGCCGACTCCTCAAATGAGTAAGAGCTAGGACTCGGTGCACATCTGCACTGGGTTTCTAGCTAGCTCTGGTATCTCTGCTTTGTGTAAAACATGCTCTTGGGTTGGTGGCTGGCCTTTGTGCATAAGGACTCACTGTAGGAAGACAACTTGCTTGAGTCCTTTCCCCCTGAGTGCACAACACATATTGGGAATTGACAGAAGAGGATATTTTAATTTGATGTAACTCCACAGGCTTCTTTTTCCTTTAGGGCAGAAAATGAGTGTTTCCAGATTGAACTGTCCAAAAATTATGGCATGGCCGAATGGCGGGAGGATGTGAGGAAGATCATGATGAAGGCAGGCCTTCAAAGTCTACCCAAGACCTTCCTATTTGTAGACACACAGGTACAGAAGTACTGGCATGGTGGATTCCACCTCAAAAGGAGTCAGAAACGCATCTCCAAGCTCAATAAATTCCTCTGCAGAGTATTAAGGAGCTTGACACAAACCAGACACAACTTGTATTTCTTCAGTAGCCTATATTCATCGTCTTATAAAAGAGCCCCAGGGAAGGCAGAGGTGGTGCATTTGTTGCTAGAGGGTCTGCAGAGCTGTGTGTGAGTGGGTGGATTCTTCTCCTGCTCAAGGAAGCTCCTTTCAGCTCCATCCAAGGGTTTGGTGGGTACACAGATTTTAGCTGTCTGAAGCTAAGCACTATGTTGGCCACTGATATTAGAAGTCCTAAGTAAAATTATTCTTTTCCTTTTCAAAAAATAGAGTAGATTTAGGAGCTTATGCCTGCTGGTTCCACAGGCTAATGCTGGCTTGTAACTGTAAACTGTAACTTGCTAATGACTAGGCCAATTTCCACTTCTGGAATCACAGTTATGTTCCCCATAGGCTTTTTTACTGCCTTCATTATCACAGGAACCATTCCCTTGTGGCAGAGCCCTAAACAGGGAGATGAGCATCAGTCAAATGCTGCTTGTTCCTGCAGCCTTTTCCCTGCAGTGAGAAGCATATGTGGGAGCAAAGGGGCCCAGGAGGATGCATTTAGTCAAGGAGATGGATGCTGTGTATTTCTGATTTAGCAAAGGTGGAGAGGTGAGTGTAGTGCTGGAGGGAGATCGTCCCACAGACTGTGACACATCCCTACAATTACTCTGTCTCCCACATTGATAAGCTTTATTTTAATAATGAAGAGTTCTGTGCTGGAGGAACGAAGACCTGGAGCAACCAGGTGTCTGGGGTCTGACTGCAGAGGCAGGGAGCAAGAGCCTGAGCTCAGTTTGTCTGAAGGGAGACAGGGAATGGGCAGAAGGAGGTTTGTTCTCAGACACACCTCCCACACCTGAATGGCTGAATATGGCTGTTTAATTGGAAGTGCTGGACAAGAATCAGGGAGTGCCTTTCTGGAGCCAAGTGATCGCAGAAATGGTTTCTTATAACAGAGGCTGAGGGCTGTATTTATGCAGAAATTATCTCCATGGCATGTGAGACATGAGTGTCTTCTGACTTAAGAAACAGCTTTTTTTTTTTTTTACCTATCATCTCCTTAGATTAAAAGCGAATCCTTTCTCGAAGATATCAACAACTTGCTCAACTCTGGTGACATTCCCAACATTTACAATCCTGAGGACGAAGACCAGATCCTGACAGCTATGAAGCCTATTGTTCGAGATCTAGGGCAGCAGCCCACCAAGGCCAATTTGATGGCTGCATACATAGCACGGGTTCGCAGCAATATCCACATGGTCCTGTGCATGAGGTACAATTCAGGCCTACAGCTCCGTGCTTTTAATGTTAATTATTCCCTTCTTATCCTTTGCCTTGCATCACTGTGTAATGGGATTTTTATTTCCAAGCCCCAGACTTTGGAGGAGGAGAAAGAATAGGAATATGGTTTGCATAACACCTTCCCCTAGTACTAGATACTCCTTTTTTTTTTAACACTTTGCTCAAGATGAAGTTTGAAATTTTCATGAGTATGATTATGTGTGATTTGGATGAAACTCAAGGGACCTCCTCCTCCCTGCACCACTGAGCCATTTGTTACGGACATATCTTACTTGAGTTTGGGGTTCAGTTGCACCGTGTTTATTCATGAATCTAATGCACGGTCCATAAGCAGCTTGCTCCCTTGCAGGAGGGATACCAGAAGGTACAGGACATTCTCAGTGCAAGAAGAAGGAGAAAAATCAGGGCCATGATTCTGGTTTGGTGATGTGATCTCGGCACCCACCCGCTTGAAATAAACTTCAGAGCACATTTATTTCTTATCCCTTAAGCGCTCTCCCTCGGTAGGGATGCATAAAACATCACCCTACTTCCAGAATATCCCAAGGACTGCCAAGGAATGAGCTCAGACATGTACCTTTGGGCATGCAGCTCACTGCCTGAACTTTCATTCCCCTTTTCCCTCCTTCCCTGGGTGTATTCCTGTCCTTCTTACTCCGCAGGGCTTCAGGGTGGTTCTGTAGAAGGAAAGCTATTTTGTCCTTGCATTTAGAGCCAGTTGTAACACATCTTCTCTGCATGCCTTGCCCCCAGCCCCATCGGAGAAGTGTTCCGCGCACGCTTGAGGCAGTTCCCGTCTCTTGTGAACTGCTGTACCATTGACTGGTTCAACCAGTGGCCTGCTGAAGCCCTGCAGAGTGTTGCCTCCTCCTTCCTGAGTGAAATCCCACTTCTTGGCAGCGGTAATCAAGATCTCGACGGGATGGTAGGTGCCACACTCGAGAATACTCTGCTCCTGTCTGTTCAGTGTGCTGTGGCTCTGGATACACCAAGACAATGGATGCAGGGCATGCCTTCAGAAGTGTCCTACCCTGCAGCAAGAAATGTGCCATGGCAGGATCATTCAAATGCAGAACTGCATCGCTTTTGTCAGCCTTGAAACAGGCTTGGCCATTTTTCACCCCTCTATGGCCCTAAAGCTCACACACAGACATGAGCTCTGCTGTGACTGTATAGTTTGGTTCTTCATAAGCCACTTTTTCTCTCTCTGGGCGTCACATGGATTTGCCTTTCACATGTTCAGTGCTGAATAAATTGTTTCTTTCCTCTCTCATTGTAGATTCAAGTATGTGTAGCAATCCACCTGAGTGTGGCAAAAATGTGCCAGTTGTTCCTAGCAGAACTGGGCAGGCACAATTATATCACTCCCAAAAGCTACCTGGAGTTCCTCAGCATCTTCAGTTCCCTCATTGGAAGGAAGCAACAGGAACTGAAGACAGCCAAGAACAGGATGCAAAGTGGCCTGGACAAGGTTTGTCCCTCAAAGCTAGGAAAGTTTTGGGGCCACCCCTTACGCACTCTGAGCGGTGTATTTATAGCTGTAGAGATGCAGTGAGATGTCCTACACGTGTCCTGTGTAACAGGAAAAAATTCAGGCTAAAGCAAGTGAGAACTATGCCTTCTGCCAGGGCCAGTCTTTCTGAAGGTCTGAGTCTGTAACAGCTCTAAAAGAATAATGACCCCCAGTCTTTGGGGACCACAGACCCCTTGTGTAGCTCATCTCTCTCGATGTTCCTTGTTGACCATGTAATTGAAAGCCCTCTAACAGAAATATTGTTCTGCTGCCTCATGGCCACGAGCTTATGAACTAATGTCTAACATGTGCAGGCAGCATTAGGCACTACTGTTTATAAGCACACCACAGGGTCAGATTGTTGCTTTAGCAGGAACCAGGGCAAGACCTGTGCTTTGCACAGCCCAACGCTGGGCAGGGAGCACCCTCCAGGGCAGCACAGCCCTTTGCTAGGGCTTTCCATGGCTGGCCCTGCTCTTAACTCTGCTTTGCTCCCACAGCTCCTGCGAACAGCAGAGGATGTAGCAAAGATGCAGGAGGAGCTGGAGTCCTCCCGCCCTCTCCTGGCACAGGCAGCCAAGGACACCGAGGCAACCATAGAACAGATAAAGGTACTGCTGCTGGGCAGCCCTGCACTTTCTAACTCTGACTGCTCAGACAGGACTGGACATGGGCTGGAGGGGCCTGGCAGGGATTGTGCAAAATCCTGCTTGATTGGAGGTAAAAACGCATCAGATTGGCACGGCAGATATTTGTGCAGAGCTGCACCGACAGCAAAAACTGCCTCCTGCTGGGGTCCTGCTCTGCTGCTGGTGAGTGTTGCAGAAGTGATGTCTCCTGTGCCCCTGAAACCACCACCCACGGGTCAGCCAGCCAAGCTCCCAGAACCCTGCAAGCACAGTCTAGCAACACTAACACAGTCCTCAGGTGGCCTGAGCAGCTCTGAGTCAGACTGTTGTTGTTGAACAGGATCATTCCTCCACGCACAATGCTCAGGGAGCTGATCCAGCTGTAGCCTGCCCCCCATCACTGTGTGATGATCCCAAATCTCAGGGATCATCACACAGTCACTCATGCCACTTCAGAAGAGGGAATTGTTCTACGTTGGCTGTCGCTGCCTTCTCTCCTTGTGTTCCTCCCTGCCCATCTCCTGCTGTGGGATGGCCACACTAGGCCAGAGTGAACAGAGACACTAACATCATACAACCTTGGATGCAGAGGGGAAAGAGTCTGCAATCTCCTAAATTTCCACATAGCAGATAAGGATTTGTCTATATTCCACATTTCCTTTATGCCTCCTGGTAGTGTTTTAACCCTTGGAGTAGGCAGAAGTGGCAGTTTTAGAAACAAACCCCTAAGCATATCTTCCTGTTCCTCCACCTCCTACCACCTACAGATTTGCACCCCCATGCATCCTCTACTCATACCAATAGGAAAATGGGCAGAGCAGCTAATTCCTACAGGACTAACATCATTCCAGGCACAGCCAGAGCTGGAGCTTGTGGATGGTTTATACAGTCTTCTCCCAGTATGGTGCAAGAAGGGCATCCCCTGCAGCAGTTAGGTCCCTGAGATGTGCTGGAAGAAGACACACAAGCTGCCAGGACAGCTGTGATCCTTTCCTAGCAGTGCCAGGCCAAGCTCTGCCTCCAGCACACTTCTGAGGTTGTCTCTGGTGTTGCAGGTGGACACAGCTGTGGCTGAAAAGACAAGAAGTGCTGTGCAGGCTGAGGAGGCGAAGGCAAATGAGAAAGCTCAGAAAGCCCAAGCCATTGCAGATGATGCTCAGAAGGACTTGGATGAAGCCCTTCCAGCTCTGGATGCTGCTCTTGCCAGCCTGAAGAACCTCAACAGAAATGATGTTACAGAGGTAACTGTATCAAGGGAGAGGGTGGCAGAGCTGGGTCTGGTCAAGGACAGCCTCTCCCTCTGCAGCAATTCCCCTTCAATAGGCTTGCAACATCCCCAGCTTTTCCCTCCATCCATCCCCCTGGGCTCACTCTGGGCAACTGCCCATGCAGCTTCTCACCTTCACTCTTCAGATGCAAACTGAAGGGCAGAAAGGCAGTAAGGGGCTCCTGGGTGTTTCCAGCATGTCCTGGAGAGGCTGTGGAGGAGGGCTCACCCCACGTGCCTGCCTATAGGGGTAGGCAGCAGGGACCACCAAGTAACCCCAAGTACTGACTGCAGCACAGGGACAGAGCTGGCAGCACCCTGAACCTGCAGGCTCTTTGGAAAGGGACTCATCACAGGCAGAGAAGAGGCAGCAGGCTGAATTCAAGAAATAACTGGCTTGAAATAGGCTAGTGAGAGAAAGAAGGGTGATTCTGAGCCTGCAAGCATCACAGCCCATAGCTAAGAGAGCACACTCAGTAAGTACAGATTTCACCACGCAGGGACAGGCTCATTGCTCTGCAGTTGTGAGTAACAGACCTTTTTCATTCTCCCCAAAACATACAAAACTCCTTTCTCCAGAAAGTGGGGAAAGACACAGACAGTGTTTGTCCACTTGCCCCCAGCTCCCATCCTCTTGTAGAGATGACATGAGAGGTGTCTTGTCTATCCAAGGCTTCCAATGCCAATAGATGCATCAATTTCTTACACATGATCCAAACCAGCCCCTAGGAACTCTGTATTTGAGGAATAAGCTCCCAGTTTCTTTTAAACCCAGCAGCCAGATCATAACCCAAGTAACCTGTTACCAGAACAGAGACCACCAGAGTTCTCTCCCAGCCCAGCCAAGAGAGGACACCACTACTGTGGCAGGGAAAAAGGATCCCTTTGGCCTACTCCTTTCCTTAGGGCATCTCCCTCAGGAGAAGGGAAGGAAGCTGATGCCTGCTTCTCCAGCTCCTCCACCACTTCTCTCAGCCGATCCTCATCGCAGTAAAAATACACATAAAGGTTGCGCTCTGCCTGCAGGATGGGGTTCTCCAGAGCCCTGCGCTTCACCTCCAAGACACCCAGGAGGTCTGTCAGCTTTTGGTAGAGGTCATCCTGCATGATGATCAACTGCTGCATCAGCTTGGTGATCTCCTAAGGGACAGAGCCCAAACTCACGTGAACATGGACAAAAAAGGAGATTTTCCTCAGACCTGTGGAACAGCTCAGCCCCCCAGAAACAAACTACCTACCCAGCTTTGGCCTCCAAACCCTCCCAGTCCAAGGAGCAGAGGTGGCTTACTGGGACACCGTGGCTAAGGCACCCCTAGCTCAACACTGAACAGCACACGTGAGACATGGTGAGAATCACCTTTGTCCCATAGCCAGCCACTTGTCTCATGGGATGAGGCAAGGATCAGGCCACCCTGCCCTCCCTCTGAGACTGAGAGGCAGCAGGGTCTCCCCCCTGCACCCAGGGAGGATGGCAGAGGGGAGCAGGAGTGCTTCCTTACCGGCGAGGAGAGCTGCAGCTGGTTGGAGCCGTTGTACAGTTGGTGATAGAGCACCTCTATGGAGGACTCCAGGGCAGACACCTGGGGCACAGGAGCTTCCAGCTGGGCTTTCAGTGCCCTCTCGTCCTGAACCAGCTGAGAACACTTGGCTGCCAGGGCCTCATAGCTGCGGAAGGGCTGCTTCTGCTGATCTTTCCCCATCAGCATGTCCCAGAGCCTGTGAGAGGGGACAGCCAGCCAGAGCTGTGAGTACAGCACCAGTGCTGAGGAAAAACAAGGCTCTAAGGTTGTTGTGCACTGTAAGACTGGGATGCAAGCAGATGTGGGTCAGGAATAAGAAGACAGCCACTCCTGATGAACATCCCATGTCATGGAGCTCTGAGAAGAGCACCATAAAGGACCATAAAAGACTCAAGAGCCAGTGTGTGTGATTTCTTATCAGCAGACACCATCACCAGCTGCTCCAAAACTGTGTGGGGAACACTGAGAAGACTCAGTCAATGCAGGACACCTAGTCAGAGAAAGGTCTTGTTCTAAGCAGCTTGGGCTTTCTTATGGCCCATCTCTCCTTCTCCATGGCTGAAGACTTGCCCCTACACTCTCTGCCTTAACATTCTAGAAAAACTTCTGTTCTCTGTACTCATTCCATTCTCCAAGCCCATACTTTGCTTCCTCAGTCCAAGCCAGCCAGAAAGAAGCAGACTGGAGAATTTCACACCATCATGGTGTCACAGGGGCTCTGCATTGGCAGAAGAGCACTGCTAATCTGTCTGGTAGCTTGGGTCTGCTGCCTGCCTCGGCCATTCCCATGCCACTGCCCCCACATCTAGTTTGTTCTTCATGCTCAGGCCCCCCAGGCCCTTACCGTGTAGCAGTGAGGTCTTTGGGGTCTATCCATTTGCGTGGATGACCCATCTGGGAGGACCTGGCATCTCTGAAGTAGTTCTGCTGCTCCTGCAGCCTGGTCTGGGATTTCCTCGTGATGGTTTCGATCTTCTCCAGCCAAGCAGCTTTCTCTTCCAGCTCCTTTCTCTCCCGCTTCAGCAGGAGCTCCAGCAGATCCAGGCGGCTGTGCTGGCTCATCAGCCACGCAGCCGCCTGCTCCTGCCTCCTGGCAGTGCTCTGGAGGTGGGCACCCTCCAGGCTGAAGTGCTCGTGCAGGATGGGCAGGCGAAAGCGGCGGCAGGCCTCTGCCTTCAGCAGGGGTGGCAGCTGGTGCGTCAGAGTGTGCGTGATGTTGAACCGCAGGGCGTGCAGCTGCCTCTGGAGCACGGCAGCCTGGCGCTGGAGCTTGGCCTCGACCACCTGCTGCGCAGGGGGACACAAGACAGGCTGGTGACACCACGCTGCCTGGCTCTGCCACCCCCTCCCAGCTGTGCTCCAGCTGTGCCACAGGCAGACCCTGCCACAAACGATGGAGGAATGGGAGCACTGGCCCTACCTGGTTATCCTCAAGAGCTTCCAGAGTCCTCTGGGCCCACTCCAGTGCAGCATGGGCACCTTCCACTTTTGCTGCTGTGACTATAACCTCCCTCTGGGCACAGATATATGCTGTCTCTATTTGGACCAGCTCCTTCCAGAAGCTGTTTTTATCCTCCAGTAGCTCATCTTCATCAGTCCCAAGGTTTTTTGGCACTGATGTTTTCTTGGTGTCCGTTCTCTCTGTGAAATCCTGGCTGCCATCTCTCTTCTCCTCACTCTCCATCCTCAACATGTCTCTCTCATTGCCCCCCTCCACTAACAGCTCTGCCTTTGAGCCTTGGACCAATATTCCCCAGCTTTCTGGTGCCACCCCCCACAGCATCTTTGCACATTCTTGATGAGGAGCTCCTCTTCTTTCTTGTGGCATTTCACAATGTGAGTCCATCTGTGCCCCAGCCTCCAGCCCTTCCTTCAGGCTGCTTTCTCTTTGTGCACTTGCTTCCCAAGCATCTGGAGCCTGGACACTCTCTGGTAGGACCTGCTGGATGAACCTCTCAAATACACTGGCAGCCTGTTGTTCTTGCTCCAGGTAAGGGCCAAGATCTATCTGGCACAGCAGTGTTGGCAGCTGGCCCATCCCCATGTTCCCATGACACTCTGACACCTCCTTTGCAGCCTTGCTGACCTGGCTCAAGACAGCTCTGGTTTTCAAGATCTTTTCTTTCAGGTCTATATGAGCCATCCTCAAGTCCTGCTTTACCACATTCTCCTCCTCCTCCAAGTACTTCTGCTCCTGCTGCAGCTTGTCAGTCCAAGCCAGCAGCTTCTTGTACCTCCAGAGCTGACGGTCACGATAGTCCTTCAGCTCCTGAAGCTCTTGCTGCAGGGCCTCTTGAGAGGGCCCCTCATCCCCTATCCTACTTGGGAGCTGTAGGACCTGGCAGCACATCTGCAGGGCCTCCTCCAGGGCATCTCCTTCCAAGATGGGTTTGCCTGCAGTCAGCAGGGCCTCATAGGCCTCCACCTCGGCTGGGCTTAGCACGTTCTCCTCACCCACCGTGCTGCAGAACCACTCGAGGAATTGCTTTGTCTCAGGGCAGTCACAGAGCCACTCAAAGTCCTTCTCACAGAGGGTGTCTGCGTGGGGGTAGATCAGCCTCAGCGTTGCCATGAAGTCCACTGCTCTGTTGGCAGTGTCCAGTGGGAAGGCCTGGGAATGTCTCCAGCTGAACATGGCAAGGATGGTCAGCACTAGAAGGGAAAAAGCAGGAGTCATCCTCAGAGGTCCTGACACCACAGACATCTCAAGGGTGCTGCAGCAGCACTCCTAGGGGCCTGCTGGAGGGGAGACTCAAGCAGTCCCTCCACAAGCGCTAGAGACCAGCTGATGGGGTGTGGCATTGCTGTGGTGGGGTACAAGACAAATGAGAGCCCATAGAACAAGGGAGAAAGCCTGCCTGTGCCCCGTTTCCATACAGCCTTCTCCCTGGGGCCATGCAGATTTAACTCCTTTGCCAAGATACATTCAGCCCATATGGACACACCTATCAGAGTATCAGAGCAGGCTCTTTCAGCCTATGTTTAGTTTGCTCCATGCCCTTTCTGATAACCAGCTTTCCCTTCAAATGCCTCTGTTGTTCCTGCCTTTGTATGGCATCCTCTAGGTGTCCTACCTCTGGTTCCAGTCTCCCCTGGCCCAGCTGAAGGAGGGATGAGCACCCCATCTCCCAGAGAATCAGGTTAACCTGCTGTTTCCATATGGGTTTTGCAGGTACGAGCCCTGCAGCGGCCTCCCCTTGGTGTGAAGATTGTGATTGAAGCCGTCTGCATTATGCATGGAAAAAAGCCCAAAAAGGTGGCAGGAGAAAAGATAGGCACCAAGGTGGATGATTACTGGGAGCCAGGCAGGGCCCTTCTCCAGGACCCAGTGCAGTTCCTGAACAGCCTGTACGATTATGATAAGGTAAGCAGTGGCAGAAGGAGGCTGTAACTGGAATCAGGTAATTGCCTCACAGACATCCTTCTCACAGCAGTAACAAATTGAACTTCTTGTGGGCAACACCCTTCAGCAACACGGAGGATGAGGGTGTATTTGGCTTGCAAGCCCTTCTGTCACTTGGGTGCACTCCATTGCCTGGGGCAATGGGACCCAGACACACAAGTCCACACATTCTGTTCCCCTGCTCTTGTGTGTGGAGGAGCTAGATAGAAGTGGTATGGGAAGGGATTTACCCAGTTCCACAGCTGTGGCTCCCAGACCTCAACATGCTGCAACTTGATTCCTCTTGCTCCAGTGTGATGCCTTGACCACCCTGTCAGGTCCTGGAGTGCCACTGCTTCTGGGGGAAGCCTTAGGAGATCAGTGATGAGCATGCTAGAGGTCTGACTGAGGAAAGTCTCTTTCTCTCCCACCATTCTTTGCAGGACAATATTCCAGACAGTGTGATCAAGGCCATCCAGCCCTACATAGACAATGAGGAGTTTCAGCCAGCTGCCATTGCCAAGGTCTCCAAAGCCTGCACTTCCATCTGCCAGTGGGTGCGTGCCATGCACAAGTACCACTTTGTGGCCAAGATCGTGGAGCCCAAGCGGGTAAGACACTCTGTGACCCAGTTGCTTTCAGTGCTCAGGAACACAGTACCAGCAGCTCCCCTCTGCAGGAGATGTTCTGGAGGTCAGGACATAATGTCTTTGTCATCTAGGGATTGGATTGACTGGGATATTGAGATATCAGTAGCTAGCACTTTTCAGCAAGAGCTTTTATGGAAAACCAGCTCTTGCTCCAAGATCTCTGGCTTTTGGGGGAATAGCCTGACCACATGCCCAACACACCCTGTTTCCTTGTGCATCTCCCCAGCAAGCCTTGCGGGAGGCAGAGGAGGACCTGCGTGCCACTCAAGCAGTCCTTGATGAAGCCAAGCAACGCCTGAAGGAGGTTGAAGATGGCATTGCTGCGCTGCAAGCCAAGTATGAGGCCTGCAAAGCCAACAAGGAGGAGTTGGAGATGAAGTGTGAGCAGTGTGTGCAGAGATTGGCCCGTGCCGATGTGGTAAGGGACAGAGCTGGGTTCTACCCTGCTTATATGAGGCAACTCAATTTCAGACCATGCAGCACAGTGGTAAAACATCCATGAGCCTGCAGCTCATGACAATCCTAGGCTGAAGCTGCCTGACCTGATCTTGGCAGCTCAACAGGACTGGAAAGCTAAGCTAGCCAGGCACTGATGTGAAAAGCTGCTGTCCTGTGCACAGCTTCCTCAGCTAGCAATGGGTCTCCAGGACAGTTGAGAGCAACCCAGTAATTCCAGGATTGAGTGCTCAAAGCCAGCAACAGAATTCAGAATATGTCAGGGTCTGACCCAGCCTCTGGTCAGCAAAGTCACCTACCCAGAGAGTAGCAGGTCCAGGACACAAAGTTAGACCACACCACAGCTCTCACGTGTGCAACTCATCCCACAGCTCATCAACAGCTTGGCTGATGAGAAGGTGCGCTGGCAGGACACCGTGGAGAGCCTGGATGGCAAGATCAACAACAGCTCTGGGGATGTGCTGGTTGCAGCTGGCTTTGTGGCCTACCTGGGCCCTTTCACAGTAAGTGTGCAGTCCTCCCTGTGAGGCACTCAGTTTGCAGCTCTGCTGTCCTGGCCAGGGAGAAAGGAATAGGACACAAGGGTGAGAGATCCTTCCAGGATCTCTCTCCACTTGTGCCGGAGGCTGTACAGGGCCCATTTGAATGGGAGCAGGAGGGTTTAGGTACTCACAACAGACTGGCTGCAACTTAGAGAAAGGTTCTGATGGTGTTTCTCATGGCAGGGAGACTACCGTGCAGCACTGTCCAAGGAGTGGATGAAGGAGCTGGCCCAAAACTACATTCCCCACAGCTGGGATGCAAGCCTCATCAACACCCTTGGAGACCCCATGGAAATCCGTTCCTGGCAGGCAAGTTGCAAAAAAAACCAAACCAAACCATACTTGAGGAAGAAGAGGCCCCAGGTAAAGACTAAAACACTCAGCTCACCACTCACTAGGATCACCTGCACCGAAGGACAGACCCCAAACCAAGCAGCTGGATAATGACCAAGCACCTCCACACTGCAGAGCTGGAATTGCTGCCAAGCCTGGGCAGCAGCAACAAGGGCATCAGCCTTCACCTGTAAGGCTTGTCCTTTACAAATCCCAGACCCAAGCTCTGGCCACAGCCTGCCCAAGCCTGACCCCATAGCACAGCTCCATCCCAGGGCTCGGCTGCTGGCAGAGGTACCTTCACTGCCATCCCCCGTCCACCCAGTGGGAGCACTCAGAGGCCAGGGCAGCAAGGGTTTCTTTCTGGTCACCTATCTGTGCTACCAGGTGTCCCAACAGCTTTTTCTACCCTGTTAGATTGCTGGTTTACCCAACGACGCACTGTCTGTGGAGAATGGGGTAATAACCCGATTTTCCCTGCGCTGGACTCACTACATAGACCCACAAGGACAAGCAAACAAGTGGATCAAGAACCTGGTAAGAGCCATGGGGAGGAAAGCCAGGTCTGCCAGGACAGGGGAAACAGCTTTCTGTCAGGAGCTGTGCAGAGCAACCTCAGGCTTTGGGCTCTAGAGCTGCAAAAGCCCACACTGTGCCAGCCCAGCCTAACCAGCACCAGACACTCTCCACATCCACATTCATCCCAGGTGGATTTCCCTTCCTGGGGGAAAGCAGCACAGGGCAGGAGGAGCCCTCATGCAAGCAAGCATCAGGTTCTCACTCTGGCTCTCCACCAACATTCTGGGAGCCTTCACATCACAAAACAATACCAGCCTCTTCCATAGTGGTTTTCAGATTTCTAGGACAGGGAGGGATCAGGGTAGCATTACCTGGCTGTTGAGCACAGTCCCTACTACCAAAGGGCTGATAACACTGACCGCCACATCTTCTCCAGAAACACATTTTGCTGCCCTTTTGAAGGATCAGGTGTGAGGCTGAGGCAGCTGCTCCTGTTTTGCTCCCTGGGGGCTTTTCCCACCCACCTGCTCTCACTTTGCAGGCTGTGCCCTGAGTTAGCAGTGTGGGGCTGTAGAGGGGTATGGCTCTGTGAAGGAGATTCTCCCTATTTCCCTCCTTTTCTGCTGCCTCATTGAGCTGTCTCTAGTACCTGCTGTTGAGGGATAAACTTGCCAAAATAGCCAAAGTCTAGCTAAGCAAGAAAAGATATTATTTCTGCTGCCCCAGGGAGCTAAATCAGCCCAGTGAGAGGTGTACTGTGCACCAGAGCTGGGTGTGAAGGTGGCAGGGCACCACAGAAAACTTGGCATCTTCTGCTGCCTTTCAGGAGAGGGAGAACAGCCTGGAGGTGGCCAAGCTGAGTGACCGGGACTTCCTCTCCGTTCTGGAAAACACCATTAGCTTTGGAAAGCCCTTCCTGCTGGAGAATGTTGGCGAGGAGCTGGATCCAGTCCTTGAGCCTGTCCTGCTGAAAGAGGTCCTATGTCTTACCTTGGCAAGGAGGGCAGTGGGTACCTGGCTGAGCTTAAGGGGCCATCTGGCCAGGGTGTGATGGGGTGTGGTGCATTTGTAAGTCTCTGTGGGCAGGTAGAATTCACATGGATGAGTGAGTTCCGTGCCTTGGCCAGAGCTCAAACAGACTGACAGCCTCCTGCACACACTGGTCTTCTGCCAGCAGGCATCTTTGCCTGGGAGACAGGGCCATGAAATGCAACTGCTGTCTTCAGGTTCAGGCCTTTAGTTGTGCAGGGAAGCTTATCTGGAGCTCCTCTGTCCTGAGAGCCTTCAGAGCCCAGGGCACAGCAGGATGCTTTCTCTCACAAGAGGTAGCCATCCTAGCCTTCCTGTATTTGCCCTCCTCTGGTACAGACCTTCAAACAGCAAGGCAACACTGTGCTGAAGCTGGGGGATGCGGTGATCCCCTACCATGATGATTTCAAGATGTACATCACCACCAAGCTGCCCAACCCTCATTACAGCCCCGAGGTCTCCACAAAGCTCACCCTCATCAACTTCACCCTCTCACCCAGGTACCTGCTTTTACCCCATTAGTTGCCCATGCTGCTCTGCCTCATTCCTTGCCATCCTCAGATCCTCAGGCCTGTTGCCCCCTCACCTGCCACTCTCACTTCCATGGCTTTTGTTGTAGTGGCTTGGAAGACCAACTGTTGGGAGAAGTGGTGGCTGCAGAGCGGCCTGACTTAGAAGAAGATAGAAACCAGCTAATTATTAGCAATGCCCAGATGCGTCAGGAACTAAAGGAGATAGAAGACCAGATCTTATATCGGCTCAGCACTTCTGAAGGAAACCCTGTAGATGACTTGGAGCTCATCAAAGTGTTGGAGGCATCCAAGCTGAAGGCAGGAGAGATCCAGGTTAGAGGTGAAAGGTGCTCTCCCCCTGCAGCTGTGCATCCCCTGCCAGCACTCCAGTGACCGTGACATCGCTTCTGTCCCCCAGGCCAAGGTCGCGGTGGCAGAGCAGACAGAGAAGGACATCAACATCACCCGCATGCAGTATGTGCCTGTGGCTGTCCGCTCGCAGATCCTCTACTTCTGTGTCTCAGACCTGTCCAATGTGGACCCCATGTACCAGTACTCACTCGAGTGGTTCCTCAACATCTTCCTCTTGGGGATCCGTAACTCCGAGAAAGCAGGTGCCTGCCCAGAACAGCCCCCCCATATCCTCTCCCTCACCCCACACCTGCACCAGGTCTGCATGTGAGAACAGTTTCTATCCTTCCTGGGCAGTTCTGTGACCAAGAACCCAGGGCTGACGTGGAGAGCACCCTCCATGTCTGCCATGGCACTCACCACCTTTGTCTGGTTGTTGCCTTTTTCTCAGAGGAGCTGACAGAGCGGGTGGAGAACATCAACAACTACATCACCTTCAGTCTCTACTGCAACGTGTGCCGCAGCCTCTTCGAGAAGCACAAACTCATGTTTGCCTTCCTGGTCAGCGCCCGGATTCTGATGAACGAGGGGAAGATCAACATGGTGAGCAAGTCACCTTAGTCCTTGATGGGATCCCATCAGGGCAGCTCAAGCACAGCCTGTTCAGCCCTTAGAACTGTGTGCTGGGTGGAAAAGAAGCCTTGTTCCCTGAGGTTAGGGACAGGCTTGGCAGCCTGCTGGGCAAACACAGGGCCTCTGTCTTTATTCAGCTTTCAAACTGTTCTCTGTGTTTACATGCAGAGCTGTAGACTGAATCACCTGCAGCTTTTGCCAGCTTGCTGCTAGACTGCTGCAAAGGTTAATGAGTTCAGAGGGAGCAGATAGGGGTTAGCAGAGTGCCAGCTGAGGAGTCACTGTGTGGATCTCACCAGATCCTCCAGCTCACTTACTCCATGACACACACACCTGGCAGGAGAGCAGCCAGAAAATACTATGGGATTTTAATTGTGCCTTGGGCTCAGGTGGGTAGGCTGTTATCTGTGACCAAATCGTGTCCTGCTCCCAGGATGAGTGGCGGTACCTGCTGTCAGGAGGGGCCATAAAGGAGATGAAGGACAACCCAGCTCCAGCCTGGCTGAACGAGAGAGCCTGGGGAGACATCCTGGCCCTGAGCAGCCTGCAGAATTTCTCTGACTTTGACAGCGATTTTGCAGACAACCTTGAAGGGTTCAGGGCCATTTTTGACAGCCAAAACCCTCACAGGCAAGTGTCCCCTGCTTTGTCAGCTTAGCTCTGCTGCACATGACATCCCTGGGAGAGCAAGAGGAGCTGCTACAGCCACAGTGCCAGTTCTGCACCTGGTGCAGTGCCACGCATGGGAAAGGATGAGGCACTGCCTTGTCTCCTCAGGGGTGACCATTGCTTGCCCAAGACAGAGCCACACAGTGCCTTATCCCAGCAGTATTTGCTGCTTCCCCAGTGGAAGCAGTTCTGGCTTGCCTGCTGATGGTTTCAGAGCTACAGACAACAACTTCAGCCAAGGGACTGGAAGGTCCTTGTCCCTTCTGAAGCCCCAATGGCTGCCTGCAGACAACTTGGGTACTTCCTGTGGAGTGCAGGATCTGGCACATCCCCCCAAAAATGCACCTAATTGCTTTGCAGGGAGCCTCTGCCCGGGAAGTGGCAAGATGGGCTCGATGCCTTCCAGAAGCTGCTGGTTCTGCGGTGTCTGCGTGGAGACAAGATCACCAACGCCATGCAGGACTTCGTGGTGCTGAACCTGGATCAGCGCTTCATTGAGCCACAGGTAACCTGCCAAGAGCAGGTGCTGGTGGGAACAGGAGTGGAACAGGAGGCCTTGAGGTTGTGATAAATGGGCCACCAATTGCAGGGAGGGTGCTCATGCCCCTCTGCAGCCACAGTGTTCCTCCCACAGCTGGGGAAATACCTATGCCTTAGACGAGGGATAGCCTTTCTGATGTCCACCAGCTAAACCACACTGGGAGGGGCAGATACTGCAGGTGTACAAGGGAAGAGTTCAAATGTCAAATGGGAAAGTGGTTCATGCCCTGATCCTAATGCAGCCAGAGGAGAGCTGTACCTGGTCCTCACTGAACATGTTCCTGGCCTTGGCACCCGAGAGGATGCCGGTGCTTTGGAGGGGAGCTAGAGGCCAGGAAGGGGCTAAGGAGGTGCTGCATGGTGCCACTTCGGCCTCTCCACTCTGACCAACTCTCTGTTGCAGACCACTGACCTCTCAATCGTGTTTAAGGACTCCACTGCCACCACACCCCTGGTGTTTGTGCTGTCGCCAGGCACTGACCCCGCTGCTGACCTCTACAAGTTTGCTGAAGAAATGAAGTTCACACAAAAGCTTTCTGCCATTTCTCTGGGCCAAGGACAGGTAAGCTGTCAGTGCATACCGGGAACAGCAGTGTCCTGGCACTCCTATCAATCTCACCAAACTCCAAGTAGGTCAAACGCTTGCAGCCCTGTGAAAACACCCTTGTGCCCCAGGGCCCTTACTCACCAACCTTCTGCTTCTGCCCCCCCTTCAAGCTCCCACTACAGTTCCCTCTAACTTCCTGAATCCATCTGCAGTTCTATTCCCTCCACCCTCCCTCACAGGCTTGTAAAAGCTGTGATAAAACCTTTGCTGTGCCATCTTTGCCAAACAGCAAAGATCCAGCTGAGCCATAGGGGCAAAGCCAGGCCATAGCTCAGGACAGTGGTCCCTTCCACCCAGCTCCAGGGAGCTGAACCCCTGTCCAGCTCAGCAGGACACAGCACTCCACAGGACAGGGTCTGTGAGCTCTCCTTTCTGCCTCTGCAGGGCCCCCGTGCTGAAGCCATGTTGCACAGTGCCATGGAGCAGGGCAACTGGGTCTTCTTCCAGAACTGCCACCTGGCCCCCAGCTGGATGCCCTCACTGGAGAGACTCATTGAGGCCATTGACCCCAGCAAGGTGAGCTGTGTTACTGAGCAGGTGCCTACTCTGAGGACAGCAGGATGGGAGGAGCCCAACTCTAGTTCAGTCCCATCTATAGGTTCCTCACAGAACCAGAGGGTCAGTGCAGGAGCAGCTGCAGGGGCTGTGCCTGCACCCTCTGAGCACTTGCTACCTTTTGGACTTCCAGGTGCATCCAGACTTTCGCCTCTGGCTCACCAGTCTACCGAGCAACCACTTCCCTGTGTCCATTCTCCAGAATGGCTCCAAGATGACCATCGAGCCCCCCCGTGGGGTCAAGGCCAACCTGCTCAAGTCCTACATTAGTTTTAGTGATGACTTCTTGAACTCTTGCTCCAAGGTAAGACCCAGATCGTGCTTTGGTTTGCTGTCCCCATTCCATGCCTGCTCCAGTGTATGCTTTCCACCTGGATGTTGCTCCTCTCCAGACATAGATCTTCCTCCCCATTAGAGAATCTGTGTTCTAGAGAAGGAGGTATTTCTCATAAACTCACATCTACTCTGTGAAGAGCCACTTGGAAGTTTTACTTTGACAAACGGAAGTAACAGTATTTCGGAGGCCTGGCCTAAGGCACTTGCAGCTCTCTTTAAGCAAGGAGAGGGCCATGGCCTTCCCCAGCACAGCAGCCTGGCTGAGGTTTCCCCTCTCCAAGCTCCAGTTGCCACTCCTGAATCAGCACGTTTGTCCTGCCAGGTCCCAGCAGGACCTGATTCCCTCCAAGGATGCCTCCTCCCAAGCTGAGCAACTCCTCTCCCTGCTTCCCACAGGTCACAGAGTTTAAATCCTTGTTGCTGTCACTTTGCTTCTTCCATGGGAACATGCTGGAGAGGAGAAAGTTTGGACCTCTGGGATTCAACATCCCCTATGAGTTCACAGATGGAGACCTCCGCATCTGCATCAGTCAGCTGCAGATGTTCTTGAACGAATACGCAGAAATTCCCTACAAGGTGAGAGCTGCCCCTCCTGTGAGGCTCACGATGCAGACATGGATCAGAACCATGGTGGGGTCTCTTGCAGGTTCTGAAATACACAGCTGGGGAGATCAACTACGGCGGCCGCGTGACCGACGACTGGGACCGGCGCTGCATCATGAGCATTTTGGAAGATTTCTACAAACCTGAGGTTTTGAATCCTGACTTTGCCTATTCTGAATCAGGTATCTACAAGCAGATCAGTACCTCTTCTGACCTCAGTGTAAGTACTCAAGTCACAAACTGCAGCTCACAGATCCAGGGGGATTGTCACAATGCAAAGGGGATCTCTCCTCCCTGAAACCCACTGCATTTTCAGGTCCCTGGGGGAATATAAGTTTGTAAGAACCCAGGGCCCTTCAGCTGCTCTTGGCCTCACAGTCTGTGTGGATTCCTCTCCAGGGCTACCTCCAATACGTCAAGGGCCTGCCTCTCAACGACAGCCCAGAGCTCTTTGGTTTACACGACAACGCTGACATGACCTTCGCTCAGAACGAGACCTTTGCTCTGCTGGGGGCCCTTGCACTGCTGCAGCCCAAGACCATCACGCTGGGAGGCCGCAGCAGGGAAGAGGTGGGTGCCCCAGTCCTGTCGCTGCTCTGGCAGCCAGTGCCCAGTGTGGGCAGTGAGCACAAGCACCAGCTCTCAGCAGGTGCCACCCTGCCTGCTGGGTGTCAGCAAGGGCACTGCCCTCCCAGCGTTAGCTCTCCCCCTTCTCAGCAGCTGTGGGGGGGGATTAGAAGGATGCTGCCACTTGCTGCCTTCCTTGCAGATTGTGGAGGAGATCTCCAATGACATCCTGGCAAAGCTGCCTGAACCCATGGACCTGCAGGAGGTGATCCAAAAATACCCACTGCTCTATGAAGAATCCATGAACACAGTGCTAGTGCAGGAGGTGATCAGGTAAAACTCCTGTGGGATCACATCCTAGGGAATAGCAGAGAGGTGCAGGCCCCTGCTGCCACCCACCTTTGGGGAACCTCAGTACTGAGCACAGCAGTGGGGTTGCAGTTACATTAACAACTGTGTTGTCCCAGCCAGCACCTTTGGCTGCTCCTGTCTCCATCTGCTACAGTTTAGGGCTGGGGGAGCAGCTGTGAGCCCCTTGAAGAGGACTGGGGCTGGGGGTTACATGGAGGAGCTTCACTTGTGTATAAAGATCCACACTCTGTCTGGGCAGGCAATAGGCAAAAAACCACTGCATGGAGTCACTCTGCTCCCTCTGCCCTTTCTCTGTAGGTACAACAAGCTCCTGGAGGAGGTTGCTCAAAGTCTGAAGGATTTGCTGAAAGCTCTCAAGGGCCTGGTCGTGATGTCCTCTCGGCTGGAGCTGATGGCCACCAGTTTGTACAACAACAGCGTTCCCGAAATATGGAATGCCAAGGTACGTGCCCCAGCCAGCCCAGCTGCCTGCCAGAGCTGACCCAAACCAGGGGAGTGGGTCATCAGCTGCTGCTGGACTGGGCTGTGTCACCTGGACCTGGCTCTCCTGGCATAGAGATGTCTCCTGCCTAGTGCAGCTCCCAGTTGTTCCCAGCCCCTGGGCTCTGGGCAGCTCTCAGCAGCTGAGGCACAAGGTCTGACCTGTACTTGACTGCATTCAGCACCTCCCTCTGTGGGTGCCCCACAGGCCTATCCGTCGCTGAAGCCGTTGGCATCGTGGGTGAATGACCTGGTGCAGCGGATTGAATTCCTGCAGCACTGGAACAGCCATGGGATCCCCTCTGTGTTCTGGATCAGTGGGTTCTTCTTCCCCCAGGCCTTCCTCACCGGCACACTGCAGAACTTTGCCAGGAAGACTGTCATCTCCATCGACACCATCTCGTTTAACTTCAAGGTCAGTAAATCAGATGGAGGCTCTGAATTTATTTGGAATCTCCTGCTAGAAGGCCACAAAGGCCCTGAGCTGCCCAAGAGGTGAAGCCACCAGGCTACACAGCAGCCCATGGCCTCATCATCCTCTTTGTGCTTGGATACACTCACCCACCTGCACTGCCAGACATCTCCCCAAGGCTGGCAGAGGCTTCTGCACCACCTGCTCACATCCCCCTCCACCAGCTCTGTCACAGGCTGCCCGCCATGATATCAACTGCCAAAAAATGCATCCCAGCCCGTCTGAGAGCTGGGGCAGGCTCTCCTTTGGTAGCGCTGGTTTAACTAACAGTTGCTTAAGAGGCTTCTTGGGGCTGAGCCCCCAGGGAGACGCCTTGAGCAAGGGCCCAATGCCCCTCCCCTGGGCAGGTCATGAAGGAGTCGGTGAAGGAGCTGACGAGCCAGCCTGATGTGGGCTGCTACATCCACGGCTTGTTCCTGGAGGGTGCCCGCTGGGATGCGGCTGCAGGTCAGCTGGCGGAGTCACGCCCGAAGGAGCTCTACACGGAGATGGCTGTCATCTGGCTGGTGCCTGTCGCCAACCGCAAGCCGCCAGAGTCCGGCTCCTACCTGTGCCCCATCTATAAGACTCTCACTCGAGCAGGTAGGTGCCCTGAAGGCAGATTTCCAGAAGCACAGGAGCTGCAGGAGCAGCTAGGAAGAGCAGCAGGGAATTCCTCCTGCCATACCTGGGTACAGAGCAAGGTACTGTTGGCAGTGGCCAACTCGGGAGAAAAGATTTCTCCTGCTGTGATTGAGGAGATGGAGCAGGCAGGCACCCTGGCTCTGCAGCAGTGCCCCTCAAGTCCACAAGCCTGTTTTCCCCAGCGCTGCTCAGCCTGTCACCTGGATTAGGGTGGGAACAAGGGCTTGTGGATGGGGTCACTTGTCTGGGACTCCCTGGTCAGTGTGCAGCAGCACCACTCTCGTGCCCTTGCTTCCCCCATTACAGGCACGTTGTCAACGACAGGCCACTCCACCAACTACGTGATTGCAGTGGAGATCCCTACAGACAAGCCAGAGAAGCACTGGATCAAACGTGGCACAGCCTTGATTTGTGCCTTGGACTTTTAGCCGGGAAACGCAGCCAGCCAGCCCAGGAACCCACTGCAGCTGAGGGCCTGAGCCGGGCTGCTGCCCATCTCTGCTCCTGCCCTCCTTCTGCTGAGGTGAGTCCTACCCTTCTCCTGTTGAGGTGTGTCAATAAATTGAGCCTGGTGTTGTTGCACTCCCCCTGATTACTTCAAATGTCTACACCACAGAAGAGCTGCCAGCAGGGATAACATGGCCTGGAGCTGGCACATGGTGCTCCCAGCCCTGCTGCCCTCCGCTCCCTCTCCCCTGGCACACCTCTTCCCTGGCTGGCCATTACAGGATAGCTTTATTCCTTCAGACAGATCCATTATTTACAGCACTTGATATTAGACACAGCAAGAGACAGAAGGATTTTCTTTCCTTTGACAAATACCAAAAGAACTGTTTCATTCCATAGTCAAGATCTGTACACATATTGAAAAAATTCAGTCCTCTCCTGTGGCAGCTCCACCTCAGGACATTGGTAGAGAGCAGTGCTCCCCTCTGATATCTCAGATTTCTGCCAGGCTCCTGGGGGCTGGCAGGAGGCAGTGGGCAACGTGCAGCCATGCTGCACCAGCAAGCTCAGCTTAGCAGCCAGCCAGGGGGAGGAGGAGGTGTGGGCTCCCTCCAACTGCTGCTGCTATCCCATCTCCACTTGCAGCAACCAGCCACCTCTCCCCCTGTCAAGAGGCTTCACCAAGCCACATCCAGTGTCCACCCACATGCCATGCCCAGCACCACCACGGCCACCATACACATCTGATCTGTTCATAATTCATGGGGTTTCTCTGGGGACTGGGCCTGGTGCAATGCTGTAACCCACAGAGCTGGTCCTGAGGGGAGCGGCCAGGGCAGCAAGAGGCACAGGCCACCTCCAGTACCACCACAGAGAGCTGGACACAAGGCCCAGCTCCACAGATGAGCTCATCCATCCCTCATCCAGCAACAGTTGCCACGGCCCACTGGGGAGCCAAGCTACACTGGGAAGGTGCTGCCATCCCCAGGAGCTCAGCCAGCACTAGGGTGCAGTGGGGAATGAGTGCAGAAGCAGCTCTGTCCTGGAGCCACCTTGCTCAGAATGGCCAAAGCCTGGGTTAGGACCAAACATGAGTTTGGGGAAGGGAGGGAGAAGGATAGAAAAAACAGACATGAACATCCCAGCGAAGCACAGAGCTGAAGACCCGGACGCAGGAGGACACAAGCCACAGCCAGCTGCGGCCAGCACAGCCTCACATGGGCATTGCCAGCATTCCCACAATGCCAGACCCATCCCCCAGCTGGGTGGGCTCTTTCCCTCCTGTCACAGTCCTTAGCCAGGGCGCTGAGTCGGAGGTGACAACGTCTGGGTGCTGCCATGGCATGGTCAGGCAGCTGAGCACTC
Source organism: Vireo altiloquus (assembly GCA_013396875.1). Taxonomy (NCBI): domain Eukaryota; kingdom Metazoa; phylum Chordata; class Aves; order Passeriformes; family Vireonidae; genus Vireo; species Vireo altiloquus. Next base: position 316,233 of record VZRF01010596.1, read on the forward strand.
CCTTATGCTGCAGGGACTCCTTCAGACAGGTTCTTGCCTTTAGTAGCTCAGGCGCAGAGAAAAACCCAGTGTCCCTTTGTCCCCAGGCTCCACCTGGGCTGAGGGCTCGTCACAGTGGTCCCTCTTCCTTGAGCAAAGGGTAACATAGATCCAAGTGCCAGTGTCCAAAGCCACAAAGCCCAACTGCTGTTTCTCAGTCCTGGCTCCCTGGCTACTGGCGCTTGGCTTTGTAGGGGCGGGAGCGTTTCCGGCGGTCCGGCTTCCTCTGCTTGTGCAGGCGGCCAATGCTGACTCCCTGCCGCCGGCGCACGGAGATGTTCTGCTCCACGAGGCTGGCCAGCATGCCTGCAGGGAGAGCACACACATGGGCCTGGAGTGCTGGGATTACCTGTGCCAGAGGCAGCCCTGCCTCTCTTGCTCAAAAGCCATCAGTGGGCACCTCCTGGGACTATAACAGATCTGTGGCTCCCCAGATGGAGCATCACCCTGTGCCCAAGGGAGCCAGGCAGGCTGAGCTTCCCAGGATCCGAGCTGCTGCTCCATCACGCTCAGTGCAGCTCCCCCAGCTGAACCCAAACCCTCTGCCCCATGAGCACAGCTCACCTTCCTGGGCCAGCATGGATATGAAGGTACAGATGAACTCATCATAGTTGTGGGTTCTCCTCTGGTCATCGATCTACAAAGAGACAAATCCACAAATAATTCACAAGCGAGGGGCAGGGAAAAGGGAGAGTTTAATAGGACACAAAGAACTGGCATGCCAGGCCCAGCCCACAGACTAAGGAGACTGAAGCAGAAAGGGACCCACCTCCCAGCCTATCTCCGTGCACAACTGGGACTGTCTCCATCCCAGTTCAGATGCCAGTGTGTTCCACAAAGGGCAACTGGGAAAACATGAGGATGGGCAGGGGAGGTATCTCTGTAGACTTCTCCCCTGTTTCCTATCAGCGCTGATGTTCATCCCAGCACTGTATCACCCTCCCCCAGCCTGTCAGTGCTGCCCGGGTCTGTGGTCTGTCCTGGCGAGAGCTCTGCCCCGCTGGGCTGTTTGGTAACAGGGAAGGGACTCTGAATGCTCCTCATTGCCATTCTCAGCTGAACCACTCTCCTTACATCTTTATGGAAAACCACTCCAGACAAAAGCCTTTGGGCAGCTAAATCAGCAATGCAAGCAAGCCACCAACACACCTTGAATTTCTTCCTCTTCTCTACCTCCTCCTTCAGGCAGGCCTCGTAGTTTGCAATCTCTGCTTCCACACACTTGAGCAGCGCCAGCAGCTCCTACCGGGATCAAGCAGACCAAACGTGAGCACATACCCAGCCATAGCCCAAGAGCCAGCAGGGTGAGCTGGCAGGTGTTCCTCTCTGTGCTGCGAAAGGGAGGATTCATCACAGGAAAAACACTTGCCCAGGGAAAACAAAGATCAGTTCAGTGAAGGGAATTCTCTATGGCCAGCCCCAGGGGAGGTGGGTTCTGCCCCAGCCCCATATACCTGGTTTTGGCACAGGGGAAAGGGCTGCCTGTGTGCCAGAAACCCCCCCTCCCACAGCCTGCTTCCCTTCGAAATCTGAAGACTTCCTTTTGGAGTAGCAGTTTCTACCCAGCTCTCCTCCAAGGAGCCCTTGGTGCACTTGTGCTGCCTGAGCCTGGTCCTGTTCCTGGCTGGAGGGCCCAGACAGGCTGTGAAGTTACCAGCAGGCTGGGACTTAGGAATGCAGGGTCTCACCAGTCCCCAGCCCAGAGGAGAGCACAGCAGGCTGAACATCTCAGCTGCAGAGACAGGGGCTGTGCCCACTGCCAAGACAAAGGTCCCCGAGATGACGCAAGGCACAAAACCTGCACTGCCCTGTGCCTCGAGGCACGGCTGCGACGACACGCGAGGGGACAGCGTGCACATGCGGTTCGGTCACTGCCAGCGCTGCTGCGCCTCCGGGTGAGCTCCACGCTCCCAGGGCTGTCGCAGCACAAAACTCACCTTGGGAGAATACTTTTCCCCCCCAGGGTGATCACTGGTCCTGCCAAGTCCCACCTTCTCTTTGCTGTCACTGGCCTCACTGCCCTCCTTCTCCTCCAGTTTGATCACAACCGGGGCCTCTTCACCGGGTTTGATGGAAGAGGGGGAGTTTTTCCCATCTACACACAGGGGAAGGAAGCGTTGGGAGCCATCACAAAGGACTGGTATCCCAAAATCAAAGGACAACTGTACTGTCACCCCAGGTGAGATACCACCCCCTAAAAGCTGTCAGGCACTTACCTGCAGCAGCCAGCGGGCAGAAGACGCCGTCCTCGGTGAGGTGCAGCAGCCCGGAGCTGACGATGGGCCCCAGGTCCCTGACAGCCCGGTTGTAGCGCATGCAGTCGACGCGCAGCAGCCCATCCTCCTCGCCAAAGAGCACCTTGGAGATGTGGGAGGTGACGGGGCTGGAGGGGCGCGTGGGGTTGGCCGAGCGGATGGGAGAGCGCAGCGGGGAGTTGAAGGCGCTGCCGATCTCGGAGGCGGTGTCTGTGCTCTCATTGCTGGGCGTGGGGGAGGGCTGGGAGTGCGTGACCACTGCCACGGCAGCACCCCCGCCGCTCGTCTTGATGGACAGGGGAATGGAAAGATCCTTTTGAGATTCCTTCAGCTTCTCAGCCAGGACATTGATGGTGTTGGGCTGCAGGACAGAGAGCTGGCCATCGGCAGCCCCCGCCACGTGCTCTTGCTTCACCTGCCCTTTCCTCTTGTACCTGCCCAGGAACACAGCAGGGAAGGTGAGCAGCTAGTGCAAGGAGGTGGGGGCCCAGCACAGACACTGCCAGCTCTATGCTCAGTAGTCCAAGCTGCCTGCTGGGATGAAACAAAGTCTGAAACACTTCCAGATCACCCCCAGTGCCATCAACTTCTCTTGCAGCACCCCAGCACCACTGAATCACTCAGTCCCAGGGATCCCTACACTGCTGGGGGGCACAGGGTGCTGTGTAACCTCTGCTCTTCTTCCAAAGGCCCCAAAGCACCCTTGCTGTGACCCCAACTTCCTGGCCTTAGCAGCAGTCCAAGCACATCAACACTGTCACCAGGAGCTGGAAATCAGCACTGTGGAACCAAGGCTCCTCAAAGCCCCAAAGTCTGCTGCCAATACAGTTACTCTCAGGGCAGCTGAAATTGAGAGCTGGCTGTGAAGAGCTACCGAAGGACTTCAGAAAATCCAGAGAGTGAAAGTAAAATGGCAGGTGAAGAGAAGAACAGAACTATCAAGAGCTAAGGAAAGAGTCCTTGCTGATGGTTCTGCAAATATCAGCTCCTGGCCCCCCACCCTCAGCTCAAGCTGTCACCTGATAGCTGAGTTGGTGTTACGAACTTCCTCCTCATCATCATCATCATAGTCATCCTCATCATCCGAGTACTGCTGGTGCTGTCGGACTGGGACCCGGTTGCGACCCACTCCTGCCGCAAGGTCTTCCTCCTCCTGCAACACACCATTGCTGAAGGCAGCAGGGCAACGAGGAAGAGCCCAGTGGACTCATCCTTGGTCCAACCTAACACCAGGACTTGTGTCTTTTGAGAGGAAAAAGGAACTCTTCCCCCTTTTTGCTCAGTTTACCCAACATAAGGTTAACCTCCTTTGTCAGGTCAGTCTTTATTTACGCTCTCCTCTCCCAGCCTGGGTTAGTGCTGGGCCAGGCTGGCTGCAAGGCAGGGCCAGGCTTAGGCCAGCTGACAGCCGTGCTCCCATAGAGGTGAGGGACTGCAGACAAAGAGCTCGGCTTGAGTCAGGTGTGCCGCTGGCCTGGTGCTCCAGCTTACCTGCATGGGGGACTTGGCATAGTTGTGGTTATCCAGGAAGGCTGGCAGTCTCTGCACAATGGGGTTGGGGTTTGCTGGAGGGGCCCCGTTGATGCCACTCGCTGTCGTCTTTGGCACCGGTTTGGATTTGCTGGGTGGGCTCTGCGTGGCTGGGGGGTGGCCCTGGCTGGTGGGTTCATCGCTGCCATCTGCCACACAAGCACAGCACAGCCCTTCATCACCAGCACTGCCACCTTTTACTCCACGTCCTCTACCACCCCTTACTCACCCAGGTGAGGAGCTCTTACACTCCTCCAGACCCGCACACCCACCTCCAGCTGTCACCTGTGTCCCCAAGCTCCAGACCTCCCAGTTTCAAGCTTCGCATCCCTCCAACTACTCCCCAGGCACAGAGGCATCACCACACCCCAGCACAGTGCACATGGAGCAGAGCTCATGGAAAAGAAAGTGAAGCTGACAATGAAACTGTCCCAAGCTCCAAGTCAGCCAGCTGCTGTCATCACCCTGTGCTCACTCCAAGGCAGGCCAGGCTGGGAACACTGCTGGTACAAGGTCCTACCTGGATGGGTGCTCTCTGGAGTCATGGTCTTGCTGCTGGCTGGCTTTGCCTCTTCAGCAGGCTGAGACTCCTGAGACTTCTGGGTCTGGATCAGCTCCGGCTGAGTTACTCGGATAAGCTTGAAAGCAAATGACATAGAAACTGCATGCTGGACCAGCAGTGACCCAAACCACACCCTTCCCACTCAAGCACTGCAGAGCTCATGAGCTCACCAAGTGCCCAGGCACACAAACAACACAGGTGAGTCACCTCCCAGGTGAGCAGCAACAGCCAAGCAGCAAGGCTGGTTATCTCCTCTTCCCACAAGACTTTTCCAAAGGCCAAACAAAACCCTCAAAACTAGGGCTCTGGCAGCACAGGTAGATGCCCTGAAAACACTCATCTCCCCCCACCAGGCTTGTACTCCCTCAGGGCCTGGGCTGTCCTACCTGCTGCAAGGCCTCCAGCACAGTCTGGCGGTTCATCTTCAGGATGTGCAGTTTGGACTCGTACTTCATCCTCCGGTCGGGCACCACAGCCATCAGGTTGAAGCGGATGTCGTGGTATGGCTCCCTGGAGGAAGGGCAGTGGGCCTCAGCCACAGGATCATAGCCCTATCCCCACCTCCTGCCCCGGTGTTTAACACCCACACTCCCAAGGCTTCTCCCCAAAACCAAGTCAACCTCACAGTTGCTGGTGAAGCACTGCAAGGTTGCTTCAGCTACCACACAAAATACTCTTCATAGTCACAGGTTGGTTGAGGTGGGAAAGGACCTGTGAGAGTCATCTGCTCCAGTCCCATTGGTTATCACCCTCAGCTGGTCACCAGGACAACATCCAGACAGCTTTTAAATATCTCCAAAGATGAAGATTCCACAACATCTTTGGGCAACCTGTGCCAGTGCTGTCACCCTCATACCCAAGCATCCAAGAGGCCCAGCTCAAGACCAGAAGCACTACTCCTCCTATGGATTTGAGCTAATAGGGACCTGGCCAGGCCACTCCTAACACTGTGCAGCATTGGCAGGGACTCTGCATCACACAGGGAATGCAGCTTCTCTGCATGCTCCACAGGCAAGAGAAGGCAAGGGGCAGAGCACCTGCACCTCTCCATAGGCAACCTTCTCCTCCCCCACTTCCACAACCTGCCACTCAGAAACCACAGTACAAATAATCCAGGGGAATATGGCAAGAGGCCAGTGCTTGCCCCACAGCCCAGGACATTACCCTGCAGTGGCCAGGCCAATGCGCTCCATGATCACTCTCCTGGCTTTGTCTGTCCATTCCTCATCATCTGCCCACGGCCCTGTGACAACAAGACACAGCTGGACTTAGCAAAGCAGGCCATGGTTAAGTAAACCAAGCACATGAAGTGGGTACCCTACCAAAGGGGCTGACAGACAGAAGCCTGGCAGGGATAAATAACTGTCTGAAAGACAGAACTGAGCAGTCAAATTGTAAGAGAAGGGAGTAACCCGGGCAGCCTACTGGATCTGTTGGGACCTGGTGCCTCAACCAACACACAGTGGTTATGCGGGACAAGGAGAGAGTGAGGAGATAAATTCTCCTTCCTATATGAAGTTATTTCAGAGCTGAAGGACCTCGTGGCCCTGAGCAACTGGGGAGGAAAATGGCAAGGCTGGAAAAACAAAAGCAATGCATTTAGAAATAACTGCTTTCTAGGCACAGTCCCCAGCACACAGGTTTGAAAATGAACTGTCAAAACTCAGGACAAATCTGAGAGCCACTGGAGTGATTCTCCACTAACACCAGTTAAACATCAAGAGGCAATCAAAAACAATACATTTGGACACATCAGGATGCTATTCCCCTGTATCAACAAGCAGGGACAGGTGGGCTCTTACCATGGTCAATGGGATAGACCTTCAGCCCGTCCAGCTCAAAGAGCCGTCCCTTGATGGGGACATAACTGACAAAATGAAAAGCCTCCATGGTCCGCACCGCGCTGATCCCGTTCTGCTTTTCCGGCAAGTGCCGTGGCTCCGGCCTGCGAGGGTGAGAGGTCATGGAGAGTCTGCCTCCTCCTCTGAGGGAGGGAGCTGCAGACACCCCTCACTCACCTGGCATGGCTGTTGTGGGCCTTGGCCAGCTCCGGGGCGTTGCCGATGGCATAGCCTTTGCTCTGCAGCCAACAGCAAGAGAGGAGAACAGCTGAGAAGTGACAGGGAACAAACAAAACGCTTTGCCCACACCCTCCCACTCCATCCCTTCATCTACCCACAGGACCAGGACAGAAACCCTCAGGCATAGCCTGTACTTTTCTGAGTTACAGGTAAAGCCCAAAATGGAAAGAGCACACAATTTCTATGGAATAAATTACAGCTGGAGAAAAACAGACTTCACAATTGGCCTGAAGGGAGGAGAGAGGACTTTTGATTACCGGGAGTAACATGACAGAAGGCTCAGAGCTGTGCCCAGCCTAAAGGAGACCAAGGCTCTGAGCGAGGCAAGGCAGGAATATGAGAGAGAAGAGGCAATCCTGCTGCAGTGTGCAACCACGGAGGGCAGGGAGGAGCCAGCTCATCAAGAGCATCACCCCAAGAGGGGAGCGAGAGGCAGAGCCACATGTGCCACTCCTGCACAGCCCTGCCCGACCCTGCCCCTACCTCAGGGCTAAAGCCTTTGGTGAAATCCTTCATGCGGCTCAACGTGGGGCCCAGGTCGACATTGTTGCAGTTCAGGAGGACGCTCAGCAGGGCATGGGTGGCACAGGAATTGGGGATCAGCTGGAGAGTAACACAAGGAGTAACTTAACCAGCAGGAACAAGGCAGCCTTTCAACAACCACTCAGTGCTCACAACAGTTAACTGAAAGCACTGATGCAAGAACCAGCAGCGCTTGTGAGAGCAGCGACCTGACCTCAGCTCTCACAGGAAGGAAGGAAGTCAGTATCACTTCGTGAGCCTAGGCATGACCCATGAGCATCTGCTCACAGTGCAGGCCACAGTCTCCCAGATCTCACTGGACTCCCTCCAACCTGGAGCTCAGGGAAGACACTCCCAGGAGAGGAACTGACCTCATGACCAGCAAGATCAGTGCAGCCTGTCAGTACCACATTACTTCCCTGAGGTGACACGGGAGACACCCCACATACACTTTCCCCCTGCCTGGAGCCTACCTGGTGAGCAAAGAACATGTTATTGACGATGTCATCGTCGATCACTGATGTCTCATCCACCAGCGTGGAGACCTTCCGGCGGGAGCGGCGCTCCTCAATCCACTTGAACAGGAAGATGAACCCATACACAGGGCTGTAGAGAGAAAGCAGCAGCTGCAGCACTTTGGACCAACCACACCACTGGGGCTGCTCTTCCCAGCACCAGAAACCTTCTGTTTCACAGGCAGAGCAAAGACAGAGAGAAGCAGAACAACCAGTGCCATCTTTCTGGAAGTGACCATCCCGGCCGCAATCCCCCCAGCCCAATATTACTGGGGACACTCCTGTGCTGATGCTCCAGGCTCAGCCCACATTCAAGCTTGAAAACTTTGGGGTTTGACAAGTCTTAAGAGGCCAAAGACAGAGAAATGGGAAATTTCCCACTGGGCACTCACTGACCTGCAGAACAGTGCCTGGCCACTGAATAACCCTCCTTTCACACTTACCTTGGATTCATTCTTGAGAGGAGTTCAGCCATGGCTTTAAAGAAGTGACAGCCTCAAAGCCTTTTCACAGCACCAGGACAGGGAGAAAGCTCTCACTGCAAGCGTACCACCTCTCCATGGCGAGAGGGAAATGAATCCCTTGAAGTATGTCCCCCACCTGCCCCAAACCTGATGAAGCCCTCCTGGTCCGTCACTTACAGCACTGACCTCCATGACAGACAAGCTCACACAGGCCCCTCAGAATGCCTGGTGAGGAGTTCCCAGGCCCACAGACCATTCTGCTTAACAAAACTCACACTCTCAGGCCTCTGACTCACCCTTGGCATTTACTCTGCAGATCATAAATCTCCTCAACCTGCACTCCCTTGACCCCTGCAGACAAAGGAGAGAAGGTGGTGTAAGGCCCACTAGAAAGGACAGGGTAATGTCAGGCACAAAACCGACTTCCCAGAAAGGTTTCTAGGACTTACCAAAATCTTCAACGAGGAGCGTGAAAAGACCTGAAAAGAACAAAACCAACAGGTTACTTCTGGCTGAAGAGAGCAGAGAGAAAATCTGCTGTCATCATCCCTCGAGAGTCCCACATGGTCCCAGGCCAAGGCACAGCCCACAGCAGAGTGGCACCAGGATCACACCAAGTCCCAGCAGTGGGACTGTTGAGCTCAAAGGTGCTCCAGTTCTCTTCACTCCTCCAACCCCACTGATCATCCTCTTCCTCAAGAGGACCTGAACCAACTCTTTCCTGCCAGAGCCCAATGCCTCCTGACCCACTGCAATGACCTGCCAAGTGGGCAGCAGCAGGGAGCACCTAAATGGCACACACACACCTGTAACCAGAGAGAAAAACAGCTGAAGAGACCACAGGATATTTTAAAAAAAGGCAATTTCTGTTCTTGTTAGTGAAAGCCAGGGAGGGGAAATCCAGATCACAGCAACAGGGCTGCAGGGAAGTCTAAGGGTTGAAATGCTTATCTTCATCTCCCTGTCTCTTTGAGGGAACAAAATCCAACAGTCTGTCTCCAGTGACTCCAAAATTCAGGAGGACATAAGCAGGGATACAAAGACAACAGCAAGAAAACAACGATTATCAGACATCAGCAACTGAGCAGGAGCTGCCACTATGGTGCTGAAGCAAAGGCAGTCTGCCGAATTTTCAGGCAGTCACTCTGCACATGGAGTTAGTGAGTTCAAGACTGGAATAACAAATCTGCTTTTTTAGCTCCCTTATAAAGGCTGCTGAAAGCCTGGGAGGAAGTCCAGGGAATACCAATAAGAAGGATTAAATCCTGAGAAACATCCCTGTAAGCAATGGATTTAAGGACCCTGATGCATGTGGCTCAATTAAGAAGAGCCCAAGGGGCTTCCACACCAAAGTTAAAATGATTAAAACAGGGAGGAAACTCCTGGGAGCAAAAAGTCTTCATTAATTTAGCAGAAAACATTGTATTTCTTACAGAATTGCTAGTGAGAAGAAATATGCTGTGGAAATAACATGCTTCAAACCAGTGGGAGCCTGCTCGCTGTGCCAGGCCATTACACCAAACCCCAGCACCTTCCTGGTCCCTTCCAACCCCACTTTTTTCTCTGATATATTCCAGTATTTTGTATTACCCCAGCATCCACAAAAGGCACAGTCCTGCTGCTGACACCTCTCCTGAACATTCAAACACCCATCCCAAATAATATGGGTCAGCTGGGACACATCCTGATGTCCACAAGCACACATAACACTACACCAGCAGCCTGGATGTTCCCAAGCCTCTCTTCCCCACGCAGCAGCTGGCCCAAACCTGGATCTACCAACCCTTCCTGAGCAGTAAAGCACCCAGAGATTTCATCCCAAGCCACAGGGCAAGAGCCAGTGGAACAATATTCACCTCATGGGATGTGCTGAAAGCTGAGAGCAGCACCCAGGTCACTCCTAATATCTGCCCCAGCTGCCACCCCTGCATCCAAACTGCCACATATCCAAAAAAACTGCCTCTGCCCAGACAGATTATCTCCCAAGCAAATAACCTTCCCTCCCAGCTGTGAGAATCCAAACCACATCCTGTGACTTTTTGCCATGATGAAGGATAGGATGGGAATGATTTCAGCATTTTTCCAAGTACCAGCAAAGAGGATAAAGAGCAGCAAAACTGGGGGTGACCAGGACACCGAGAGCAGGCAGAATCCTTTGCTGAGTGCAGGAGACAAGTATAATTGCAGAGATCAAGTCTCCTCACCCACAGCCTCACAACCTCACCACCCCATCCTAGAGAGCAGCTCCCAAGCCTTCCACAGGACAGCTCCCAAGCCTTCCACCTCCATTCCATTACAGCAACTTGGAGAGTTAAAACAACATTCAGACAATGTCCCAGCCAACAGCAGCTTTGGCCCTCAAATCCCAACCCATGAAACAACTCCGGGACTCCACCACAGAATCCTCCTCCAAGGCAGCGGGAAGGGAACACCTGTGACCGTCCTGCTCCCAGATTCTCCATGCCGGGCTCTTCAGCACCTTTCCTGCACTCCTGCACCCCTCTACTCTAGGCCTGCCCCCACATTTCATACCCCGAACTTCACCTGTAAATTTCACCCTCGCCCCCAAACTCCACCTGTACACCCCACACCCCCAAAACCACCTCTGCACCCCACAGCCCCAGCCCCCCAAAACTTCACCTAAACACCCATACTCGCATCCCACCCCCCCCAAACTTTACCTGTACACCTCACACTCCCAGCCCTCTGAGCTCCACTTACGCACCACACATCCCAGCCCCCAAAACTCCACCCGTACACCCCACAGCCCCTGCCTGCCCCTGCAGCCTCCCTGACCTGCCCCCCATGTTCCCGCCAGCCCAGGCCCGTGCGTCCCTCAGAGCCCCCTCGCCGCCTCGACCTGTGCCTCGGCCCGCCCCCAGGCCCGCGCCCTGCGCGGTGCCGTGGCTCCGCTCACCGGGATCGCTCTCCAGCTCCAGCCAGCCCTTATTCATCTTCCCGCGGGCCGGGCCGCGCCGCCATGTCCGGCCCCGACTACGGGACCCGCCGTCGCTCGCCCCTCTGCGTCATCGCCGCGCGCCGTGACGTCACGCGGCCGCGACACGTTGCCAGGCAGAGCCACGTGGGGCCCGAGGGGGCGGGGGGGAGCTGGGATCGCCTGGAAAGCTGCTCCTCTGAAAAATGGTCGTCTGTCCTTCTCTCTGGCATGGCGTGTGCAGGGAGGAGCGATGCCTAGTGTTTATTGCCTCTGAAGCTATAGGGTTTGTTACTTCTCACTCCTTTGTGTTTTTTGGTGACCGATTTCCAGCCTCTCTTCTCTCCCTTTCCTCACTGCCCGCTGCTACTTTCCATTATTGTCTAAGGAATTCAGCTAATGGCACGTGTTCGGGAGCTTTATGCCTGTGATTCTCTCTTAGTTCTACGCCTGTGATTCTCTCTTAGTTCTGCCCCTAGGATCTGCTCATTTTAACACCTCTCAGCACTGCTGAGGGTAGAGGCCTCTACCAGAATTTGCAACATCCAGGACTGTTGGATGGCGCCCATGCCTGGTGCTCCTAATAAGGTGTCTGAAAATGTGCATGTTGGGCAGAAAGATATAGCAAGAATAATAACGCGAGTGCATCTGCCTGGTGGGGTTTTGTTGTCGGTTTGTCTGTCTGTGGGGTTGTTTGGGGATGATGCTGCTGATGATGATGGGGCTCAGGCTCAGCAGCCTGGCTTGCCCTGTTGCTGAGGGGCTGCAGTGAGGGGCTGTGCTGCCCAGTCTCTCCTCCCCAGCAAGTAAAGACAGGATGAGAGGGACAAAGTCTTAAGCTGCACCAGGGTAGGTTTAGGTTGGACATCAGGAAGAATTTCTTCACAGGCAGGGTGCTTAGACATTGGAAAGGGCTACTCAGGGAGGTGGCGGAGTCACTGTCCCTGGAGGTGTTCAAGGAAAGGCTGGGTGTGGCACTCGGTGTCCTGGTCTGGTGACACAGTGGTGTTGGGTCATAGGTTGGACTCAATGATCTCAGGGGTCCCTTCCAACCTGATTGATTCTGTGCCCTAGTGCTGAGGTGTGAGGGCTGCTGGTGAGGCTGGGGCCAGGCTGACCTGACCAGCAGCTCCACTTTGGCCGCCTCGGAGGCTGGAAGGCTCCCACGGCGAGCGTGCGCCCCTGCACTGCACTTCCTTAGGAAGTGGGATAAAAATAGGAGTGGGACGGGCGGCTGTGCCTGTCCCCCCCTCCATGGCTTTGTCCTGCAGCCGTTCCCATGCACGCCCCGGCCCCCAGCGCTCCTCTTGCCCCACTCCTGCCCCTGGACACAGCCGAGCCCAGGCAGGGCTCATTCCCCTCTGCAGAGACCAAGGTGCATGGTGCTGGATCTGCCCAGGCACAGCATCTCCTCCCACCCGCCAGGAGCATGAGGGTCTGATTGTGGTTGTTCAGCCCCTGGAAGTTTATAGGGTCACAGGTTGCCTCTGTTGGTTGCTGATCGCCAGAGACCAGGCTGGAAGCCTGCAGAGTGCTGTGGGCAGCCCTGACAAAATTCTCCTGCTCCAGCCTTAGTGGTAAATCTACCCAGGAGGGCCAGGCTCAGTCACCCCAGAGATTTACTGGGAGCAAGGACACAGTGCCCCCAAAGGGTGGATTGTCTGTGGGACTGTTTGCTTCTGGTCTCTCTTCCTGCTCAATTTGAGGCATTGCTGGCCCTGGTGCCACCTCCAGCCTCTCACAGTTCACCTCAGGGCCAGGCCCCATACACAGCAGAGCCCTCGGGCCCCCTCTTGCTGCCTCCCCACCATGGGCAGCCCAGCCCAGGCCCTGCCCTGCGGAGCACGGGGGTTGCTCGGAGGCAGAAAGGTGTGGGTGTTCCACGCTGGTCAGTGCAGGCACAGCAGGGCTGTTTAATCCGGGCCCTGAGGAATCAGACTCCTGTCTCTCATTGCTGCTTTTGCACTCAGGTCTCTCCGTGTCTCTGCTTGCTGGCTGTTGTTCTCCTGTGCCCCCCAGGCCTGCGATTATCCAAATCTATGCGCTTGGCTCCCGTCCGGCCCCATAAATCAGTGCTACCAGTGCCACTCCCCTCCCTGCAGGACCTGTCCTAGCCTGCCAGCCCCACCACAGCTCTCCTATCCCAGGAGACATGTGGAGTTTGCAGAAGAGGTGGGACAGGGAGTTGGAGAAGGGGGCCAGGACCCCCAACCTCTCTCCGTGGGATGGGGCAGTGCTGCTGAGGGACTCTGCTCCAGGGGAGCCACTGCTGCAGCCCAAACCCACCCACACACACAGGGAGGAGAGATGATATCACGACCTGGCTTTGTGTGAGCTATTTAGGGCCTTTTAATTATTATTATTATTATTTTTCTTTCCCGTTCCTCCAGCTCTGAACAATGCCCGTCCCGGTGAGGCCGCGGTTCACACCATTGTGTGGGGCTGCCCTGCCTCAGGAAGGGGCAGATCTTTATCACCCTGGGCTGGCCATGAGTGAGCTCATGTCGGGTGAGGAAAGCGAGGAACACCTTGCTGGCAGCCTGGAGGTGCCCTCCATGCACCTACCCCCAGCCCCTGCGTTTGGGGGAGGCCCTGGCTGCTGGTTTAACTCCCCCAGGCAGCAGGAGCCCACCCGAATCAGCCATGACCCACCCAGTCCTGTGGGGCCACCAACCAGCAGAAACCACCCCAGCTGTGGTGCAGCCCCCCAAAACTGTGCTGGGGCTGCCTTCTACCTGTCCCTGCTCCCACCTGGGCACAGTGACAGCAGAGGCATTGGTGCCTCTCCCCGTGTTTACCCAGGAACAGGTCTAACCTGCCCGCAACCGTTTGCTTTTCTCCCCAACCCTGTCCAACCCTAAAACTGTGGCTGTGGGGCAGACAGAGGGGAAGTGGGGAGCTGCACCCAGGAAGCGGCTGGCACTGATGAGTGTGTCCCAGTGCCAAGGGAAGGGAGGAAGGAGCGCTGTCCCCCAGGGTATGCCCTGGGTGGCACAGCACAGCTCTGGCTCCCCAGGCACAGCAGGTGACAGGGCTGCTCCTGCATGCAGAGGCTTTTTTGGGATGATGCTGGTTTTGCCCCCATACGAACAGGCATCATCTTCCCCAGGCTTTGTGCTGGTGTGGAAAGAGCCTGGAGTCATCAACCACTTCCCACGGCCCCACACACGGCCCCATTATTCACAGAGGGATCCAGCCAGCATCCGGGTGACAGCATCCGGGTGACAGCATGGCCTGGGTGGCACCATGCCACCGTGCCCCAGCCCCCAGGCACTATGGCCCTCACCTGCTACCTCACCTGCAAGAGCAAGGGGGGGCCAACGAGTCCCACCTCACCACCTGTTTGTGAGGTGACCCTGCAGCCACTGAGGGTGAGGGACCTGTCCATCCACTCTGGCCAGGGGGACCAGCCAGGCAGCACTGCAAGCCACCCACCGGGGCAAGAGGCCCCCGGGGCCACTGGCAGCACGGGGAGCTGGTACTTGCCCATGGCTGCCCCATGTCCATTACCCTCTCTAAGTGGCCGGTGCTTGCCGGGGCACACGGTTCCTCTCGCTGTGGGGTTTGGCCGTCCGTCCCTTCTTGGCCACGTCCACGCCAGCCAGGACCAGCTTGGCCTGGGCCAGTTTGCTCTTGCGGTGGTGGGGGCGGCTGCTGCACCAGAGGCGGGCACAGTACTCCTCCAGCCGCCGCGGGTTTTGGGAGCTGATGAGGTGCATGATGTCCTTGAACCAGGTTTTGGGAGCCTGTGGCACCAGCCGGGGCTCGGGACAGAGCGGGTGTGGCAGCTCGTCCCCTCGCCCCCGGGGGAAGGTGTGTGCCAGCTGCTCGCTGGCGATCACCTCCAGGGCGGTCTTGGCCACGGTGTGGGTGAAGCCATGCTCCAGCGTTTTGCAGTAGTAGATGCCGGCGTCGTGCCGGTGCAGCTTGCGGAAAAGCAGCCCGTGCTCCGTCTGCAGGATCCGCTCGTCCGTCTTCACCTGTCAGCCACCGTGGGGTTGGGGCGGTCCAGGGCTGGCCCCACACCCCTCCCGTGTCCCCACAAGGGGAGCAGGTGAAGGGGAGCCTCACCTCGTCCCGCTGCTCGTCAGGGGGCCTCTGGACAAACCACTGCACGCTGGCCTGCGGGGAGCGGGGCACGCACTCCAGGAACGTGCTGTTGTCCTCTGCTCCATAAAGCACCTTCTCCTCAACGCTCTCAAAATCATCCACTGGGGCAAAGACAGGCACAAGCTTACAGGGAGGGCAGAGGCAGGCTTCCACCTGCCTGGTGGTTCAAGTCCCCCTTGGCCACCATGTGGCTTCGTCCCCTTCTCTCCCAGTGGACAGCCCTGGCCCCAGCAGCACCCACCTTCCCTTGGGGCATGCCCTGGTCTGTGAGATGGGGAGGTGAGGGTGCCCACATGGAATGGCCACAAGCCCCTCTGCATGCTAGGGCTGCACCTGGAGCAGCCCCTCAGCCCTGTGGCCCCCCAGTCTCTCACCAGTCAGGTTCTGGTCCAGACACTGGTGTGCAGGGTTGCTGTGGCGGCCGTCCTGGCGGCGCTGGCGGCGCTTGCCCGAGGGCTGGTAGTGGGTGCAGGCAGTGCCGTCCCAGGCGCAGTAGGGGTCCCTGGCCAGGCAGCACTCGGCACAAGCAGTGCCGTAGGACTCACACTGGTGCAGCCGCACCTGGGCCACCCCCAGGCTGGAGCCCACGTAGAGCGTTTGCTGAGGGAACAGCACCAAGGTGGTGATGTTGGCAACCCCCATAGGCTCGGCGCCTGGGGGCCCAGCCAGGACACCCCAGGGCAAGTGCCACATGGCTTTGAGAGGCTGGGGACCACAGCTGGTCACCTGCCCGGTCCCCAGCCCCGTGGCTAAGCCATGTCTGTACTCACACGCTTGACGGAGATCTCCATCTGGGTGATGGGCACAGGCATCTGTAGGGGAGGAGAGTGGTCATCAGGCTCACCACAGACAGCTCGGCTCATTCAGGGCCACCAGTGTTTGGCGGAGCATCAGGAATGTTTTGGGGAGGGTGAAAATACCCCCAGCCACCCACTGCCTTCACAACCCCGAGACCTTGAAGTGACCAACAATGCAGTGACAGCCCTGAGCCTCCATCTCCACGTGTGTCCCCAACCTGAGCCCACCACACTGCCCCTTCCCTTGCAAGCAGGGCAGTAAATGTCACCTTAAAAACCTGCAGCTCCTCCAGGATGACTTCCTCAGTCGTGCCTGAGCTCGCCTTCTGCAGGACCACCACCTTCAGCACCGAGCCGGCATCTGGGGGCCAAAGAGGATGGAGGTGTGAGCACCCTGCATCACACAGCCCTGCGAGCCCCAACTCCAGGGCTCCTTCCTGCACTCTGCTCCTGCTGCTCACCTGTCCCGAGGAAGAGGATGTCGTGCTGCCCGTCCTCGGCCTCCACCCTGTCCACCACGAGCTGGCGCAGCCGGTGGGGCAGGTTGGTGTTCACGAGGAGGGGCCGGCGGTGCCGGGGGTACACGGGCTTGTACATGAGGGGGTGGGCGCGGGCGAAGTGCAGCACCTCGTCAGGGAAGTCCTTGGTGGTGCCGTACTGCCGCCGGGGCTGGTTGGTGGTCTTGCTGGGACACTGCGGAGACAAGAGGGGACCAGCTCAGCCCAGCCAACCCAGCACCCGTCCTTCCTTCCCCCTCCATCACCCCTCAGAGCTGGTTTGGGTCCCTCTTTGCCTTCCAGTTTGGAATCCATCTTTTCCACCCCTTTTCCAGACCTTGGCAAACCACCAGCTGACCTCTCCAGCAGGTGAGAAGATGGGGGATGGCCCCACCACCACCCCAGAGGAGCAGAGGGGACCTGGAACTCCAGGGAGTCACTCACCACGCCCGGCCGTGGGTAGGGCACCCTGCCCTCGTAGGCACCCCAGTGGTGGTGGGGGCTCTCCCGGTGGGCGAAGGGCCCGTTGAAGACCTCTCGGATGTCAGCCATGCGGTACACACAGACAGCAGAGCCCCGGAAAACGTGGCTGCATGGGAATGGAGAATGGGTTGAGCAGAGCCATGCTTGGTGCTGCTGGCAGCACCAGCACCGACAACCCCATAGAGACTGGGGGAGCAGCCGGCAACCCTTGGTGACAGTGACAGGGCAGGTCATGGGCAGCTGCAGCTGAATGTCCCCAGAGGCTGGAGCTGGACCACTTACCTGACCGTGCTGAAGAGGGCATAGATCTCCGGGCTCTTCCCATCCTTTGTCCTCAGCAAGAAGACATCCTCTGGAAATGAAAGCATGTTTTTTTATCGTGGAATCCAACTAAGTGACCAGCCCCCAACTAAGTGATTAGCCCTGCTGAGGTACAGCTCCATGCGCCCCTTACCCAGCTCATCAAAGTAGGTGTCAATGCCACCAGGGCCAGGGACAGAGCACACCAGACGGGCTTTGTTGAAGGTACTCCACTTGTTGACCAGCACCCTCTGGCCACCAGCATCATTCTGCAGGGACAGGGAGCATCAGGGCCACTGCTGTGACTTGGTGCATCCCTGTCCCCCACGGTCCCCACCAGCATCTCACCACGCAGACACGCCCCACGCGGCTGACGATGGCGTGCTCCTTGCTGTCTGCCTCCACCACCTTCTCCGTGAAGAAGAAGTAGGCTTTGTCATTGTCCCGGTCATCGTTGTCTGGGATCAAGTGGGCTGCCACAAATTTGGGATCTACAAGCAAAAGCTGGCCGTGTGAGGTGGGGAGAGAGGGCACAGGCACCACCTCCAGACCCCCACACCATGCTGGGGCTGGATGCAAGGAGCACCCCCAGACCTTGCTGCCTTGGTGCCTTTCCTTGCTCTTAACTGGCATGGGGCGTGCTGCACCATGGCCACAGATGCTCTGACCACCACAATGTTCATGGTCCCCGGCATTAGCCCTGCTGGGGGGAATGGAGGGGCAGAGAGAAGCTGTTACCGTTGAGTAAGCGCTGGTCCACCTCTGTGCGCAGGGCAGAGCGGGTCCCCATGCTGCGGAAAACACCGGGATCGCGTCCCAAGAAATCTGCGGTGAGGCCGGCGTACAGCTCCCCACCTGCAAAAACACCCGGCTGGCTGGCACGGGGACCATCCCTGGCCCACACCCCAGAGACTCCCAGATGCTGAGGAAGGCAACCCACCGATGATGGTGCTGGCAAAAGCACGGCTGGGCTCGTGCGGGCACCTGCCCCGGCCGCTCTCCACGCTGGTGGGGTCCAGGCTGAAGGTGTGCTGGGGAGGGCAGCAGGCAGGTGAGCCCCTGGCTGTGCCTGGCCATGCAGGGGCCAGCTCTGGTCCCTGCCCGACTTGCACCTCACTCAGTGCACCCAAAGGATTGTCTGGAAGCAGGATCTGTGATTTTTGAGGCAAGACTGATCCCCTGAGGGTACGCAGCAGCCAAAGGGACCCACCAGCCCCACTGCTTGCTCGCCTGCCTGGTCAGAGTCATCATGGTACAGGCAGGGCCAGGCTGTGAGGAGGGCTCTGAGGGGTGTCCTGCCATTCCACCCCAGACAACTTGATTTATGAGCAGTGAGCTGGAAGAGGAGAAAATGCCACCCCCACCTCAGCCCCTGGCGGGCTGCCAGCCCATGGGAACATGTCTGTATAGGGGATGCCAGGCCAGAGAGGTAGGAAAGCCGGACAGAGAGCAGCAGAAGGACAAAGGGACTAGAGGGAGCTGATTCCTGACACCCCCCCACCAGTATTAAGGGTAGAGCAAACTCCACATCCAGCATCCCCACACAGTCCTAAGGCCCCTCAGGAGAGAGGCAGGCAATGGGGATCAACATTCCAGGGCTGTCCTGCTGGGCACGGTGCCCTACCTCGCCACGATGCCCCACGTAGACAAAGGTGCACATGGGGTGGAAGGCACCCGTCCCACAGGCCAGCAGGTGTGTCCGGTTGTAGGGATGCAGCACACGGACATAGTTGGCACAGTCAGTCTGGGGGGACAGCAAGGGTAGAGGAAGGGTCACAGGGTATTGGTGCTTTGCCCACCCCCCAGCTCCCAGCCTCTGCCTGGGGCCCCACAACAATGGGTGAGCCCCAGCCCTGGCTCCCTGGGCTGCATCCAGGCTCCCTGCCTCCAGCCTGGTGCCAGGGATCTGGAGTGGCAGCTCATGCTCACTGACAGGCTTGTATGGACTTCATCTGGAGGGTCCCCAGCCCATGGCGAAAGGACAGGGCTTTTTACTGGTCCTCCTGCTGCCAAGAGCATCCCAGGGGAACCGTATGGGGTCCAGCTGCCACCTGAGCATCTCCTGCCCACAGGCACCTGTGCACTCACCCTGTCCCACAGCCCACGCTCACCAGGGGAGCAATGTCACCTGCCCAGCAAGCTCCAAACCCTGCCCCAAGCCCCTGGCGCCCAGGACGTGACCAGATGCAGGGACATCCTTCCCCGTCATGTTCCTGCTTACGCCAGGGATGAAACAAAAGGAGGAAACAGTGGAGACAGAGACAGAGACCCACAGGCATCCTGGGCTGCCTCCAGAACAGCCCTGGTTGCTGCTGTCTGAATTGTCCCCTTCTTTGGGGGACAGCAGCAATGACACCCCCAGGGCTGGAGACCTGCCACCTCTGACTTTGCACATCCTCTCCTGGCAGTTTCCACTGGAAAAGGGCTCCCATCCTTCTCCACCATTAGCTTGGCAGCTCCCCCTGGCCAGTGCCAGCCCTGCCTGCCTCCATTGTCCCCTCCACCGCAGGATGCGAGGCCCCTCATCTGCTGGGAACACCGCTGCCGAGCCGCCCCAGGGGTTCCCAGCCTCCTGCTGTTTATTTTCCCTTTGCAAAGAGCCTCTAAAATAGCAAGTGAAAAAAAATATATGTTCAAGGAAAATAAAAAGTTGAGCCTGCCCTGGCTTGGATCTGTCGGTGAGAGCTGGTAAAATAAACACAGAGAGCAGAACGGGGTCTCCTGGGAGCAGTTTGTCTGGGCCAGGGGAGCCTTGGGGACTTTCTCCCTACCACAGTTCTGCTTCATATCAGGGCTGGAGGACACAAAGAGGGGTAAGGTTTAGGGAATAAGGTCACCAAACCTGAGCCAGTTACAGATTTCCCACCATTGGGGACAGCCAGGATGGGCCAGGCAGGGTTGCTGGGGTCTGGAACACAGAATGGGGGTTTTGGTCCCTCCAAGCTCAGATCCCAGAGCCCAGCTATCACTGCCCGCTCATGCAGCCACATTGGGACACACTGGCACCACTCTGTAGCCATGGAGCGGAGCAGAGTCACCGAGACAGGATTTCCAGAGCCTGGAGCGAGCCTCTTGCATGGGCAGGATTGGCCACTGACTCCCTGCCTCAGTTTCCCTCATGCACCAGGATTAACTGTCCCCGCAGCCCCAGGGGGCCATCCCTGGCAGGTGACAACAGCCCCAAGATGAGGAGAGCCATCTGGCACAAGGAAGCCCCTCACATGGGGAGAGACTCACCCCTGGGTCCTTCCCCTTCCGAAAACACTCCTCCGTCTGCCCAGGGCGGGGCGGCCAATAGATCTGGAACACAAAGGGTCTGTTGGAGCAGGGAGCAGGGACAGCAGGGACTCAGCCATGCAAATCCACATCCCCAGGCTGCCAGTGGCAAGGGGATGGAGAGGGGGACAGAGAGAGGGACCACAGCTCCCTGGAACCCACCTAGCCCAGGACTCCCACCCTACAACCCTGGGCAGGACCCTTCCCCCTGGGGAGATGCACCCTGGCAGTCATAGCCTGCACCTGGGCTGGATTTGGGTGGTCATGCCGGGGACGGCTGGAGCTGGCCTGGAAAGGGGTGGGCTTGTGGGTGGCCTGGGAATGATGCAGGAATGATGGAGTCCATGTCCCCCACAGCCTTTAGCAGCTCTCAGACCAAGAGAGGCTTGGGTACACAAGCCCTTGACCCCACTGCAGTGACCCAGCACGCTGAGGGGCACTTCATTTCCTCCTCCTCTTTCTCCGGTTAGAAACAGCCCAGAGCTGTGTTTGAAAAACAAAAAGTCAAAGTGGAGAGGGTGAAAGAGGAGGGGAGGCACCACCCAGCACCACCACTCTGGTCCATCACCTCTCCTGCCAAGGAACCAGGAGAGGTCTGGGGGCTTTGTCAGCTGAACCCTGGCACAACTTCTTGCAGTGATGGATCCCTTTAGCTCCTTGTCTCTGCAGGCTTTCAGCTGAATATTTGAATATATTTGGGCATTGTGAAGGGGATGTCAGCCCCAGGATGGGCAGCACTCAATCTCCCAATGGCAGTTTTTTAGAAGAGTGGGGTCCAAAATACTGCTCAATACACAGGAATCACTGGTGGGCTGCACCATCAGTCTCTGAGGCTGATGATCATGACTAATTGCCAGCTACTTGCCCTTCAGACACCACAGCCAGCCTGCCCTTGCCAGGCTATACAAGTTTATGGAAAAATTTTGAGACACTTGAGATGAGACCAACCCCAGGGTAGGTCTCGTTTCAGAGTGACTTTGCCTGGCTCAGTTGGGCACCAACAGGTCCACAGGGGACCAGAGTGGGGACAGAGACCCCAGGGTGCTCAGCAGCACCCAGCTCACCTCCTTGGCATCTGCACTGGCCCCGTCCAGGAGCAGGGAGTAGAGCACATCCTTCCCCCCGATGAAGAGCCGGTCGCGATATTCATCCAGGTAGAGGGAGCGGAAGCCCAGGAAGCCACGGTGACCAAAGAAGAGGACAGAGCGGTTGGTGCCTAAAAGCTCTGCCAGGAAGAAAGGAAAGCATCAGCAGGAGCCATCTCAGCCCCAAGGGCTCCTCTGAGCTGCTGCTTCTGAGTATCATGGAGCTGTCCTGGAGTCAGCAGAGCTTCTCACAGCCACCCTGGACTGCAGCATCTGTCACCATCGCTTCCTGGAGGCACAGACATCCCAGCCTCAACCTGGCTGAAGCACTCTTCTCCCTGCCAGCCAAGGACAAAACTGCAGAGCCAACAAGCAGCAGGGTCTCAGGCAAGGTTGCCACACCCAGAAAGATTTGGCTGAACCACCCCAGGCTCCTACTGAGGCCATGCCACAGCAAGCTGGGCTGGGCCATCAGCCCCAGGCTGGGCTCACACAGGGCTGGGATGGTGGCGAGACCGGACACAGGGTGGGCAGAAAGCAGGTCCTGTCCCTGCTGGGTGCCAGCCAAGGACACAATAGCAGGCACACAGCCAGTGCCATGGGGAAACTGCCACACAAAGCCCGCTGCTGCCACTGCCACCAGAACTCCCTGACACGGACGCTTCCTCCATGGCACAGACAAGGAACTTGGGGAGAGGCACCAGCATGGGGGCACTGCATCCCTGGGATGGACAGGCTGCATCCCAGGGATGGACATCACATCCCAAAGCAACAGGATCTGACAGTCAAAGCCCCCAGAGCAGGTCCAAGCCTGAATCTCGTGGGATGCCAAGGGGACCCTCACAGTGACGATGACACAGGGGCAGTGGCTCGACTGGTTTCCAGTGGAAAAAGACTGTCAGGGTCACCAAGCCAGCACAGTGGCACCCACACAGCTGCCACAGCTGCCAGAGGGAATGGCTCAGCTTCATGGGGCTCTGAAAACCCATACCGACCCCAGGCCAAGCCACTGCAACTGCCAGAGAAAGAGGAGGAGGAGGACAAAGCACCATTGATGAGCACAGCTCTGTCCCCAAACACCCTCCAGCCCGGAAGACTGCCAGCCACTGCTGCTGACCCCAGGGAAACACCCAGCCTGAGCATCTCCCACACATGTCCCCATGAGAGGGGAGGTGGTGCTGGGACAAGCCCAGTTGCTACAGCTCAGGACACTGGGGTGCAAGTCCTGCTCTTGCTGGGGGACATTTGTCACTTCCAGCCAGGAGGAAGCCAGTGCCGCAATGCCCCATCCTGGTGGGAAATGCCTCTTCTAGGCCCTGCAAGGGAGACAAGGTCCATCCCCAGGAGGGGACAACAGACACCTTCACCCCATCCTACACCCCATCCCTGCTCAAGGGCAGTCCCAGTGCCCTAAATGGTGATGCCAGTGGCAGGGAGGTTATAGCCCCAGCAGCTCCATCCCCATCGGGAAGACCCCTGTGCATGCAAGCAGAGCTGCCTCAAGGCACTGGTGGCCCCTCCACCCAGTCTGGCACCCTCCTCCCTGTGTCCTCCCAGCATCAGGTCCTCCCATGTCGCCAGGTCCAGCCCAGGAAAATGCTGTCGTCTCCTTCTATTCTTGCCCAGCAATAATATTTTCCCAGCTCAGAACAACACTGGCCAAGTCGGCGGGCTCCTTTTATTGTTTCAGGCAAGGCTTCCCCTTCTCCCCCAGACCTGGCGAATTCCTCCTGTGCCTCGGGTTTCACTGGCTCAGGGCGCCTTCCACTTCACCTCCCCAGGGAACAGCCCCTTGCCATGCCCCATCCATCCCTGAGACACCTTTACCCCGGGTGGGGCTCCCACGGGAGCCACCCCCCAAGTGGGGATCCCTCGGGAGGGACAGCAGAGAGCACAAGGCTGTGCTGCAATGCTTCCACTACACACAACAGAAAAATGCTCTTTCCCCTCTTAACTGAGCCACTGTTGGAAGTTGAAACAAAAGGAAAAGAGTGGCTTGAGGTGTGAGGGAGAGCTGGGTACATGGTCACCCCTGCACCCACAGCACAACGCCTGTCCCGGTCACCCCCCAAAGTCACCTCACAGCCACGCAGAGCCCAGGTCGAGGAGCTCTGCATAAACAGCTTTAGCTCGCCATGGGTTTAATTTCAGAGGCTCTAATGTCTTTAATTGAAATTTTCTTTTTTTTTTTTTTTCCCCCGGGGAGAAGGCGGTGGCAGAATTTGTTTCATGGGAAATTTCAGTTTCTGTTTCCAATTTGGAAGACGAATGGAATACTCAGCTTAAGGGGAAAAAAAAAAAAGAAAGCTTCCAAAGGTGGCTCCCTCCTCGTCAGAGGCTGAGGAGCTTCCACCCCGCCCCGGGCAGCTCCTCACACCTGGGAAACAGCCCCGCACGGCTGGACTTTGCGCTGGAGCAGACCAGAAACTGAGCCAGACCCTGAGCCCCCGATTCACCCCTGCTGAGACCCCAAATCTCCTCGCCCTGCTGCCAAGCACAACCTGAGGACACCGGATCGCATCACAGGGCAGAGCCATGAGCCCTCCTGGACTCTCAGGAAAAGGGGGTGGGGGGCACTGCGTGCCTCAGTTTCCCGTGCAACGGAGAGGCAGCCCCTGGGGTGACCTACTGTGTCCCAGGACAGAGCAGGGGATGCAGCCAGACCCGGGAACCCCTAGGGCAGGCAGCAGAGGAGCAAGACTTTTCCTGGCATTTCAGCACCCGGGGCTCTGGAAGTGCTGGGCTGCCCAAGCCTTTCCCCTTTCTGGGAAATTACGTTATGTAATTTATTTTGTGTTAATTTTTTTTAGAGCAGGTTCATTGCTTTGAGGCCAGGAGGAGAGTGGGGCGCCCCGGGCTCTGTAAAGTTTGGCTGGAGCAGCCCGCGGATTAGGTTGGCAGAGCGGGGGATGCGGCGAGCCAGAGCAGGATCACAAGGAGAGTTTTAATTAAAACCAAGCACTGCCCCCGCAGCCCCCCGAGGGGCCCCGGCACCCCAGAGCCTCGGGGCTCGAAGGGTGCAGCCCGGGGACCCCTCCACCCAGCCGAGGGCAGGATGCTGAGCACCCACGGGAGACAACCCACGGACCGCAGCACCCACCTCGCACACAATCCAAAGCGTGCCGGGGCCAGAACACCGCCGTGCCTCAGTTTCCCCGCACCCCACGTGGGAGACGATCCCCCCGTGGGAAGCGGTGGGGCTGGCGCGGAGCCCGGCGGCACAACCCCTGTCCCTATCATTCGTCTCCCTTCTTCCTCCTCCTTCTCCTCGGGGATCCCCCACGTCCCGCGAGGGGAGCGGAGGGTGCCGGGCAGCCACCCACTAAAACCCCAGCCCAGCCCGAGCCCCCAGCACAATTTGCCCACCAACCGCACCGAAAAAACCCCGCACTCCGGGCGCAGCGCCCGCAGCCGAGGACTCCCCAAGCCCCTACCCTGAGGACACCCCTCCGAGGACAGCCCCCCCGTCCCGCAGCAGGTGCCCCCGGCCCGGCTCACCGCGGTAGGACAGGCGGAGCCGGGGCAGGCTGTGCCCCGCCGCCCAGAGCCAGCACAGCGACAGCGACACCGCCACGGCCGCCCGCATCCCGCCGCCGCACCCGCGGCTGCCGGTGGCACCGAGCTTTTATGGGGCCGACATCCGACCGCCCCCGGCCCGCCCCGGCCCGCCCCGGCCCGGCCCCGCCATACCCCATCCCTGGGCGGCGGGGATGCGCGGGGGGACGGCCCCATCTCCCGGGGAGACCCCGAGAACTCCGCACACCCCCGAAGTGTCCCCTGCCGGCAATGCTTTAGACGTTGGTGCAGTCCCCTTCCCAAGAGGTGACCCTGCCAGAACCTCTGGCTCATCCCTGAGGTTGGGGAGCAAGGGAGGGAAGCTCTGGTTCCCCAGCCTCGCACTCCTGGAGTAGGAGAGGGCACACAGACCTGCCCTGCGAGAAGGACGCTCAGCGTGGTGTCATCTCCAAGCACTAGCAAGCACACAGCTGCCAGGTCCCATCTCCGTGCCAGGCCAGCTGGGGAAGGGGACTGAGCAGGGTCGAGGGGGGCATAGGGTGCCACAGGCAGCCCTGGCACACCTGCAGGGCAGGGGATGCACCACTGGCCTGCAAAGGTGCCAGCACCCTGGGCAGGGATCCTGGCCAGCAAGGACCCCACAGTACTCACACCATTCCCATGCCATCTTCCCCCAGGGCTGTGAGGTCAGGGGATGTGGTCATATAATATCAGAGAATCCACACCAGCTTCCCCTGGGAGCCTCATCATACAGGCAAGGTGTGTCCTGCATCCAAAAACCTTGGATTTCCCCCTGGATGGAGGGGAAGGAGCTGAGGAGCTAGTGGTTTCTCCCTCAGTGCTTCATCGCCACCAGCATCATCTCTTCTCCCAGCTCAGCAAGGGGCAGCCTCTTTATCCTCAGCCCCCCAAGGGTTCCAGCAGGTTTCTTAATTAAAACAGAGGTCAGGAGGCTGGCAGGTCTTAGCTCACCCCCAACCTTTTGTAATGGAGCAGCTCTGAAAGTCTCCCAAGCAGTGTAAAACCACCCTAAATCGCTCAGTGGGCTCTTGGTTTCCCCAAGGAACAGCATGGCTGGGACAGATCCCACAGCCTGGGGTGCTGGGGAGCCACGCAGGGCTGGGAACAAGCAAGGAGGAGATGCAGCCGATGGCGGCTCTGGCAGGTAAGTGGAGCTGCCTGCCCAGACCTGCACACTGCCTGCCCTGACCAGAGGGTCTGCAGGAGCGGCAGAAGCTCAGGAGGGAGGGAGGGAGGGAGGGAAGGAGCAGGATGAACCCCAGCACCAGTCCCCTGAGGCTGAGCAGGAGCAGAGGCCCCTCAGCCTGCCCAGGCAGGATCCTGCTCACACTGTTGTCATGCAGGCAATGAGCCCAGGGGTGGTGAAGCACCCCAGCAAACCACACTGCGTGAGGAAATCCACAGCGCCTGGGTGAGACCCTGTGGGCTGCACCATCATGGACGGACAGACAGACAGACAGACAGACTGCCCCACTCCAGGCTGTGCTTACCAAGGAGATTTATTGACAGGGAGGCTGGGCAGCACTGGCCCTAGCTCCCCCAGCAAGTGGGCAGGGAGGCAGGATGAGGCATGGGCAGGCAGAGGGGGGCACTGGCCAGCCCCTCACCGCCCAGCCAGTGCAGCCAGAGATGGCACAGGGGCAGGGGGAGGCACGGACCAGGAAAGGCTGGAGGCACCTGGGCATGAGGCTCTGCTGGCACCTGGCCAAGGGGGACACAACCCCCTGGGTGTCACCATCAGGCCAGCCCTGAACACAGCCAACGTGGCATGATGCCATCTGCATCCCAGCACGCTAGCAGGTATTTGCTGTGCCCAGCCCCTGCCCCTCTTTTTAAAGCCATCCTCCCCTCTGCTTGGCATCCCCTTCCTGCCCCTCGCCGGGCACTCAGCCCTCGGCGGGCAGCGGGGGCACTGAGGCCAGGGCAGTCAGGAGGCGGGCGTAGATCTCGATGCCCCGCAGGAAGACTTGCTCATTCAGGAACTCATTGTGGTCGTGCAGCAGCACCGGGGTGCGGTTCATGGGCGAAAAGCCAATTGCAGGGTGTCCTGCCTGGAGACGGGGAGGCACAGGGTGAGGTTAGAGCTGGCATGGGCACCACGTGCCCCCCTTCACCTGGACACAGCTCCTGCTTGGGGCTGCAGGTCTGCAGGCTGGAATCGCACTCACTGCTCGGATGTAGCGGCTGTCGGTGGCAGCTGGGAAGATCTCAAGCTTCAGTTGTAGCTTCCTGACAAGCGAGAGCCTGTGTCAGCATGGGCACAGGGCCAGCCGAGTCCCCTGTCCCCCTCACACCCCATGGGCAAAGAGACTCTGACAGGATTCCCCTCAGCCCTGCAGGACACGCAATTCCATCCCTTTTGGGGGGCAACAGGGAGATGCTTTGGCACATGACAGGGTTCCCCATCCCAGCCCCTGACATGACACCAGAGACCCCTAGAGACCACTGGCTTCCACGAGAGGATGTCCCTGCCAGGGTCCCACCCTTCCTGGGGACAATACTTACATGTCCCTACAGACCCCACTGAAGGCCTTCCACCATGGGTCTGACTCCTCGGTGGAGGTGATGTGTTGGTCCATGCATTTCTGACAGAGGGAGAGGGCAGATGAAGGGGCAAGGGGGTGGCACTTGGCAGGGGAGGGACAGGCACAATATGCCTGGATGGCTGAGATCCCTGACCTGGTGAAACTCATAGGTGACACCATCCCCGGCACCGCGGCACCACGTGGCCACCTGCTCCTCAAAGGCCTGGGGCAGAGACCAGAGGAGGGGTGTGAGCAGGGTACCCTCATCCCACTCCTCTCCTGGGTGGGGCTGGCATGGTGCCCACCTTCAGGTCCACGGTGGGTGGGATGCGGATGTCGAAGCCGGCAGCCATCTCGGAGGGTACCACGTTGAAAGAGACGCCCCCCTCCAGCATGGTCATGTTGAGAGAGGTGACATCTCCTAGGGTCAGGCTTGAGTCAGACTTGAGCCTTGGGAGATGCAAGGGAGAGTCACTATCTGCCCCCTGGGGAGAAGTGCTTCCTCACCCTGCCGTCACCCAAAATGGGAAACTGAGGCACAGGGGAGCAGCACCAGATCACAGCCTGGCTTGGGATCCCAAGGACCCCCTTCATGGACTGAACTAAGCCACTGCCATCCTGCTGCCCATCTCCTACCTCTGCTTCTCGCTCTCCCTGAAGGCCAGGAAGGAGCTGATGACTTTGTGCTGGGGAGGGAAGGGCAGCAGGTGAGGACCAGCCCCATGGGCAGGGGCCTGGCAGCCCAGGGCAGCATGGGGGGCACAGGGGGTACCCCCTCTCTTACCATCTTCTCAGCTGCTGTGTTGCTGATGAAGCGGGACCCATGCCCGGGGCTACCCATGCACTTCACCTTTATCCCTGCAGCAACAGGCATAGAGGGAAGGGTTGAGCAGAAAGCCTGGGATAGCACCAGTCCCCCTGTGCCCAGGAGAGCCAGGGACAGGGCAGTGGACACGCAGATACTCACACCATGGGCTCCTCTCACCATAGAAGACACTGAAGGTGTCAGAGGGGCTGGCCAGGCCTGTGGTGGACACAGACAGGGGGTCAGTGGGGCATGGGGGTGCCATGATGTGCCCCCTCTGCTCTGTCCTGGCAGCATTTTCCCTCCAGACTGGCACCGTGTGCATTGCTGCCCAGGGGAAGGATCCCCTAAGGGATCCCCTGGAAGCATGTGGGATGCTGGTGCCTGGGGAGTGATGCCAAAAGGCAGAGGAGCGTGTGCAAAGAGGAGACGTGCCCCTGTGCCAGCCCTACCACCACTCACCCTCATCCATGGCAAAGCCCACGTTGAGCGCTTTGAACTCAGGGCGCTGCACGAACATCTCCATGCCCTTGTGTCCGCCCACCTCCTCATCTGTTGGGGAGAGCCTGGCATGGAGGAAGGCACTGGGGCATCCCCCAGCCCACCACCCCCTCGTCCTCCTTCCATGCCAGCCTGGATTCCATCAGCACACCCGATATCCTCAGACATGGAATCCTCCCCAGCTCTGAGGTAGGGGAGGTCAGAATCTGGAGAGCCTGGCTGGGTGGTGCCTGGCTGCCATGGGAGACTCCAGAGCACCACCCAGCTACCAGCCCCTTCTGTACCTCCTGGGGACTCACCAGGCACGAAGGTGAGGTGGATGGTGCGGGCAAAAGATTTTCCTTCTGTCTTCAGCCTCCGGATGGCCTCAAGGTACCTGCAAGGGAAGGTAGCGTCCAGTCATTTTGGAGGAGAGGGGCTTGTGTGCTCTGAGCCACCTCAGGGCAGGTCAAGCGGTGGCACCTCTGGCCCCAGGGACCCTGGGGAGAGTGGCATCCTGTCCTGAATCACTCAGAGACAGCACCAGCACTGTGCCCACCCAGCAGGTGCAGAGCCCTCCACTCACTGGATGGAGACACACTTCATATCCTGGGCACCCCGGGCATAGATGTTGCCTTGCGAGTCTTTTACTGCCTCAAAGGGTGGGTAGGTCCAGTGCTCCTGCAGGGAAGAGCATCCATGATGGCAGAGGGGCACAGAGGGCACCAGCTCCCATCCAACCCATCCTCCCCTCCATGCCCTTCCCACCCCTCGCCCTGTGCCAGCACCTCAAAGACAGGCACGACGTCGGTGTGGGAGTTGAGGAGGATGGAGCGCAGGCGAGGGTTCGTGCCCTGCCAGGTCAGGATCAGCACCACACGGCCCTGGCACACCTGTGGGACGAAGGCAGGATGTCACCAGGATCCAGGATGGGGACAAAAAGGCTTGGACCAGCAGGCTGGAGCCAAAAAGCATCAGCCTGGGAAAAGTTTCTGGATGCCACCTGGCCAGTTACCCCTTTCTCCACTGGGAGAGGGAGCAGGCCTGCCTGAACCCTCACAGCCAGACAGAGCCTGGCTGCAGTGCCAAACCTGGCTGCAATTCAGAGGAGGGAAGACAAACCCAGCATCTTCCTCTGGTGCCCAGGAGTCTCCCAGGACAGCCGGTGCCCAGCAGGAAGGATGGCCCCAGCCAACGTGACCCTGCCAGGCCCCCAGCTAATCATAGCACAGGCAGCTGCAAAGGTCAGCAGGGAGCAGCCGGAATACTGGCTTAAGGAGGGGATCAGGTCAACCGAGGATTACAGGCAGAGGGGATTCACTCCTGTCCAGCTCTGGACGCAGGCAGAGGAACATCTTGGTCACTAAGGACCCAAACACAGGTGGATGGATGGATGGATGGATGGATGGATGGATGGATGGATGGATGGATGGATGGATGGATGGTCAGAGTGGAGGCTGCTCCTCGGCTTGCTCACCTCCACTTTTCGGCAGGCCAAGCCCAGGTCAGTGCCAACACGCTCCAGAAACCGGACAGCCGCATCTGGGGAAGAGTGGGGATGCCCAGAGTTACAGTGGGGTCTCTCACTGCAACCCCCCACAGACCCCAAGGCTTTGTGGGGTTCCCAGAGCAAGGAAAGAGGTGACAAGAGAGGACAGGTGTTTCAGGTCCTGGACACAAGAAGTAGCCATGAGCAGGGACAGGAGCAGCTCATCACCATCCCTTTGGGGTGAGGACTTGGGAAATGTGAATAAAATAAAAATTGAAGGGGGTTGAGTTCAGGGGGGAATGTTTCTCCAGTGGAGTTTTGGGAGCTCCTCGCCAATAAAATGTACTTTAGTGGGAAGACATAAATGTTAACAGAAGGACACCACCCATCCCAGAGCCAGGGCAGCATGGAAAGGGGAACAAGGGGCACGGGACTGGAAGAAGCAAACAGCAGCTCTGAGGGCACTTGAGATGTCTCTGCCCCAACCAAAGGCACCAGCAGAGATAAGGCCCAAAGGAGTTCGCTCCTTAACACCACGATCAAAACAGCCCCAGCACAGGACTCGGGCACTCGGGTTCAAAGTTCAGAGCTGCAAAGCTGCATTGTCAGATCCCCACATGGCTCCCCATCCTGTCCCCTCATCCTCACCATAGTCAGGTTTAGGGTGGACGGTGTCAATCCTCAGGTACTCCCGGAAAAGCGTAACCGAGGGGTTCTCTGAGGCCCCCGCACTCTTCCCGGGTTTCCCAGGTGCCATGTCTGGGACCAGGGCTGCAAAGCCCTGGGGAAAGAGCTGCAAGATGGTTAATCACCCACCGGCCCCTCCAAAGTCCACCGGCACGCACGGTCGTCACAGAAACCGAAGGGAGATGGGGCAAAGGTCTCCCCCATGCGACTCCTGGGACACTGCCACCATGGGAGAAATCCCCTCCACTTGGGTACAGGGTGGGATGGGGTGTGCCCCCCACGCTGTCCTGTCTTTCTTCCCACAAAACACATGTTCCTGCCCCAAACACAGTGCCAGGACAGGCTGTGATGCCCAGGCAAGGGGTGAAATCCAGGGAAGGGCTAGCTGGGAGGAAAGGGGGGCAACTAAGGGGGGAGTATGAAGAAGGGTAAAGGGGAAGAGGGGTAAGTCAAGTAGGGAGACATGGTAGGTGGGATCAACCAGGGGTTAGAGGTTTGGGGGAATGCTGGGGGATGCAGGCAGGGAAGGCAGGATGCTGGTGTAATGGGGTGCAAGTAGGGAAAGAGGGCTACTGCCTGGCTAGGGGGTGCAGGAAAGCTGCAAGGAAAGGCTCTAGGGGTGCAGGGAAGTGGGGGTGGTGAAGGGAGGTTGAGTGTAAACAGAGGATAGAAGTACTGGAGGACCACGTTAGGGTGACAGGGTACTGTGGGAGCTGTCTGAGGGGTGCTGGGTGGCTGGAGGAGCAGGAAGACGTGGGGTACTTAGGGGCACATGGGGGTTCAGCAGGAGGGGTGAAGGGGAACTCTGGGGGGTGTATGGGAGCAAGGGGTGCAGAGAGGGGATGGAGGGGGATGAGGGGTGGAGTGGGACTGTGGTTAGGGGTGAAGGGGTACCGTGGCTGGGGGTGCAAAGGGGCACAGGTGGGGTATAAGGGTATCCTGGCTGGGGTGCAGGAAGCAGGCACAGTGGGGTGCAGGGGTACTGCAGCTGGGATGCAGGGACACCAAGGTTAGAGTTGTGGGCAGTGTAGCATCCTGCGGGTGGGGCTGCAGGGGTACTGTGGTTGGGGGGTACGGGGTGAAGCAGAGGGCAAGGAGGGCACCGTGGTTAGGGCTGCAGCAGTTGCGTTATTGGGGTGCAGGCGCAGCACGGGCAGAAGGGCAGAGGGGTGCTGGATACTGTAGTCAGGAGTGCAGGGGGTGCAAGATACCATGGTTAGGGGTGCAGAACAGTGCGGCAAAGGGGTGCAGGGGGGTAGAGGAGGNGCCCGCTCCGCTCGCTCCGCTCCGCCCCGCCGGCAGCAGCGGGCAGGAGGCGGGCAGGGGCGGGCAGGGGAGGAGCGGGGAGCGCAGGAGGGGCAGGGTGCACGCAAGGGGCGCAGGGCACCCTCCTGGCCCCGCACTAAGGGCCGAGAGATGGGGCTGGGGCTCGAGGAGCCCCGCGGCGCTTGAGGACACACGCGGAAACCAGAGCAGCATCACTTTATTGGCCTCGTGACAGACCCTGTCCTGCCGGCAAGGGACACCTCCATTCCCCACCCCCACCACCCTGGGGATAACCCAGGAGGGAACAGCACCCCTCATGCCAGCTGTCTCTGCCTCCCAATCCCTCGGACGCCCTCTGCTCAGCAGGGAGGAGGCAGCGCTCACTTCAGCTGGTGCAGGAAACCCAGCAGGGCCCGGTGGAAGTCCTCTGGCTTGTCCAGGTAGCAGGCATGGCCAGCACCGGGTAGCACGGCCACACGGTGCTCAGGGAGGTGCTGGAGGTTCTGCAGGGCCTGGGGAGCCAGGCGTGTGTCACGGTCACCGTACAGGATCAGTGTGGGCGTCTTGGTGAGGGGAGAGAGAAAAGAAGAGCAGCTGTCAGAGGGGTAAATGGACACCACACTCCCCCTGGGCTATGCCCACCTCCATCAGTCACCACGGGGGGCTGCAAAGCTGAAGGGAGGCAGGTGCCAGCACCCCCATGAGCCTGGGGAGCACAGGTCCCCCTCACTCACCCCAAAAGAGTGCCACCCTCCACATCACCCTGCAGCCAGCTGGCTCACAAGGCTCACCAGTACCCAGGACAGCCCCCAAGAGCCCAACAACCCACCTGGACCCCCTGGTACTGCTCAGCAGTGTAGTCCTTGGTGCCCACAGGTGCAATGGGCACGAAGCCGGCCAGCCGGTCCCCGTGTGCCAGGAGGAAGGGCAGGGCAAAGCGGCCGCTCATGGAGGGGCTGACAAGAACCGGCCTCTGCATGCCCAGCTCCTGGAGGACATGGTCCAGGAAAGTCCTCCGGCCGTGTGCTGTCACCACCATCTCCACTGGGGGCGAATCCCCATAGCCTGGTATAGGGGAAGAGGGCATAGGGTGGTCAGGGGGCATTGTGCAGCCAGCAATGGTCTCTGTTCACCAGGGTTCAATGGCTTGGCAAAAAATGGACACTTGATCAAGCCCCAGGGTTGTACAGCCACAGCCATCAATGCCCCAGGACAGCAACAAATCCCAAGCACACTGCCCCAGTGATCACCAGCAGCTATCCAGAGCCCTCCCTAAAGAGATCCAGAGCTCAGCAGTGACTAAGGCGAGGGACTGGAGTTGCCCAGAGGTCAGCTAAGCACAGTGCCATGGTCCTACCGGGCAGATCTATTGCGACCGCACGGTAGCCTTCTCCAGCGAGCAGCTCCAGTGTGCCCAAGGCCTCCCATGTCTTGGAGGTGAACGCCTGGCCGTGCAGGAACAGGACATCGGGCCTGAGTGGGGGAAGACAGGTGGGGAAGAGTTCAGGAAGGCTGCCAGGCCTGCAGCGTCCAGCGACCACGGGGGATGGTCCCCAGGGCCTGCCACCCCCCATGCCGGCAGGCTGACCCACCTCCCGGGGCCGGCAGCTGCTGCGGGAACCTCCCTGTAGAACACGGGGGGCTCTCCCCCCGCCATCCCCGTCCGCACGGTGCCGTTGGCCGCTCGCCAGCCCCGCTTCCCCTCGTCAGGCCGTGAGCGCCGGGCGGCCGGGAGCAAGAGGTACAGGAGGAAAGCGAGGAACGCCGCGAGGAGAAGCAGCCCCAGGCGGCTGCGGGCAAGCAGCATCTCCACTCCCGCTGGAGAAGGAGAGCGGCAGCGCGGGGCTGCAGGACCCAGCCCCGCTGCTGCTGGGGGACAGGTCCCGGTCCCCGCTGCTCTGCTCGGCTCTGACCCAGCCCGAGCCCCCGCCCGGCGCTGGCGCCCCGGCCCGGCTCGGCCCCGGCCCCGCCG
>VZRF01010597.1:0-98483 GCA_013396875.1 Vireo altiloquus
TTTTTTTTTTTATTCAAAGCTCTCACTATTCCATCTAATTTGTGCAGCTTTTATCTTGTCTTTGTTGGGTTGCTTCAGTTCATTGCCACCAGCTCATGCAAGGGCAGTACATACCACTTCTCTTAAAGGTGCTAACGGCTGTGGTTCCTCAAATGTCAGCAGTCTCCCACATCCCACAACGCTTCCACATGCAGTAGATGCTTGCATGTAGCCTTCCCAATTTTCTTTCTTTCTTTTAATTTTAGAGAATAAATCTGTTCTGGGGATGAACTGGGATTTGGTGGTCAAAAGAGCATTTATCTCTAAGACTCAATTGACTTGACACAGGAAGACTAAACAGTAAGTAGGCAGGAAACTGGAGGAGAAGCAGAAAGATTTCATAGGTAAAGAAACTGAAAATCTACCTGAAGAACTGTATCCAATCTCTGCCTCTGCTGCTGGATTTCCTTCTGATGTTTATTGGCTTTAATCTTCAAGTATCAGTCTGCAATCTATAAAAAGATTATAAAAAGTGAATATTATCATTCCCTCTCCTTAAAAGCTTTTTAGAATCTTAACTATTTAAAATCTAGAAGGTTATTTCAGCACAAGCACTCTAGAAAAGTCATAGGTGAAAGGAAGTCATCCATGTTTATGCGAGAGTATATAGAGGAGTGGAAAAATACTTTGAAAGATATTTGGTGAATGAGCACCAAGTGTCCTCTGTGCTGGGTGAGACAGGAGGCCTGTGGAAAAAACATGACCAAATAGCAAACAAAAGGCATATTGCATAGAGAGCAAACAAATTAAGGCTTCTGCTGAGCATGAATTCCAGCATTTCTTTGTTTCTGGGTACTTGGCTTTGCCTCTTTAAGACTATCTTTTTAAAATCATTTCATGCCGTTTAGCTACCCTCTCATTAATCAGAGATTATGGATGCTTTTATTCCAGAGATGTTCTTGTGCTCACAGAAAATTAGTCTCCAGTGACCTCAATGCAGAATATAGGGTATTAGCAAAATAAAAATAGGTAACGATGAAACAATTCAATTGTTTTCTTTCTCTTTTCCTATTGCAAGAAAGCTACAACCAGGGCTCTTTGAGATTAAAGAGTGATTGGACCAAACAGCCAAAATATTGAACAGGTTTAGCAGGACTTAAAAGTCTGTTGGAAGACAAGAAAGTTATAAAAAATATTATCACCTGTTTCAAAGTGGCTTTATATTCCTGGGGTGGCTGTGCTGTGCTCATTAGTTTTGCAACAGTACAATTCAGTTGCCCCATTCTTACAGAAAACTAACTGAGGTCTGGATGTATCCACTCTGAGATACACCTTTGAGAGCCCAGGAACAGGCAGCTAAATATACAAAGCTACCTCTTCACAGCTGCCTAGGAGGTAAAATCTTTGTGAAAAGATGAGAGAAATTGGAAGGGCTCCCTTCTAACTACCCACGAATGCCATCCGGAGAAGGATGGAAGAAGCTATTGCTGGCGTATCAGGCTCATCTTTGCTGGATCTCATTATCCTGGAAGAAACATTTTCATTTCATTAATCGCCTTGAAAGAGAATTGGGAAGGGAAAAAGCTCTAATAACTTGACATCACAGAATGATAAAAATGAAAATGAAATTACTAGTAGCAGCAGAGGCACTGGGTAGACACACCATGCCAGCAGACCCAGCTTATTTTTATAGCAGTCTACCTTGTACCACTTCCTTTAGAAAATTAATTTGGGCCAGTGGCTCTCCACTGATTTCTCTAGAGCTCAGTCAGCTTCCTGCCACAGAGGCATGAATGCCAGAAAGCTGTTACTCATCTTCTCATACGAGTAGAGTCAGTATCAATTCTGATCCACAGTATCCAGAGATTGCTGGCCAGCCTTCGCGTACGAAGATCCGGGGGAGGCCTCTTTCCTTTCAGACCTCCCAGCCCGCGCACTGGATTTTTTTTTTTAGGTGAGACACAGGGCGCGCAGATCTGAGCCCACCCTTTAATCCCGAGGTTCAATCTGCCGGGCCAAAGCGATTCTGGACAGTGGCAGTGAGTTCCTCCTCAGGACGTAGGCAGATTGCCCCCTTGCAGGGCTAACGAGCGCTGCCTGCCCGGGGAGCAGCCTGGCCGGGATCGAACCCGAGCCTTGGCAATTTGCTATGCCATGTGCTTAACCACTACACCACCAGGGCTCCCTATCCAGAGATTAATGCAAAAATAATTATAAGAAAAATTATTTACTGAAAATAATATACAATAGGTCCATCTATTGTTTCCCATCCTGTGTTTCATTTAGCATTTTCAGCATCAGCAAGTTTTTCAGTAATCCAGTTTTTCATTAGTCTTTATGCTACTGTCACTGTACTGTCCTTATCCCAACATCAGATATTTCTAATACATGTTTTTGATGTAATGTCATTGCTAGAAAAATATGGCAGTCCAAAGAAAGCACAAATCTCAGAAAATCAAAGGTGAGGCACTGCCTCTAAATCAAGAATTTAGATTAAAGATTAAATGCCCACATTCCAATTCTTCTTTTACTCCTGGATGATATTTTA
Source organism: Vireo altiloquus (assembly GCA_013396875.1). Taxonomy (NCBI): domain Eukaryota; kingdom Metazoa; phylum Chordata; class Aves; order Passeriformes; family Vireonidae; genus Vireo; species Vireo altiloquus. The sequence goes on from VZRF01010597.1 coordinate 2,528, forward strand.
AAAAATATAACACTACATAAGAACATCCAAATAGAAAGACAGAAAAATCAATTTTTATGGGAGGAACAGCAGTTAGTGATTGCACTTTCATTCCTTCCTGGGGACCAATACCTAACTTTGCTACAATAAATTATCCCATTTTACATCTCCCTCTATCAGCGTTTACACGGCATGACATTCCTCATATCTGCCACGCCGCAATACCTACAGTCATATTCAACAACTATTTACTGCAAACATTGCTTTATATGGTGTATACAAGACCTCACAGAACATTGGAATGTAGAATAGAACAATGCTGAATTGTGCAGCTGGGGGGGTTTTCTCTGCAGTATCTGCCACATAAAGTGCATGGAAAGAGGCCACAGTGGAAGTGAAGTTGGTCATAGTTTCCCTCACATTTTCCCAGCAGGAAAAGAAAAAATATATTTTTCTGCTTTCCCTACCCTGTCCCTCTGTGGTCTATTATACTTTTACTTCCACACCAGCACATGCAACACCATCTCCTGCATTCTCTTGTTATCAGGTCCCAGCATGACAACGTCTGCTGAGAATATTTACCTTTATGGAAACCTCTAAACTAGCTGGGTTAGCTTCTAAGCAGGTCCCCTTGATGGATGGTGGCCATTAATGGGCTCTCGTCTCACTTACTCAACCTTATGCTCTCAGCCCTTCCCACTTTTGAGCTGTGAACCTACACCATGAATATCCAGTTACAGAGGGAATCCTGAGAATGGGCAATGGGAAGCTACATCCAGGTGCAGTGAAAGCACCCATCAGTGCACCACAGAGGGTCATTCATGTCTTTAATCAGGTCCTGCCTCCAGGCATTTTAAGAGTCTGTTCACTTCATCCAAAAATTCTTTCAGCTTTTGCTTACTTTCAAATGAGAAGTGTGGAGTTTTTATCTGTAGGCATCCTCATTTCTCATTCCAAAACACTACCAGTATTTTTCAGGGCTATACACACGGTGAGCCAAACATTACAGAGCATTTCTTTTCTCTCCTAACAAAAGCTATTAAAACATTATCTCATTTTTACCTTCATCATGACATTTTTCCTTGTTCCTAATCTTCCACCTCTATGCAACCTCTTTGATGCTCTTTTCCATCACCTTCAAACCTTGACACAACATTGGACAGCAACAGAAAGACACTGCCAGAATTTATTTCTCCAAGAGGCTGTTGTTCAGGACCACATGTCTGCCTCCCTGCCAGGCATGTGATTCCATCAGCAACAGTGCAAGCTCTGCCGCAAAGAGACTGCAGGCACACGGCTCACAAACTTTCCACCAGCCTGGGGATGTTCTGGTGGTTTAACACGGCAATTTTGTTTAGTTTGTTGGGAACGCAGGCTTATTTCACACAAGTGCCTTATAATAAGAATAGGCTGGTTTTGCAGTAAAAAGCATAACTCTCTGACAAGTCTGAGCTAAGACACCACAGAGAGACATTTTCCAAGTGACACTGCAAGATCACAAGAGTCAGAAGACACCACCAAGCCATTGTGACTACCAGGCTGTGGAAAAGGATGAAGATGGCATTTCTCAGTTGAGTAAATAACATCTGATTGAGCTATAGCATCTATCCAGGAAAACCACCTGTGACTGATTGCAGAATACGCATCAGATTTTTTATTACTTTAATGTATTGAATGAAGTACATAAATAATAACGAGGATGTTTTCTTTCATGATTTGCTTTAAAATTAGCAATTTATAACTGTGGTAAGTGCACAGCTTGCTATTAGTCCATGGGTATGTATGTTCTTGGAATACAATTCTTACTCAAGTAAATAATTTTCTCATTTTGAGTACCACTCAGACTCTCATCTTAAAAATGAGAATAAACCCTGTCCAAAAAGCTGAATGGGGTCCTCTCAGGGTTGACTATTTGAAACAGTATTGTTCTACCAGACAGATAGCTGTTGTAACAAAATAATTCACATTTAGAGACTTTTTGCAATAATAATCCCACAGTGATTCGAGGCATGAAAATATCCAGAAAATGCTGAGAAAGAGGAAAGGTATCACCAACTGTTAAGTAAACATTAAAGAAAGTGAACTCTCCAACAAAGAACTGAAGGACACTGACTTAATCCATTGAATGTCAGAAGAAATTGTTTCAGGAGGATGAAGAGAGCGCTCCATCCAGATAGATATTGATTTCCATGGACCTGCAGTTTGCCTGCACTGCTTAAAATCACGTATCTGTGCTTGGGAAGTTCCTTTGCAAATCCTGTGTTCCTTATTTCAACGGCCACGAAGCTCCCAAAGGAGTTAAATGGTAAGCCAGGATGTATATGCTTTAGGATGTATGAACACTGCCTTTGAGATGCAGGAAAGGGACTAGAAGAAAAGATGTGTCCCTGAAAGAGCATCTGACAATCTCCACATCAAGAAGAGAGAAGTGAATTCAGCTCGAAGAAGAGGGCTCTACTATAGAATTTTAACATTAGGTCCAAATAACACAATTTGGCCACCATCCACTAGGGAGACTCGGCCAAATCATGACAAAATTCACAGGCAGCAGATCACAGAAAATCCTCTCTTTGATGGCAGATGATGAAAGGACAGGCATAAATTTCTAGCTGAATTATGCCTGAAGTAGAAAATAGAGACAAGAAAGATAAGGCAATGGATCCTGAGATTAGGAATCAAAGGCCTTGCAGTTCTCATGGCTTTGGCACTGTGTCACCTTAAGAATAATTTCAAGTCACGCTATAATAATTTGACTCTGTTTCCCCTACATATTAAATATGAAGTATAAAAATAAATCATTAAGCTATATCTATCTGTATCTTTTCTTAAAAGAAAGAGCAATAAAGTATAACACTATAGCAGTTGTTTACAGTTCAAATTTGTAACCAATTTTCAGTGTTTTATAGGTAATTTGCAGCCCCATACTAGAGAACTACCAAGTATGCACACCTTTTGAGTCACAGGCTTTCCCACTCTGCAGTGAAAATCACATTTAGAGTGTATGTATTTGTGGTCTGAGTACCCTCTTAACAGCAATCTCTTCTTACAAATACTTTTATCAATTATTCAGAAATAAATGTTAAATAGTGGCTGTTATAAAACATGGTAAGTGGTACAATAAAGTACAGTGCCATGTCCTCCTGTCAGAACAACCTATGCCTTACACAGTTGAAGGACTGGGGAAAGAAAAAAATCTCACCGCCACGGTGAACAAACAATTCCACGCAGGCTCCCATGCTGTAATAAAAGCAATTGATGAGATGCTTTGATCCATAAAGAATAGAGTCATTAGGAAGAGAATGAGGTGACATTGCCTCTGTATTTCATGTACTTTATACTAATCCCAGACAAAACATGCAGTCCTTTTGGCTGTTTTTCCTGAAGGATAATGAAAAATGGTTGTGAAAAACCTGTTTAGAAATGTGAGAGCTTTATGGGACAAAGGCAATGAGTGCAATGCCTTTAACAACAAACACAAAAGTAATTGGAATGGTGAGGAAGAGGCATCCTAAGCAGAAAATATCAGCAATCCATTAAAAGAGAAAAGTAAAATACTGTCAAGTAGACCAAAGAAAATTTTATCAAGAGATTAGGTATAAGATTTGGTGGTGGTTTTCTTTTTATAGTTATGGTAAATGAGCATTTTACTTTTCTTGCAAGGTTAGGAGGACTGGATGCCTTTTAGAACAATGCATGATAGTTTTCTTCAAATTCCAAAAGGCGCAGCCAAGGTCAGGACAATTCTTCTGCAATTCTCTGCACAGGAGAGGTGGATATATAACAACTCTCTACAAATTTTCACCCTGTCTGGAATGGGTGGGTGGTACTTAGTGGCCTCCTAGAGACTCCCAGGGGATACATGGAAGTCAGGAGCACACTGCTGGAGGGAATTCCAGGGGGAACTGCGGCATCTTGCACATCTCCCTTTCATGATCTTTCCTTAACAGTTTTACAGGCCTTCTGAATTCACCCAGCAATGATTCCTCCCAGGAATCTCTGTTTACAGGTTAGTAATTGGACTTCCACCATACAGAAGACCTTCAGTGATGTTTTGGAAACTGTTGATTGCATTAATCTTCTACCAGCTGGTCTCTGGGAGTTAAAACACCAGGTGAAACTGGGTCAGCCATCTCCTTCTGGTCTTTTTCCTCTGAGTGTCTTTTGGAATCTTCCCCTCCTTTCCTTACTTTGCTTAAAGAATTTCAAACTACAGTAATTTTAAATACTTGTTATCTTTTCAAACAAAGCTTCAGAAAGACAAGGAAGTACAATGACACAAGGGAGGCCTTGTAACACTGGTCACACAAGGAAAGAAATCGTGCTGCAGCATTCTCCATGTCTATGATCTGAGGATCCAGAAAGCACTTCTCCAGACCCCAAAGTTTTCTCACTGGATGCCTGGAGAGTGTCTCTCAGCTTCAAATCACAACTCACTCCCAGGGCTCATTTACTTGCATTGCCATACTGTATCAAGCATTCATTGGCCAGCTTTGAGGCAGATTTGAGGAGAAAGAGCAAGAAGAGAGAACGAGTAGAAATGAAAGAATTGTGTTCATTTGACACATTCATGCCTCCACCCAACAGCAACTTTATTGAGCTCTGCTATCAGCAACACAAACAAACAAACACAACCCCACAGATTTAATAGTTTCTAAGGCTCACTGACAATCAATTGCCTTTTACTTGAAAATAAAACTTACCTAATTTAATCTTGGGATCTTTTTACACTTTGGTTAGCTAAATTATATTGCTCTCCTACCCTTAGATTAGCTGTTTCCCATCAATAAATACCTAAGCCCAGTGACAAGATCCTGCCACAATTTCATTTTGATTAATAGAGAAGCTACTACTGCTATCAGTTACTCTAACATTTTACTGCAAAATAATTGGGTTTTTAACACACCAGCTCAAACAAAGAATGCAACAAAAAACTGTTTCCAAGCTAGTCAAAACAGATATTTTCCAGACAATCACAATCATCTACACATTTTGTTCAATCTAAGACAACTTCCTGGTGCAATTACTTGCGTTATTTAACCATTTTAGTGTTTTTCTGTGTTTCTTGTTTGTTTTTCAGACAGTGTCTAAAGATACAGTGCTTTCAAACAAAAGAGATTCACATGCTTATATTGAAATGTTGAACCAATTCAGTTCAGTACTTCCAAAAAGTTAAAATGTTTTTATTTTGTTTTATATTTTTAAATTTCTGCTTGCTTTTAATTTTTCAAAACAATGTAAATGTAGTAGGAGCACTACAGGGAATTTGTCAACTTTCATGAATTTCTTTTCTTCCCTAAATTTCATTTTTCTGATAATGGTCGGGTGGCCAGTGTCCCCACTTCCTTTGTGGATAATAGGGAATTTAACACATCTACAGTGTCTGATTGGAATATCATAAATAATCCTGGCACCACCCACTAAGAAAGTATGAGCACAAAATATCAAGTAGCTGGCTTATAGTACTGGTCACCCTGGCACCAAATGTGGGAAAAATACTACGTGATCATGTAATCAAAGGCTGGATCTCAAAGCGCATGCACAAGGGGACTGAGTTAAGCCTGCACAGGCAAATACCTTAATTCTGCTATTTATAAACTCAACTGGCAATTCCATTTGCAATTTAAATAGAATTAATTAATTTAGGGGTTGTGTGTAGCTAATGATGACTAATGTGACAGAGCCATAATTATCTACCTAACATGGTGGTAAAGACAGATGCTTAGATAGCCAAGTTTTCCATATCATTTCCACTGAATAACAAATAAAGGAAAGCCTGTGCCTGTTTTGAGGCTCACAGCGCTTGGAGATAAAAACATGTTGGATAGGAGTCTGAATGTTCCTGTAACGTACACAATAGCAGATACCTCCCCACCACATTCTCCAACACCAAATGAAGCACAGGCTTCACCCATAAATGATACCTTACATTGCTCATGAATTCTTATCCTGAATACAGTAACTGCCCCCTAAGAAAGACCATTACAATTTTTCACTGCCGTACCACCCCATTCAGGGTGTAGTGACTACATCCACCAGATTTCATCATCCACCAGAATGCTGTTAACACTAGTGGAAGAATAATCTTGTGTGAACACTTATTTTTCAGTGTTCTCATTTTTTCAGCATTTCCTTCTTCTCTCTTTTATTTACTACTTCTTCTTCTTCTTCTTCTTCTTCTTCTTCTTCTTTTCTCCCAAAATCCCTGTTTAGAAGGATCTCAGTGTTGCTCTTGTGCTGACTTGGTCATTACATTTCCCATGAAATTTTTGAAACTGGCAGCAGTTCCATGTGATAACAACAGCAGGAGAGAAAGGTAAGTAAAAAATAATAGCCTGCCAATCATGACTGCCCAAGAAAGATCATGGGTCCCAACCAGAATCTAAAGAAGTAATGGGAAATTTTCCTTAATAGACTTCGTCTTGGGCTGAAAAGTAAAGCCAGTGTGGCTAGAGGGATTTTCCTAAAGAAGATTATCTTCCAGCTCTTCATGTTAACACTCTCAGATAGTAAAAAACAGGATAAATGAGATGGCCATAATATCTGGGACATCCTAAGAGGTGTGTTAGCAAGTACTAAAGACATGTATAACATGTAACCTGGTGCATTTCAAACATAAGAAATCTGGAATTACCATAAAGAGCCATGGCAACAACAGGGAATTAATTCATACTTATTCAGATTACCATAGAAACTCAACCAATATACCAGAAATTATCTAAAATGCCTCACTTCAAACATTCAAGCAGTCTGTAATTTCCATAGTAATTGAGTGCTTGTAATAACCACAGAAATATCATAAAATCTCTATGAAACACTATGAAATCTTGACATAATGAAGGCCAAACTTAATTTTAAAAATCTGCACAGCTTTTGCCTGCATTATAATGTACCACAGAGTAGCCAGAAAACTTTTCATCTACCAACATGAAATTAATTTTTTCCAAGAAAATTTAATGCTATTCTGTTAGATGAAAAGAGAGACTCACTTACATCACAACAAATCACAACAAAAATCTGCCAGACAGAGCAGAGATAGTGTGCGGAGCTCAGGCTCTCTGAAGTGTTGCCTTGTTCTTTTTTTCAAGAAGTTCTCCTTAGCTCAGAGTTGTACAGCCATTTTGTTAATGCAACTTCTTGTAGATAGCTTACAGACTCCCTATCATTAAGGAAAGCTTTGAGGGAAAAAAAAAAAAAGACACTTCCAATCCCGAAAGACATGAAGACATTTCTTTTCTTTCAAAACCTATTGCTCCTGCAGGTGCCACAGCAACAGGACCCTATGTGAAGACTATGTCCTCAGGAGTACTGTCCTTGACTTCTTGTATATGTTCATAGCTTTAACAAATCCCTAAATACCAAAAATTCGATTTGAAATATTGTTGACCCTAAGATAAGAAGTGGGTGCCTGGTAGTTAGCCAGTATGACTAATCCTATGTAAAGCCTACTTGGGTACAGTTTACAGGGGATTTTCAGTAGCTTGATAAAGCATTGCCAGCAAAACCATTAAAACATAATTCAGTTAATCAACACTAATTGTAAGTGGGGGAGAATTACTGATTTGGTGGAGTTTTGAAGGCATCAGACAGGCAGGACTGGTGCAGAAATGAATGCTAATTATTGACTCAGAGAGCTGGGACGAGGAAGAGCAGTCCAGAAGAGACACTTTCTCCCTTTTGGCTCTGTAGGAACACTAAGGATTACTGCCTTCCCATGCTAAAATTAATCTCTGAACATTTCTTGTCACAACCACCATCAGCCCACAAGTCCATTACTTATTCTGCATTACACATGACATACTTCAAGGCACATGGAAGTCAAAGGAAACATTCCCATTAACTCCAATTGCCCTTGAATCAATTCTTCAGAGCAGTTTCACACCAGTTGAGCTTCATAGCTTTTGACTGAGTTACTCCTAATTTACACTGGCAGTAGATATTTGGGTCGGTGAATGTGAGAAACCTTGTACGTGTCTTTTCACACAACAGATAATGAAAAGACAAATAAACATTTGCTGTCTGTAGGAAAATCAGAAAGGTTGAATATTTCCAAAAGATGTTGTGAAAGACTCTTCTCTCTTAAAAATGTGGACAGCTTGAAAGGAAAAGATCAGAGTATACCAAGGTCTTGCTGGACAGAGAGACAATTAGTGAAAGTGACTGAAATATTGAGAAGTTGGAGCCCTGGTTTGGATAAATAGCCACTTTCAACCTTTTGCATACTTCCTCAGAAAACCCAAGCCTTACCAATCAGACAGTAAAACTTATGAAAGAATGTAAGTTGCTTACATTGCAAGAAAACATACATGTTTCATACATGTATGCAATGTTTTTCTGTGCCAGTGGCATAGTAATGTTCAAATAATCAGTTGGCCAACTTTTTCTGTTTTGTTTTCTTTTTAGTTACCCTTCTTGGAATATCTAAATTTAGGAAGTTCACAAAAAGAAAGAGTGAAAAATGTCTATTTCAAACTCTGTTGAACACCAACACAGTTTTATTCTTATTTGGTTTTCAGTCCTGGTAGACTGTCACATCAAAACAACCACAGTGTCTGATCCAATTAGACACTGGGCATCCTCATTTATAAATGAGGTACTGAATGACTTGATATAAGTCACTTAGCTTGGCTCTCTCATTTTTACATACATTAAGTGTTGCAAGGATGTTGTAAATCATTTGTCATTGAATCTTAAAAAGCACTAATTCTTGGCTGAAATTGCTAGATTGGTATAGCACTGTACTTGATTGAGGTTTGGGGTTTCCTTTTTAATACCCCACATGACATTTTTCAAAAAACTTAATACTGACAGGGAAGTACAAATTTCTCCAGGCTGCAAATGCACAATGTAAAATATTTAAAGTGAAATCTGGGCTTGGTGACAGTTATAACATTAATCTAGCTCTGCTTCTCAGCCTTTGCAACAAGTTGAGCACATCACAACCCATGAGACAAACTGCTCTCAAAATTGATGTGCACTTTGATAGGTAACTTAAAATTCAAGGCCTTTACAAGAACCACCTACACAGAGTATCATCTGTGGCTTCAGTGGTGCAACTCGTGGCAATTTCTGCCAGCTCTCAGATCCATGTGTGCGTCCCAGGCACATCCAGCCCCTCATGGCCATAGCTGAGAGTCCAGGACACCACAGGTGCTTACAGCATGCATGCAGCCCACACGAAACAGGCATAGACACTGTCACCACCCAGGCTTCCTCCTGACAAGGCAGCTGAGATTCACAGCCCCTTTGTCAGCAACTATGAGGGCCTATTCCTTTTTATGAAAGTGACATTGCCAGAAAGCAGAAAGGGTTATGAAACCTTTAATTTAGAGGTTTTGTGGTTGTAAAGCAGCTGAAGAGCAGATGCTCAGGCACATTATCAAAGTCAAGTGAGGGGTCAAATAAGGAGCTGCTCCCAAAATATAAAATTCGGAGACACAGTTCAAACTGGTATAAACACATGTGATTTTATATACAAGTGTTTCCACTGAAGCTGTGATGTCAGATTATTAATGGCTTCAGTTTGATATGTTGATGTCCTTAAACACCAAAGCAGAACTACACACATATGTTGCATCATATATACAAGCTGAATTAGTACGTTGCTGACTCAGTTCCAGGTCCTGGATGAAGCTGATGCTTCAGAAAAACCATCATTTTTATGAAAAGGCCTAATGTCATCTCCAGAAGAGGGCAGTGCTGGCTTAAACTCGCAGGGCACGGACCCTCTTAACAGTCTTGGTTTGCAGAGGGCAGTACATTTCTTAAAGCAAAAACCCTGTCAGAACCTTGCAAAGATGTGTAAAAACCACCTCACCACAGAGAAGTAGCCAGTAGAGCAGTCCTGAGGGAGAAACCAAGTTTTGAAACGTTTATTAACAGCATTCATATTTTTTATTGTGATTTGGGCAGAAGCTGGGTCCCTTCCTCACAAATTTTCTGTCTTCAGAAAGCCCTGGACAGGTTAGATGAATTGCTATTTCTAGGAAAAGGAAAGTGATTGATAGTGGGATTTATCTCTCGTTTGATCTTGTAGAGTTCAATCTGAGTGTTTCTTTTATCAGTGGCAGAAGGAAAGGCTTCATGCTCAGAGTGACCTAAATATTACTACCCCAGAGGCACAGAGAAACTCGTGGGAAGGAAGTCTAGGTTCAGATCCTCCTCTTACTTGGCTAATTCACATGTAAAACCAGGAAAGAAACTTCACATATATAAAACTGCTTAGAGAACTGAGGGCCTGGTACTAAAAACTGTAAGAGGATTGTTCACTTTCAAGCAACAGAAACAAAAATCAGCTTCGGGAATTGTACAAAAGTAACCCCCATACAAGGGTGAATACCAGACAAGGTCTGCCTGCCACTCTTAGAGGATCCTTTGACTGTCCTGATAACCACCTCTCCTACTTAGGCAGAAGCAATGGGATGGTGAGGATCTGTATGTGCTTTAGGAAGAGGCAGACAGAGGCAGACAGAGGCAGGAGGTGTTTGACCACAGGCTGGGATGGTGTGTTCCAGCCCTGGATGGACCAGGCAGTTGTTGGCCTCCTTGGCTCTGAGTGATTCCCAAACTACACATCATCCTGCGGGTAAAGCAAGCTCAGAAAACACCTTTGGAGAATTATTCAAGCCTCAGCCGGAGACAAAACTCATGGGAAATGGAAAGAAAAATAGGAGGCCACTGCCAAGGATTTAAACAGAGCTTCGTTATGTATCAGCAAGAAATGGGTGCCAGCAAAGTGGAGGGCAATCAGAAGATAGCTTTGTTTCTCACTAGCTCCATTCCTGACAGGCTTTGACTCTGGTCATTTGACATTTTAAAGAGCTTTTCGTTATTTCAGGTACAGGAGGTTATGAAATGTAATTACAGGAGCTGGAAGAGGCCTGCACACCAGATAAAGGCTTGGCAGAGATGCTTTAAAGAAAAAGTCAGGAAAACCAAAAGCTTTGTGCATGTTTTAATGCAAAGAACAGGAGCACTTTTTGGGTCATGCTTGTGCCTCAGATTTGAGCACAGGGAAACAAATTTCTGGAGCACTTAGAAAAGCACAAGAACTCAAATCAGAGTAAAGCTGACCTTAGGAAACCTGAACAATAGCTTCACACTGTGAAATAACAAGATACTACCCAAAACAACACTGGAAAACAAAGGCCACACAAAGCTCAATGTCAGGACACTTGTGGGGACCAGTAGCCCTCTGGGGTCAGGGTCTGTCCCACAGCCCCAGCCAAGAAAGGCAGCTGAGAGGAGGCCAGGACAGCCCTGTACACCTTTCCAGGGAGGGGCCAAGGCTGGGCTGGGACCTGCACCTGCAGGTGAGGGATCAGAATCTGGCCCTGTAATGGGAACCAGGGTCAGACAGCAAGGCCTTATAGCCTACTCAGGGCCCTGACGCTCGGGGAAAACATGCAAAATTCAAGAAAACAAGAAGCTCTACCCTCAGAGGTAACAAAATGCATTACCTCAGACAAGGGCCAGAACTTGGCAGAGGCAGGGTGGGGAGGGAAATAATTCCAACAGATCACAAACGTATTGGGGGAAGTGGTGATGTGTCCAGCAAGGACAAGAGGAACACTACTGCTACCCACAAATGCTCTACACAAAGCCCTGCTAAGTAAGAGGAGACTAACAGTCCAAGGTCGGTATTGCTACACTTTAAATGTCCATCTTAGAGAATGAGGCAGGACTAGGAGAAAGGGAGCTCTGATCCAGTGTCACTGCTCATTCCTTACATCTGTGTTTTCAAGGTGAAAGTCAGTAGATAGACTTCGGCTTAGTACTCCTCTCCTGCTCATCAAAACAGGAGCAAAACGTCTGTAACAATATGTAGCCTATCACTAAATGATTGAGCTCTAAGCTAACAGACAAAACTTGGATTTCTTTACCCACAGCTGCACTGCTGGCTGGCTCCTAGGAGGGTTTGAGTTTTGTTTCTTATAAACCACTAGGTGTCTAAAAAGCATTTCTGTGTCCGAGATCATTGCGTTCAAAAAATTTTACAATATCCAGAATTTCAGTACAACTCCCCAGAAGAGGTTCTAGGTATTCCCCCACACCCTCAAGTTAGTGGTGTACAGAAGCAGTCCTGTAACTAGTAAGTGAATTTCACTTTGCCTTGAAGGAAATGGGAACTTTAATCTCTACAGAGTATGGCTCAGTTTCATATACGGGAAAATATAGTTAAAGGAAAGGCAGAGAAAAGAAGAGAGATCCATAGAGAGAGAGAGTAAAAAGATTACCTGTAGTCTATCAATGAGATAATAATAGTACTGCCCCATTCCAGATTCCCCTGGCAACATTTTTATGATTGTTTTTATAAAGAATTGTTTTTATAATTAAATTTGTCTTTAAAAATCTTTTTCCTCCTTCATTGTTGTGGAAAAAATCCACATAGGCAACAAGGGAATCTTTTTACAGTACATGGGGGAAAAGTGAAATTATTCCATGTAAAAGTGCTTTGAAATACACAAAAGGAATGTAATAAAAGAATTGCAAACTCTTGGATAATCAGTAGCATTAATAGGCACAGTCATGCAGACAGAAGTGTGATTTTTTTTTTTTTTTTAATCTGGCGCCAAGCATCAGGCTGAGAATCTAAATTATCTCCTTAATCCACATACAAAACACTGTTCTCTTTTTCTATTTACCTTATCGTATTTCTTCTTTACTTAAAGGCTAGGACTTCCCCTTGTTCTTTATAGAGAAAAATACTGAGCTAACAACTGAAATCCCTGCACATGCAACACTGCTGGTGTGTTATTTCTCTGATTTAATTCGGTCAATTCAGGACAGTTTCTTTTAAAAAAAATCTGGTCTGGGATTCTTTAATGAGAACATTATGGTAGTCCATCATACTGTAAGGGTGAACTTCACCTGCGTGATTCTGAGGGCAGGACCATGTTACGGCCAAAAGCAGGCCAAATTCCCTAATTTGGCTAAATTAGTTCTTGGAAAACATTGCCTAGGCTTCATCTAGACTTCCGATTTTCAAGAATTGGCAAGAGGCAGATATATGGAATTACACATGAACCATTCTAAACCCATTGCTTCTATTACTAACACATTACTAACACAGTAAGAACAGAACCAGTGATAATGCAGTAGTGACAAGTAAGCAGGCTTTATCATTTCAAATTGGAGGTTGACTGGCAGAAAAATTATATTGCTGAGTAATTCACAAGGGCACGATTAATGCAAGACTTTTAGAAGATTAATAATGTGACAGACCCTGACAGGAAAAAGCAGTGCATGGAAGGGGGTATATTGAATACAGTGGAGAAACACAACACAGCATTAACCTGGATCACACCTTTGATTTAATTTTAGCAACAGTTGGACATAAAAATCCCAGTCAGAGCACATAGCTTTGTGTAGCAATCAGTCAGCTATTAGGTGTTACTCTGTGATGATATGACTCACTTATGTAACTACAATTAAGTTGCTGTGCTAAATGACTGCTGCTGATTAAATGCCTCAGTGCAGGTGCTATTCAGATTTACATCCATCATGTGAAGAGTGTGGCTTAATGTAAATGCTGATGATATTTACAAATTAGCAGCTGCAGGGAATGGAAAGGCAGCAGAACCTCAGTGGTCAATACCAGAGCTGCTTTAGTCACAGAGGACACCCTCCGACCAGATGATCCTTTTAAAGCATCTATTTTCAATGAAGGGGAGAAATCCCAATACCAGTGAAGACTAAACAGGGCCAAGCAATCTCTGGTTACTTCTTTCATCTTTTACTGCACCAGTTCCATCAGCACCCAGCACTACAAGGAACACAGCAACTGAAGCCATAAGGAAAAGAGGCACACAAGGGAACCTCAAAGCTGCAGAAAAAGGTGTCCACTAAACTTTGCTCTGGGCTTTCCTTCTCCTCAGTGAATCCAGCTTCCCACAGCTCCTTAAGGAATGGAGTTATGACATGTGGTTAGTGTTGAAAAGTGTCATCATAGCTTGTGTGTTAGACACAGTCAGTACTTTTGCCTGCCAGACAGAAGGCAGATCTTGAGACTGGGGGAACCCCTAGAAACAGTGGGTGTAACTGCTGCAGAGCAGAAGCAAGAGACAGCACACAGAGAACACAGAAGACTCTGATTTAAGCCTCCTCTGTAATTTGGTAGTGGAATCTGTGGCAGCTCTTGCTGCATTTAAAATTGGGCTCTCTCAATCACTTATAAAACTTAGACTAATACAAGCTCTGATGCAAGAAGTTCCTATGGCTGGCAGCAGGGAAGATTTTGCAAGGAGGTAACCCTGTCAGTTTGCCATGATCTTTACCATCTTTTCCTGGGAGTCTGCCACTGGATGCTGCTGTAACGGGAGACACTGACTCTTTTTCTTCATATCCTCCCGAAGTTCCAGCAAAGCAGTAGATGTCTGCCCTGCCCTCTCAGCAGCACTGTCTGAGGAGCTATGCTCCTTGTGAGAAGAGAGACTTTTCATTTCACTCAGCTTGCAATAAGCTTCATGAAGCTGAGACAGGAACTGAGACAACCCTATGCACCCTGCCTAAAGACTATAGAATATAAAAGACTAGGTCTTTTTAATATATTCCTTTTCATCCTGGCTTTACTGCTTCTACAGTGTGCCAATAGGAGAAAAACAGGTTAAAAGCCAATGTAGATGGCAAAAAGAAAACCAGTCAAAAGCCAAGCTTTCCCATATAGTCTGATGCTCTATAAACATGTCAGAGCATAGCAGCTCCTAACAGCACCAGCTGAGGATCACCAGTACAAAGAGGCAGAGAATCATGCTCATACCTCTGCAATCAGTTTCTTCCACCACTGGCTCATGGTTGGTAAAAAACATTAAATGTCAAGATGTCAGAAAAAAAGACTTGCTCTGATAGTGGAGATGAGAGAGGATCTTAAATTCCACACAGAATTGCTAGCAACATGCTGAGGTAACAGTTATGCCCAATACATCAGCATCATACATCATAACTTGCCCAAGGGTGAAAACTGCTGGAGCAGAAAACACATCACAAGGACCCTGAAATTCTGTTTCTTGAGGATATCTGTAATGCCATAGTCAGTATTCCTGGGCTGACAAGAACAATAAAGGTTGGTAGACTACCCCAATCTTGTCAATGAGGAAAAAGCCTAAGAACAGCATGAGCTACATAGATAGATTTATGTCCCCAGCCAAGAGGCAACTGTAAGAAAACTGCTTGGACAGCTGGCTCAACAATGTGAAAACAACTGACCTTCAAAGAAAACATTCCAGTTATCATTTAGTATTTTTTTCTCCATCCTGAGTAGGAGTCATCTGTATTTTCTCAAGTAACTGTGTTCATTCTATGGTTATAGTCATATTTTTCTTGTTAATTCCATCTCCCAGCTCATTTTAAATGATTGCTAGTACGTAAGAAGAGCAAATGTAAACAGGTAAGCATTTTCAGAGTCTAAATAGCTGTTTCACTTGCAATTCTCAGCAAGAGCTTATGCAGAATAAAAGGTCTGCATCAGTCAACCCTAATATCTAACCTTAATCTTGACATATTATTGAGTTTATTCTTGTCTGTTGCTGTGACAGAAACTGCTAATCTAGGAGGAAGAAAATGAGCAGAGCCCTATTATATTATTTACATGGTGTGAAAAAGATGCACAAAAGCTTTATACACAAATAAAAAAAAAAGTCCTTGCCTTTGAGATTTTTAATCTTAAGGAGGCACTACCAGTGGTTCCAGTGTCACATGGGCAGCAGTCATGTGTACAGACTGGTGGTACATGTGTGAGGAGAGTCCAGGGGATATTTTACTGGCTATCATGCAAGCCTAATATTTTAAAACTACCATTCCCACAAGAACATTTTCAGATATCAACCAACAAATTGCACCTGATAACACACATAAATATTGGAAGTTCTTTATAAACAGTGTCTATGTGCTTGACACAGTTATGAAATCTTTAATAGCTTTTAGACTATTTTTTTTCAGTTGAAAAAAATTAAGCTATTTGTGTTGGCCTGTTGTATTACCTATTTTCATAGTTAGCCATCAGTACCAGTAATGATGCTGGGGTTATGTTTTCTAAATTATGTTCATTGATTTTGGTATCAAAAGATTGAATAACTTTCTGAATTCACAAGGATTAACCTGTAGCACTCAACACACACCCAGATTTCTTTAACTGTTCTTAAGCAGTCTCAGAATACCACTGGCTTAATGTGATCAGGAATAGGATCTGAGGCTGGGCAATTCTAAGGGAAGTGTAGCACAAGTTAAGAAGCCAGGCACCAGTGACAGACAGGAGAGCCATCCAGAGGGCATCTACCAGACAAAGTGGAAGCACTGCATTGCAAGAGGACACCAAGATAGCCTTGTTCCACCTAGAAAAGAAGAAAGGGGGGGGAAAGGTTGCCAGAGCTGTTTTTATGAACACATGAAACATTGCAAGCATGAGATAGGGAAAAGAACCACTCAAGCCAAAGAACTAGAGGATAAAGACAAGTAACGAATCCACTTAGCCTGCAAATTATGCCTGGCAAAGCAATTTTATTCATGAACAGCCTTCTAATGGAAGACAGAAGAAAGAGAGCAGGAAGTTCTAACTACTTTTTAATGGAGGTTGATTAATCTGTGGAAGAGACTGTATGATCCGTTTGCACCCCAAAACCAGGACTTGATGATCTGAGGCAGGAGGGAGTTTCTTGCACAGTTTAAGCCACAGGGACTGGGATGGGATCTGAGCACTGTGTTATGCACAGAGCTGTCAACCAAAACAATATGTGACGCAGCAACACTGGCTTGTGATCCAGTATGCGCTTGACTGTGAACAAGGGATTAAATCCAACTCTGCTCTCCCTTCTGCTTGTATCCTCTTCAGAAGAGCTAGTGGATGGCCAGGAGGTAGGAAACTCCTGCTGGGAAGGTCAAACTCCAGAAGCAGGCTCATGGGACTGGGCTGACTCTTATGCCAAGGGATTTTCTACTGTAATTGCTATTTCTTGTCAGAAATAGTTGAGCAAAACACCTTACTGACAGGCTCTATGTTTTCTGCTAAATCACTCCTACTCATGCCATTGTGAATGAATTCAGGAACTCAGGGTTCTTCTCAGGATCTGAAATTCAGCAGTTTCTTTCTTCAGTTAAAACTTACTAGAGAAAGCAGTGGGCTGTATAGATAAGTGTCAACAATATGTCCAGATCTACAGGAAAGATGTTAAACAACATGGGCCTATTATCTGCAACTCAAACAGCTGTGGACAGTAAGCTTACAAAAGTTGCTCTTCTCTTCACACAGAAAGATAAAAGCCTAGATTTGTGCTATTGCTTTTTAAATGCCCCCAAGACAAGCAGCTTGCCACAGTGTTCAAGTAGGGGCCAAAGAGGTTTCACAAGAGATGGAAAAATGTGTCTCTATTTATAAATGTTCAATGTATCAGGCTTGTTTTACCCAGGGCAAAGCAAGACTAAACTGCTGATTTTACTGGGGTGAGGCCAATCTCTTTTCATCAACAAAGGCTGAAAAAATGCAAAAGGTCACTTCTAGCTTTCACACTTAGAGAGTGATCTGTTACACTTCCACAATCACTATTACTGTTCAAAGGTGAAACCTGTGGGTTATACGTGTTGTAATCCTTACCTGTTGTATATTGCATCTCAAACCCAGAACAACAGCTGTCTATGTATTTGACTTCACAAAATCCTCCATAGAAGTTGTTGCCACTTTGTCCTGCTCTTTGGGATGTAGATCACATATTAACAGAGATTAGCATCTCGTTAGCTGGATCTGATATTGTCCCTACAGGTATCCCAGTCAGATACTGCCGTGGCACCCTTGTCTTAGTTTGAGCAATCAGAGCACTTCAGATGTCATGAGTGACTTTCACAAAGCAGACTTGCCTCACAACCCTTGACCAGAGATTTTTACACTGAGCCACCTGTAGTGTTATTTCACACTTATTCACTACTGCACACGTGCTCAGGTTTCCTCCAAAACAATCTGCTCTGGCTCATTAATCAGTTACAAAGCTCTACCCAGCACAGTGATGGTCAGCTGCAGACACTCATGAGAAATTTCATCCAAGATGTTAGCAGGCAGCCCTGCTGAGAATGGATGAACATCAATGTAGGCTCCCAGCCAGCATCCCCCAGCCATTAAAACTGATGGGAAACAGGAGGCTAGAATGAAATTTTAGAGTGACAAAAATCAGGCACTTTGGTGAAGCATAGTACCTGCTCCACCACAATAGAGACCAGATCCAGAGTAGTGCAGAGGGCAACTACTACTCAACTACTTTACTAGGGGACAGTTGCACCAGCACTTTTGAGGTAACACAGAGGGACACAGGACCCTTGGGGCTTGTGGAACCTGGAGGAGACATCCAGAGGAAACACACACAGGGCCCAATTGGGACAGGGCTCGATTCAGTGGAAGATTCATAATTGGAAATTATGAAATGGGGTCAGATTGTATTTAGGATGAGGTACTCGACTGAACTGTGAAGAAAATTCAGGAATCAGTATTTGTTGGATCAGAAAAACTAGAAATAAATGAAACAAAGGTCTACTTGCACTTCCTCTCTGCACAAAGCTATGCAGCAATGATGAAGGGCACGCATCTTGACTTGTGTCTGAAGGAGAAAGGACAATACATAGACAACAGCACCCTCCTCTGGGGCAGGATGCTTAGCTCATCTGCAGCTCCAAGTAGGAGTTCTCAGCAAATGAAGTGGGAGAGAAGTAAGGAAGACATTCTCCACCTCTTTTGACCAGTTACTTGTTCTTTGGCCTTGCCCTTCAAAGGTGCTCCTTCACCTATGAAGGAGGCTGAGATGTAGATTAGCACTTTCCACAAAGGATGGGAACTGGGGCAGCCTTCCTCCATCTCTTCTTCAGTTCTCCATATGCTTCAGGGGGAAAGGTTTAGTCAAGCTGCTCCCATTTTAACATTACAACAGACTGTTTTAAACAGAAGCAATTTCTGCTCTGCAAATACCTATCACACTTCAGTTGTTGCTGGGTACCTTCCCATTACAACAAGAAGGAATGAAACAGGGTTTTCTTCCCTTTTCTCAGCTTCCTTATAAAATTATACATCCCACTGCAGGTGCAGTTCCTTCTGTGGGGCTGGGGATGTCAGGAAGGAACAGCTGCCCAACAAAAAGAAAAGTCTTCAGAGGCCCACTTGGTAAGAAACAGTCACTTATCTAGATTTAAAGTGTATGAACAGCCTTTAGCTGGTTAAACACATAGATATCTAGAAAGAGAGTAATAAAGAAAAGTGTCATACCCCAGAGTACTCTGATAAAGCCTTGAGAGGAGTTACTTGGCTGCAGGCAAGATGGCAATGAAAGTGGTCTCCTGACATGAAACAAATTCAGATGAGTCAGGAGTCAGGAAAGCTATAAGGTCACACGAAAGCCGCGATGAAAGCATCCAGAGCTGGCTCTGGTGGAGGCAGAACTCAGTGAAAGCCCTGCAGGAAACACAGCGTGTTGCTAACTGTGTTACTGTGAGAACAGAGAACAGATCACAGCTTTGAATATCTTCCCAAGCAAGCCCAAAGCACTCTCAACCCACCAAGTGACCGCAAGAATGGAAATCTTATTTTTTTTAATGATATGCCTTAGACACCTCTGAATTTCCCTGATGGGTGAGAGATCCTCCTTTCAAAACAAATTACAGCACATTTCACTTGTATGAAAACAACAGTGTCAGCAAGACTCTGGCTGTGTTTTTGGACTTCCCATATTCAGCATATGAAACCATGTAAGAAAACAATAATAGCTGTATTTTCTTAAATACTTTTAGGCAGACCATTGTTTTGGGGAGAGTTAGAAGAACATTATGATTCAGTACTGGTAGTGTCATGGCACATAAATAAAATTCTCACCGAGAGCATAACAATTGCTTTGTTTTGATGTGCACAGCTGAGCAAGAAGTCATCACCAAAATAAACTTGATTCAAACACACCAGAAATGTTTTTGTTTCTTTTCTTTTTGCTCTTTGCACTGAATTCTATGGCATGCAATCTGCATAGCCTAGAGATTAATATAACTATAAATATTCATTTTCAAAATATCTGTTGACTTATCTTTTTAGCCTTTTTTAACTCTGCCTAAATATTTTTCATTGCTCATTATTTTGTTTGCATCCATGTGATAAAAACCATGAGAAGCAGATGAGCACAACTCTAACTCTTTATGGGAAAGAGACTTAATTTTCATGTTTGAATACAAGCTCTGCTTGGAAAGACAGAGCACATGTGAAATTTCTTATCATAGAGGCCAAGGTATTTTTAAGGTGTAAAGTCAAGCATATATAATTAGCAGGAAGCAACAGGACATTTGGGTAGAAGCCCCCTCATGCATAAATGGGACCCTAGAGGCTTGCAAAGCCTCACCTTCCATTCCTTCTCCCAAGAACTTCATAATCATTACTGAAGTAATGATAATTGACAGTTGATGGACACACCTAATTTTGTTTATATTTTAAAGCCTCCTCAAATGGGAGGGAAGATCTTCCCTGTCAGGCAATGCTTCCTCATGATTCTTTTTTTAGTCTCATTAAGGAAGTATTTCGAATCACCACTTTTGCTTTGAAATCCCTCCCATTGCTTACTCCCCTTCCCTACTTTCACACACTAGAAGTGATGCAAAGTCTCCAGGAATTTTCTATACAGACATTAACCATTCTGGTTTCCTTAGAGGTATGAGCTTCTCCCTCTCACACACTGCTGTATGATCTCGGGATAAGCAGTGGTGGTATTGACAGAGGAGTCATGACTCGCCACAAAACTGCTCAGCAAGAAATCATCACCAAAATAAACTTGATTCAAACACACCAGAAACGTTTTTGTTTCTTTTCTTTTTGCACTAAATTCTATGGCATTCTATGGCATGTGGATGTGGTCACCACAGTGGAAAAGGATACTGAGAGTATTCAGGTGGTATTTCAAGACTGGTTTTGTCTTCACTACTAAAGAAGATAGGCATGAAAAGCTGATATCCGCTCTTTCTCAATAAAATGCTAGAAAAGACAATGCTCCTGTAGTTTTCAATTCTAGGCAAGTTAGAAATTTACCCCACAGGTAAGGCACAAAATGCTGAGCTCATCTTCCTACCAAAGGGTAAGAGATACAGAGGTCTTGTTTCAACTAGGGTTTTCAGCTTAGGTATCCCATGTTGGCTATCCACTGGGAAAAGTCCCCACCTCTTTGGCTACAAAACTAATACAGAAGTTTGCACCCCCAGTATCCAGACAGTCTACTTGCATTGTGACCTCAAACAAAACACAGTAACAAACAGAGCAGAGGCAATAATTTGTGGTCAATCACACTGAACAAATGTCATAATGTCACCAGGTTAAATAAAGGTCTAATTCAATATGGTATGACCCATGCACACACACAAGCCCACTCATGGTTTAATATTGTGCTTTTGGGCACAAAGAGCACGTGCTCTGCTGCCAGTTCTGATGCACATCTGTGTGCCTACGTGGCTCCCCACAGCAGCAGCCAATGGCTTATCCACATCATAAATACTGTTGAGTTTCCTTCACGCCCCTTCACACAAAGTAAATTCATCCTAATCACAGTTGGCTCTGGTAGCATTTTAAATTCCTTTTCTAGACTGCAGAAAGCTCCTTCTTTTTATTTTTAAATGAAAGTTAAATTCTTATGCAACCAGACTCCAAGACCAAACTTTAAAGAACAATGCTGCTGACCTAAAGGCATAATATGAACCACTGGAGAGAGCAAATCCATCACAACTGAATCAAGGCTTAGCTAACTTCGGATTATCTCCCCACAAGTGATTTCTTTATTGTTCTCATGAAAGTGACTTCTAAATTAATGAGAAATACCCTGGGTGTTTATCCTATTGAGCTCTTTCTCTTGCTGCCTGAAAAAAAATTAATCATTGTTTAATTAATTATTTAGTCAGGTCCCCTTTGCAAAGAAATATCTTCACGCAAGCAGCTCTCACCACCAGACTTAAACAAAATCAGCAGTCCTATCACTTTTGATTTAATAGGAGATTACAGACTAAATACCAGTTTAATATTACATACTAAACAAACACAAAAAGAATAGTTCATCCAGGGGAAAACAGCAAGGTGGGAAGATCTGGTGTTGTTTGCCTTCTACTGTCATCAAGGAGGACACTTGAGACTTGGAATGGCAGGCCTGTCATCATCACAGGATGTAGCTCTCGTTAAAAGGGAATACTATTTTTAAAGTATAACACAGATGTCTTAGCAGAATTCTAAACAGATGTATGAGAACACACAATCCACACATAAATAGAAATGGCCAAAGGCAAAACAACTCCATTGGGCAAAAAGTAAGACTTTTCTGGTTTGTTTTGATTCTTTTTGTAAATAAATATTGACTAATGAAATGCAACAGTGTTGCAGCCGCACCCCCACTAAAGGTGAATGACTGAGACTGATATATCAACTTTTCTCATTGTTTCATTTCTTGGCTCAGGTGCACTTTGAGAAAAGTCCTTCCCAAGTGTACTTAGCAGCTGTTCTGAAGCCACCAAATTGATGAGTAACAGCAGTGCCAAGTCTTGACTATGAACAAAGAGGATATGACAAGAGAATGCAGTGGTGCTTAGGTGACAAGCCTTGTGGAACAAGTACATCTGAGGGACATTTGGGACAGGCAAAGCAATTCAGCCAAGCAGTGAACTTGGATGACAATAATTCATGTTAAAACCTGTCAGCAGCCAAAGGTATGATACTGTCTGAGAAGCGAAGCTATCAGCCTCAGTCTTGTCTTCCTCCTCTATAAAAGCATGAGTTCTGCTTCACTTCGGAAAGGCAGCAGAGCAGCCCCCGGAAGGACAGAACACACAGTGCACACAAACCACCTCCTCATTGAAATTTTCAGTGCTTTTGTTGTTGCTTTCTCTCCCTAATCTCACAAAGAAGAGCAAGTCCCTTCCCCTTCCCATGGCTGCCCTACCACTCACCCTAGATAAAGCCAAGGTCTCTGCAGAAGAGATTGCCCAGAACATGGGGCAGAGTAGAAACTGGCCCATCACAGACAACCACCTCTCTTAAGATCTGTCTCAGCAGGAAGGTGGGAGGGGTGGGGGGGGGGGGGGGATGGTTGCCTGCCTCTTCACATCTCTTTGCTCATCTGTGACTCCAGGTTTCTCCTGTGTGAAACAATCAGCTCTGCAATATGGAAGTTTTCTGACCAGGCTCCACCTCAGCATGAAGTTGTCAGAAGTTTATAATTCTCCTACAAAATGTCCTAGGACTTTTCACATTACTCCTCTGCTTGGAGAAAGGCATGCAACACCAGTTCATGCTAGCCCTTATTTACTTTTCCTGCCAGTGATGCTGCAAGGCCAGGATGCCTCCAGATCTGAGGATGGAAACCTGGATTTTGAGATGCTTTCCCCATTTCAACCCCTTATGCCATCCAAAGGCCATGTCTCCACATTGTACTCAGTTAGAAAGCCCTGATGATTTCTCTGCTTTCTTGGAGCTCAAGGCTGGGCAGGCAGGGCTCCACTTTTCATCAAGCACAGAGGAAGCACTGACACCCTACTGGACAGTGAACATTTGCAGTGGGTGAACAAAGCTGAAAGTTTAAACACCCCCACAGTTCTGAAAAGCCAGGTGATACAATTCATAAGAGACCAGGAGGTCCAGAGACAAAGCTCTGGTCCAGACACATTGCCTCTGACTTTCCTGTTCCCAGATTTAGGTAGCACACCATTGTTACTCTCATTTTCCACACAGAAATCCATATTCACATCTCAAAAGGAACATTGATCCCTACCAGTCAACTTCAGGAAATCAAGGTATGCTCTGCCCCCATCTCCTAGGGTTCTTCACCTCTCTCCCTCCCTCTGCCCCTCTTTTATTCATCATGACCATCAACTCGTAGAGGAAACCTCACCAGCAGCATCTCTCACCTGAAGGAGGTCTGAAGAGTGGGGTGAGGAGAGGGAAAAGGAATCAGATAAACAGCAAATCTGTCCTTTGTTTTCCAAACTGTGGCATGGAAAATAAGTCAATATTGAATTTCAGTTGAAAATATAAAGTTTTTATTTGAAACACTCTGTCATTGACTGGGGAAGGCATGTTTTCTACAACTAATAAGTTCTATATCTTTATATAGACTTTTAAGGGAATATATAACTAATAAG
The DNA here is from genome assembly GCA_013396875.1 of Vireo altiloquus. Classification (NCBI taxonomy): domain Eukaryota; kingdom Metazoa; phylum Chordata; class Aves; order Passeriformes; family Vireonidae; genus Vireo; species Vireo altiloquus. The sequence continues at coordinate 26,618 of VZRF01010597.1, forward strand.
GTTTTAAAGTAAACTTACTTTGTAAAAGACATCTTAATATCAGCAAATTGTAATTTCAAAGCTAGCTGTTAATTATTAAACTTGAGCATGTATCCAAGGTTATTTCTGTTCCTCAACATAATACTGTTGGGTTAGTGCATTAAGATAAAATATGCTGGTTTAGTTGTTATTGAAAGGGTATTTTCCCCTAGAAATATGTATTTCTTTTATCTTTATAGAGTTATATTAAGAGAGAAAAAAATGGGCAAACATCTCTTAGTATGCAGTTCAGCTTTATCTGCAGCCCAGTGGACTAACTTTATTTGTGTGCATTAATTTTATTTGTTGTTTCAAACATTATTTGTTATTTCATAAATATATATAAATGTTGAATCCATATACTAACTTAATTATACATAACATCTTTCCCATCCTGGAAAAAAAAATTCTAGAGTCCCCAGGAGAGAGGAGAGGGAACGAAAGGACATGGGAGGACCAGAGAGAGGGTGGTGGCAATTGCTTTCCTGGGAAAATGAAGGTGAAAAGACATCTCAGAGGCTGGGCAGAAGAGGAGGAAGAAGAAATGGGGCTGCATGGAAGGTCATACTGCTATTGATACTTTTAGAGGTTGGAAGAAGTGAGAGAAAAAGGAAAGAGTAAACACAACTGCCTCCCAGTGATACCACCATGGCACGTCCCCTTGCTCAAAGAGGATGGCAGCACCAATCCCAGCACTGCACTGGGCTGTCCAACGGCACATACTCATGGATTGCCCAAGAGCCAGCCTTCACATCAGCAGGACAGGACAGGCAGAGCGTTCTTCTTGGGCCATCCTGCCCCACACAGCCATCACTGTGAGCACCACAAAATGCTCTCCAACCTCATCTCCCCTACAGGAGAGACACCCCCAGGGCTCCTCTCTGGTAACTTGCCAGCACAAGGGTTAAGGAGCCCCAGAGGGCTGCTTGTCTGAATCGCTCTGAGTTTCGGCCCAAGGTGCTCTGAGAGTGATAGCATTAAGATAGGACTGACTGTAACCAGTCTGGGGCTTCCCAGTCCAACCCAAGAGTCCCACAAGGAGCCGCTGAGGTGCTCAAGGGTCTGGAGTACCTCCCCTGCAAGGAAAGTCAGAGAAATGGGGCTGTTCAGCCTGGAGAAGAGCAGGCCTAGGGAGAGTCTCATCATATGTACAAATACCTGAGGGGAGGGTGCAAAGAGGATGGAGCTGGGCTCTTCTCAGTGGTGACCTGTGACAGATCAGAATCAATGGGTACGAACTGAGAGAACAGGAAGTTCTCTGTGAAAGTCAGGAAACACTTTTTCACTCTGAGAGAGACCAAGCACTGACACAAGTTATCCAGAGAGCTTGTAAAGTCTCAGTCCTTGGAGATGTTCAAAAGCCATCTGGACATAGTCCTGAGTTACTGGCTGTAGGTAGCCCTGCTAGAGCAGAGAAGGTTGTTCAAGATGACCTCCAGAGGTGCCTTCCAGCCTCAACCACCCTGTGACACTGCCCTTGCCAGTCTGTAGCAGAGATAACAGGCTGCATCCACGTTGCACATTATACTGGGGCCGTGTCTCAGCTGGGGCACACAGGACTTTGCTCCAGAAGCACTTTGCCTTCATATCCAAGAGAGAACTGGGCACAGAGGAAATTCCCGGTGCCTGCACTTCTCCTGGAAGGAAGCCCCAGAGGAATTTTTATGTGCTTGTCCAAACTCCAGCCTGGGTCAGTAGAAGGTAAAATTCACTGACTAGTGTCGTCGTGGCTGGTGATCCCCCTTCACTTAGGGTTTCTGGATACTTCACCAACACTGAAAGAGCTGACAAACGCAGGTGCTTCATGTCAGCCAAGCTTAAGCCACCTGACAAACTAGCTCCTTCTCCTGAGGGACAAGCTCCCACAGCTGGCACACCCAATTTTCTCGTCAATGTTTCATCATTGCTTTTAAAATATACCTTCCAGTTCACAATAATAAATGGAATAGGCTTTCAGAAGAGAGGTTGCTGCAGAAAAGAATTGCTCATATATTATTGCATACAAGTACTTGAGACCCTTTAAGGCAGAAGTAATAATGCAGGCAGTATAGAAAAATCTTTGAATACCTTTGTACTTTCATATACTGTAAGTCTTGGTTAAAAAAGTGAAGTGCTTTTTTGAGAAAATTTACCTGGGAGATTAAAACCTGGAAAAAAAGGAAGCCATCTATCCTCTAATATGTGGGGTTTCATTTAACTTTTAAACCATACAAAATTGAATTATACATACTTTTTTAAATATTAACACAGTCTCAAATGTACTAAAAATATTAAAGAGAGTTTGGCATTGTAAAAGAAAGACGTTTTCAGTGGGGGAAAAAAACCCACAGGAAGTTAGTACCCACCCAGTGAAAGGTTAAAGGCTTGTCACTTGAGGAATTTTTATTGTTTATACACACAAGTATTCTTTTGGCTAGGGCGGTACACCTAAATGGCATTCTTACTTCCTCCCTCTGTGCTCAAGGTCTAATAATACAAATAGAATTAGAGATAAATATCATTTTTGTGCTTGTTTTTCATCCCTGGCAAGTCTGTAAAGTGATCTCTAGATAAAGATTCAGGGCTAAAATAAATTCACATACTTTGCAGAAAGTCTAGATGGGCTGCAGAAGTAGTTACATTGAAATGTCATCTAATTACAGAAAATATACTCTTCCCATCCAAACCCCATACCAATAGCCTGTGTCCCATCTTTTTCCCTTAAAGGGAAAATCCAGGAGTTCAGGCATTGAATATTCTTGGGCTGGAGTGGGCTTGGAAGGCAGCTTTAGACCACACATTGCTGTTTCTAGAGGCTGCCTTGAGCAGAGGGAGAGAGGGGGTCACACACCTTGCCTGTGAGGGGTGGCTCACCCTGGCTCTTTGCACTTTGCTCCTTGCATCGACACAGGACTCGCCACAAAGATGGGAATAAATTGGTACTTTTTAACACAGGAATGACACCTGCTGCAGTCTCGCAGGGCACTGACAAGCAGGCCTGACACCAGCATTTCATTACCACTGTCAGAATTACAGTGAGTGACAGCCAGAAAATTGTTAAGTATTTCAGCAGGACTGGGGTAGAGCTCTGATTAATATTTAAGCATCTATATTTGCAGAAGCAACATTCTTATTTGCTTTAAAAATACTTCTCATTACAGTGTAGTCCAGCATTCATAGGGCAAAATATAGCCGTGTCGCATTTGTGAGTAATCCTATGCTTTGTTTTCTTGTTTGAGACAATTTTCATAACCATATGGAAGTATCTCAGTAATTCACACTGTAATTGAACTTGAACTGCTGGATTAAGACAATCTTCCATCATCAAGGCCTACCTGCAGAACCAATTTACTTCAGGACCTACCTCAAAATGGAATACTGTGGAAATTGACAATTTTCTGATTGCAGTTATTGGCTGCAGGTGCTAGAATGGCAGGAGACTGCACTGAGTCTGTGAGTTTCTTCTGTTTCTGGCTCTTACTGCCATAAAACACCTCAACCATGAAGAAAAAAAAAATCGTCTCATGACCTTGAATCATATCTCTGTCTGCAACAAAAACTACAAAAATCTGAGGTGAAGGTATGGAAAGATATTGAAAGTAGAGTTATTTTCCTAGTTTAAGTGGGAGTTCCTGGAATTCAAACTGAACTCTCAAAATAGTAAATAGTCTGAACCCAAATGTGGAAAGTACTAGACCTGAAGTATTGGTCTGGAGAAAAATACATGAGATAAGACTGGAGCACAGCTTAAAATGAGCAGGACTCTTCCTCGCTGGTACCTGTGCAGTAAACCTCTTATTCCGTCAACTGTTTGAAACCTTGGCAGCCTTTGCTGGTGAGCCATAGGAGTTACAGGAAGTGACCTTAAAAAAGAATCACACTGACAAATTTTCACCATCAGTGCCAAAATGGTTCCACTTCTATCACTGTCCGAAACACAAAAAGCAAGGAAATTAATTCTCCAATTCAGTGTTGATATTAGCTATGTTATGGATAAAATCCTGGAAATTAAAATGCAGTGAAATCCAGTGGACATACCAGTGCCAAGCCAGGTCAATGTCAGGTGAGATCTGTGTGCATCTAAGAAGGAAATTTTAGGTGTGTTGCAAGCTCATATATTTATTTTGTAATTGGAAAAGGATTCAGGGTTCAGTGACCCAGGTAAACTGGAATGGGGTTAACACATTAAACTCCAACTGCTTCTGATGAGCAGTGCTTTCAACCATTGTAATTTCTAATGTGGGGCTGCAATGATTATACATTAATTATCAAAAATGAATGGAACTACATATGCATGTTCTGAGGAAAGATTCTGCAGTTGATATGTGGGAATAGACTTGGTATAAAACCTCGCCATCTTCTTGTGCGTCAATAGGAGGGTGTTCGTTTACATCAGCTGACTTTCAGACTGACAGTCTGCAGAGTAATTTTTCAAAAGTATTTGAAATATGAACCTTCTTAATAAAAGGGTGGATTTACTTATGATAGTTTATATCTGCTTTACTTTCTTGCTACTAGTAAATCTGTCAAATGAGCTTTCAAGGCACACTCTAAATTCACCACTTCAGGAACCTAAAGATTATTCCATGTATCTTAAAGCACTGTGCATTACTACTAAAGTGGTAGATGAAGCTCTAAACAAAATTCAAATTATTTTGAAAATAGCATTATTTATCTTAAAGCTGTCACTGTAGCACAGAGAGAATGTTTCTACCCTACCACATGTGGCATCATGCAAAATTTTTATAATAAAATAGTTAAATGGCTACCAGTGAGCATAAACCAGAATACTGTGGATCAGCTCTTAACAGAAAGAGAAAGCAGAGTGAGTTTTGTGCTTGGAAATATTCCATGAATGAGTCCAACATAGTAATTTCATTTGATAAAGAAGATGTCAGTCTGTAATTCATAAGGCACTCCAGTTCTGTGAGCATTAAAAACTGAGCCAGTTTAAAAGATTGCATATATTAAGGTCCTGGTCCCTTAGTCAAGCAAAATAAAATATTTTGCCTATGTCAAAGAAAAGCTTTGCCATAAGGCTTCAAGATTGTATTGTAAGGGAGAAATATTGCCCTCTCCTCAGGCAGTAAAAGCCTGGTATTCAGTGAGCCAGTATGCTTCTTAAGTATGAACATGACAGGATTTCTGAGCAAGGAGTAAGCAAAGCCATTTTGGAGACACATCTGCACACTGACAGCAGTCTGAGAAGGGGAGTCTTCTGAGTCACAGTGCACTTTAAAAAAACCTTCCTTTTTTAACTGCAAGACTCTGCTTTGCCTAAGTACCCCTTTCAAACCTTGTTTTGAAAGGTAATTCATAAGGAGTGTTCACACATGATTAACAGCATGGGGTTGCTGCTTTCCTCGACCCTTGAAATATAATCACTCAGAACTATAAAACAACTTCTCCTGAAGAGAATGGATTTGCCTGAGGGGAGATGATTTGCACACCAGGTCCACCTGTCAACACCCCAAACCAGCATGAGCTTAATCCCTTCACAAGTAGCTGTGATGTGCCCTCTTGGAAAACTATTGTGTGGCCAAAGGACATATCTGCCAAATCTAGACAGAGCATATGAGCACAAATGATTCTGCCTTCATCCCCAAAGAAGTTAGGAGGCAGTCACTCAAAGCAAACCAAAGGTATGGATCCACCTGGCCCCTTTCCATTCATATAAGCTTGCACAAAAAGGGTTGACAGGCTATGTTTGGATGTGAATAAATGGGAAACTGTCTTTAAGGAACCTACAAAAAAATTACTCACGAGTGCTAGCTTTCTAGAAAAAACTGGGTCTTCCTTATCCCACAGAGAGATTTCATATCACAGAAAGTGCTTCTTGCTCCCCTGCCTGCACCACCAGACTGAGCTGGTACAGAGCCAATGCAGGCTGCTTCTGGACTGAGATGTAGTTTCTGCATGTTCAATTCAGAAAAAAATTCAGTGAGAGGGATTATTCCATAGAAAAATTAATTTCTGATGCCCTCAGAGATAGATATTTATCCAAAGCTTGCTTTAAACTCTGTATTGAAGGAAGCTGAGCAGCAAATAATCAAGATACAAATCCACATTAAGCCAACAGGGAGCTAAAGGGCAGTATGCTGACCCAGGACTTTCTGGTCTGACTTCCATGCAGTATCCCAGCCTCTGTGAGCAAGAGAATAGAACTTCCAAGTCTGGGACTGGAGGACAAAACAGATCACTTGGGTGAAAAAAAAAAAATTAGGTGCTTAGGTATTGTGGCATGAGGCCCATACAGGGCGGTTATCTGCAGTAATATCAGTATTTCTGGTGTCTGTGCATTTTAAACCACACTGGTTAAAAAATAAATTAATCACACAGTCATTTACTACCAAAGTGTCCTGCAAAGCTGAGGAGGCACAGCCAAGCCCTTCATATTGTAAGATAATCTGAAATACAGAGGATAGTTTACTTCTCTAATTGTCTTGAGGAATAATTGTAAAACAACCAACATTTCTGTGATTAATGATATTTCAGATAATAGCATATACTGAAAATAGAATATATTGAGAAATATGAGAAACTCTATGTGATTTGTTCCTCTGTTCCTTCATTCAAATGTTAGAGGCAGTTTTAGGCAGTTAAGATGACAATGAGGAATGAGACTGCAGAGTACCAGCCTCAAGTATGTCGCAGTCTTAGTGGAGAAGGCAAAATCTGGGCATGAAGAAAAAAAAGCTCCAGACTTAGCTAAAATGCAGCTACTTTCTTTCCATCACCAATTTTGAAAACACTAAAGGATTTCCCCCTTCTACTCCCCAGAACGACATACTCCAGGTAATTAAGTTCATATTGAAATTAAGTTCTAGTAGGGAAAACCCTACAAGCTATGAAAAGCTTACGGCATCATTGTATTTTTTTAAAAACTTTTCCTCCATCACTTGGCTATGAAGTATCAAGGCTACTGTCCTCTGATTTTCTCCACAACTTTTCAGTAAATCACTCCTGTTCCACAATAGGTACTTAGCAGGATAAAAACTGAGTCAATCTCATACACATTTCTTTTTAGTGATTTTCCAAAGCCATTGATTGCAGTGTCTTCTTTATCACTAAAACTCAATGCTTTTCTATCCCCAAAAGGTTTAAGTGAAAGGGATAATAAATAAGAATAATTCTCCTGATTTTATATAAAAGTCATGACTTAAAATGATCACAACATGATTTGTTGTTTAGTAGGTATTACAGACCAGATTTAAACTGTGTTATAATCAATGGAAATCTTTCCTTGGGGCTTAAATTGGCTCCATATCAAGACACACAAAGAGATTCTCCCCTCTCCTCCCCAGTACCTCAGAAATCTCTCAGGTTAAATGCATAAGCCCTATTACACCAGTTTCTGTAGCTTCTCAGTTTAGAGAAGGGAGATGGAAGTGGCACAAGACAAGCAGAACAGTGCCATAAACTCACAGATGCCTACTCTCTGAGAAAGGAGCACACAGAAATTGACAAAACACATATATCCCACATATACAAACTGTTTTGAAGGAGCTGCTATCAGGCTGTAAAACCAAGCAGACAAAACAGCCCAGGACTGAACTGGGAGTGCTTGCACATCCTCACAGTGGGCTTCATCAGCTCAGTGCCACCACTGGTCTCTGCCCACTCCTCCCAGCACTCCCAGCTCAAGGCTGTGACCCAAGCAGCTCACGTCTGCCTGCACCTCCTGGTGTGCAGGACTACTGCAAGAGCAGCACGGCACAGCCAAGGCTACCTGCCCTCTTTACATGGGCTCTGCTTGAACTGACTTGGCAGCTCTTTCACTTTGGTGCATGACCAGCAGAAGGTTCAGCCCATCAGTCATGAAAAAGCAGTTACATGAAGTGGCCTGACCCCTCAAATCAGCTGTCCTTCCTTCTGACTTCGTTCCTCGTATCTTATGCTTGTATCCTCTTCCCACTTAACCTCCTGCTGACAAAATACCCATTTGCTCTACATCCCCCTGCCCAAAACTTTTCCTACAGCATCCTGATGAGAAAAACCTGGTACGCTAATTTCTTCACATCTTCCTTAGCAAGGACTAAGTTACTGGATTTCACTTAAGGGTAAATGCCTGATAAATGGCCAAGCCTGAGACCAGGACACCTTTGTCCCTACAATTAGCTTCCTGTGTACCAGGCAAAGAGCAGCTCCATCCCACACCCATCTAGGAGAAAAGCTTCACAAATTCCATTCAAACTTCCAGAAGCAAAGAACAGCTGAGTGCAGGACCCACTTTCTATTCCTGTTACACTTTTAGCCGTTTGCATCTTTTCACCTCATATCTAGAATTTCAAATGTTTTCTCCCAGTCTTTACTGTATCATTCCTTATAAATAAGTAAATAATGGAAACGGGGAAAATACTTCTGAAAAGAGATTTTTTTTTCCCCCATCTAAGAAAAATTGTAATATTGAAACAAGTTTGTATTGTACAGAATGTGACCAGTCATTTTGTTCCAGAAATTATCACATTATATTCATTAACCACAGGACAATGGTGCCTCAAGGTTAGTGCCCAAGGTCTGGGAGTTTAGAATTTAGGTGACAGCAATTGTATGAGCCGTGAAAAAGACCACACTCAGTTAAGCACTGTTTAACATGCTGCCTACGTCTGCATGGCAACAATGAGGGCATTATGTCCAAATCCTGTGATAACATCCACATCTGAAACTGAAATCCTACACTGAAATGATAAGATGGTGATGAAAGCCATACACTGCACGACAAAGCAGCATCTGCAATCTCAGTTCTAAACTCTGAGCTGATGGGAGACGGACCTGAATGCTAAAGGAACAAGGAGAGTGTCTATCACTTTTATATCTTACATTCATGAGAGAGGGAGGATACTACATTTGAACAAATAATACAGAATGATCTTGGTCTCTGAATACTTTGTGACTGAAAGGAGTGGGCATAATAGACCCACAGAGCTGTAGGCCACAAAAAGCAGTAATTAATTGACCCAGTACGACTCTCTGTATTTTAAAAGTGGCTAATGCTCATCTACCTAGTCTTGTACTTGAACCAGTACCTTGTACTTGAATTACATATTCCAAAGAGGTGATATGAGCATCAGAAGGATGAGGAAGAAATTTGTGGGAGTTTTGTGATGTTGTTACCAGAGCTCCAAGTTCAAAATTTCTGCTTTATTTGCTGTCTCTGCTGGTATAATTTTAGCTTCCAGCTATAAGATCATGTCACACGCTTGTCTAGACCTCATTGCTTTCTCTCCTTGAAAGAACTTCTCCACTGTAAACCTGTCACCTCTTGATTCTCATTGCTGATAAAATAAACTGAGATACTTAAGTCTTGTTTCAACAGCAGATTTCTAAGCCCTCAAAAACATTCAATACATTTATGTTTCAAAAAATCCTTTTGAAACAGCAAACACTGGAAGACTCCGTAACAATCTCACTGTGGCCACACATAGGTCACATACTATTAACTAATAGCTTAATTATAGTTGAGTTAATATAGTTGAGTACTATTAACTAACCAGTAAATCAGTCACAAGCACTACCTAGCTTTCACATATATTTCACCACCCCTGAAGTAAAACCAAGGCCTGTTTCCTATATATCATCCTTCTCTCTCCTTTCTCACCTCCTCTGAGAGAGATTCTAATTTCTGGTTTCCAGTGGTTTCTTGAGACTATTACTTCACTCCACCAAAGCCTGTTTATACCTTTTAACTATCATTTATTAAAGCCAGAAAAGTCCCAATTTCCAACAGTGTTAAGACACTACAAGTTTAATACTTATTTCATCTATGTTTATGTTTGTATGCTGCTTCCACTCCCATCTTTCACTTTTTTTCTATAACAGAAAAAACATTTGTTCTTCATCAGCCAATTGTATTACTCCAGAATTTTATTCATATCAGTGAACAATTGCAGGTGCTAGGAAAGCTTCTGGCTATTGTGGTCATTTTTAAGAATGGTTTTCTTCTAGTTCTCAAATTTAAACTCATTTTCCTTAATATTAGTCTGAAAAAGCACCACTTTTATGTCACAAGCTGAGATGTTCTGCACGACAACAATAATTACTGTATGTAATAAAGCACTTAATCTCTATTATGATGTCTACTGAGACTCATTATGTCTCAAAGTCTTAGGGCTCACAGTAGTATTTTACAGCTCTATAAACCTTGATGTTGACATCAGCTGTAGTCAATGGTCATGACTGCGATTTCAATGGCATGGACACAGAATACAACTGAAATTAAAAGAAAGCTGAGTAAATATGGAAAAACAAACACCTCAACTGGGGCGATATTTTCACACTGATCAGTAGATGACAAAAATCAGACTGATCTTTGGTTCTTCCCTTTTGGTGACACATATCAAAATTAGTTACATATCTGGATTTGAAATGTTGGTCTGAATGACCAACGAAGAATTTAGAAAATACTGTGACATTTCTAAGTTGAATTCTACTATTGAGGAGTGAATATTCCCATTAATTTTAATGATCTCATAAATGCACAGTCTGGAACCTCTTAAATCAGCAAAATTAAAGTTGCAGCATTCTCATGGTTTACAGTATTCCCAGTGTCCAGCTCATCCCCCTCTTTTCATACTGAATGCCACTTCTGTTCTGTTGGTTTAGGATTTGGCTGGGGTTCTGGTTGGTGGGATTTTTCTTGTGAAAGTTATCTGTGGCAAACTGTCATTTTCAAGAACCTCTTTTGGGAGAGAAAAACTGAAACTGGCCCATGCAACTGAGGGAAGCAAAGACGTAAGACCAATGAGTAGAGAAACTTTGGAAAAGCAGCTGATCCCACTCAAGACCAAAAGCTCCTTGCCATTTTCTACTGACTTTGCTAATCAGGACAAAGCAATTCAGATGTAAGAGCTCATTTATAATGTCATCCTTCAGGTCAGTCTCAGACAAACAGTGCAAAGCAAAAACACTTTGCTGTTCAATGAATCATGTTGTGGGTTTTGAATATGGAATGTGAATGAGCTTGCTGCTGAGGGAGAGCAATGGGCAGGAGCCCAAAGTGTCAACAAATGGAGAAGTAGGTGTGAAAAATGAGGTTGTTTGTGAGCCTGGTGAATGGAGAATGAATGGTCAGCAGGATGAGAATGAACAAAAGTGAGAGATCACTTGGCTAAAAAGCAGCAGTGTTTTCTACAAAATGCCAAGATGAGTATCTGAAGAGCAATCTACTGTCTCTTCTCCCCAGCAATCACAAACCAGGTAGGCTTAAATCATTAAGCTGCAGAAAACTGCATAGAAAGCAAATTTATAAGAAGGGAAGGTGCAACTGCTGCCATTTTGGGCTATCCAGGGTGAAACACTCTAACGGGCAAATATCTCAAAGGCTTTGAGTCTCAGCAGTGTCTGAAAACAGGATCCATTTAATGCGTCCCAGTTGGAGCACCAAAACAATGAAGCTTTGTTGCTACTTACAGACAGAAACAATCAGTCAGAGATAAAGGAATAAAAGTGAACAAAGCAAGCCCCTTGTTTCTGCAAAGAAATCTATTTTTAGACACAGGATTCAACATAGTGGCATACAGCCAGGTTTCAGCAGAGAGTGCATGAGCAAATGTGCACAAACAGGTAGCCACTCTGATCCTGAAGGAATTTCCCCTTAACTTCACTAAGAGCAGAAATGGCTGCTAAAGGCTAATTCTCTGGCCTGAATTCTTCCAATTCTCTGAGCAGCTGCAGTAATTTGACCTGTGAAGTACAGAGGTGAGAAATGATATCATCATTCAGCCCCAAGGATTTTGTGAACCCATCTGACTCAGAAAGAACTGAAGATATAAACATTTTCCAAGCTCTGACCATACAGCTGATTCTCATAATGCTGTCAGTGCAGAAGACTTGAAAGACAGCAGTTGAAAGGTCATAAAAATCAATATACAGAAAGTAATCTCACAGAAAAGCCAATAGGAGTACCTGTCCTTTGTTTCAGAACAGGAGAGAAAGGCACACATCCCTGATGCTTTCTAAGTGGCAGCTTCTCTGGTGCTTTGAAAGGCCAGAGGGGCATCTTTGGTTTTATACATCTAGCTTACTTTTGCAATCAGTCCCATCTGCAGGCACCATAATAAGATCAGTTCTTAAACTCAGAGGTAAACACTATTTCTCCTGGATTAATTAGAAGCAAGGAATGAGAGAGGTACTATCTCATCCTTGAGCTTTCTGGATGGACCATAAGCAGGACTCCTCTGTGCAGGCTACAAAAGGAGCAGAGCTTGGGTGCCTATGGCTAGAACAGGATGTGCAGCTCCTGCTGGCCAGATGACACCACACAGGCTGCCAACACAGCCCAAACAAGCCCTGTAGCACAGCAGTGCTTAGGAGAAGCTCAATATTCATTCACTTCCACCCCACAGCTGTGGATGCTTTCAGGACTCTACCCAAACCTTTCCAAGGATAAAATACAGTTGCATAGCACTTCTGCAACTGACAATATCTCTTGTGGGAAATGTCACTGGATGGATGTCAATCATTTCGTTTACAGGTGGTTTTCCATCTAGGCCTGGACCATTCTGCATGGTGGCCAAAACTGCATGGGCAGGATGTCACGGCCCACTCAGGAGGTGGTCAGCTCTTCGTTATAAATTCTCATCAAGCTGAACAAAGACACCAGTCCATGTGCCAGGGATCTCTTATCTTTTTTTATGTAGTCACCATAACTCCAGAAACTTGCTCACTATGCAACCAGAGAAGTATTGGTAAACAAGCTCTTGGATTTTACAACTACCTTTAACATGCTCCCAATCCTCACAACAAACCTCAGTGCAGAGTACAGGGTAAGAATATGATAGCTGCACTTTGCAAGCCAAAGCAACGGAGGAGAGAAATAAAGACTGTAAAGGGAGAAGGAGAAGGATAAAGATCACCAGTCCTTAGATTCCGTGTTGGTCCTGCAACCATGGATAGTCCAAATCTGCTGTCAACAGAGAGAAAGAAAGGGACCGATCTACTTACTTTTCTAGTTTATCTGGTGTATATCTCTTATATAAAATAGATTTTTTGCACCATTTGTGTTACATTGTTTGTGCATGGACAGACAGCCCTTTAGAACACTCTAGGAAGTGAGCTGGGCTGAGGGGAAGTTGGCAAAGGCACGCTGAGCACAAGGCTCAAGGCAGAAAAGGATGTTGGCTCAGAACAGGGCTGCCCCATCTCCACAGGACCCTCTCTTCCATTAACAACTTTCCTCTCACAACAGTCAGATTGCTTGAGAACAAAACATGCTTATGCCTGGTCCTCCACACAAGATTACCCCAGAAATGATGTATTTTCTTCTTGCATGAGGCAGCAACCATAAGCATAGAAAAATGAACTGTCATGCTGCAGGTGAAGGGAAAATAATGAAAGACCCACAGAGGGGATAGAGAAGGATATGATACACAACTTATTATAGAGAAAGAAATCCCAGCAATTCAGTTTAGGTTGCAAGCATATGTAACAATTTGTGTGCATAATGCATTTACTGCAGTGCCCTGTTCCCAACAACCTTCCTGTCTCCAAATTCCACAGCCTAATTTCTTTTACCTGTTAAGACCCCAGTATAAAATCTCCCACTGAACATTTTGCATATTTTCAGGTCACAGCTACAAGTAATGCAACTAACCTGGGCATATCAGTTATTCCTCTACAGCATTTCCAGTGTTCTTGAGGGGTTACGGGCTGTAAGTGTGAAAATGTGATGCTCTAGTAGCACCTGTACTTTGAAGAAGCTTGAGGGAAAAAAGTCCAAGTGTTGTAGCTAAAGAGGAAGATTTCATTAACCAACAGAACAACAGAAATGTGCAAGAGTGTCACTTGCATTCAGCTGGCAGTGGAAACTACCCTGGTTGCTCTGTGTCATGGTTTAGAAATGGTACTCCCCAATTTAGTGCTCCCACTGAGACTCTCCAAACTACATGCCTTTCACGCACTCACTCCTCCTCCCTGTCCCCCTTCCCCTGCAGCAGGATGGAGAGGAGAATTGGAGCCACAAAAGGTAAAGATCATGGGTGGAGAAAAGAACAATTTACTGGACACAGCAATGAGATCTGAAAACAAACAATTACAGCAACAATATTAATAACAAAGGTGTGCAAAAAACAGGATTTGCACACAAGTTCTCACCCCTGACAACATCCAAACTCTCCCACCATCACACTACACTCACCCAGAAGAGATCCCTTTCCCTGTCCCTAGAAAATGACCTGAGGTGGTACAGAACAACCTCTGGGTCTTAGCCATGGCCCCTCCGGGCCACTGCAAAAATTAACCCTGTCCTCCCAAACCATGACACTCTGTCACATGCATAATAAGCTCAGGAGTATCTACTTGAGCTTGTTTCCCTCAAATATTTAGTCAAAGCAACAGAAACAAAACCAATTATCATAAGAGTGCAGTGCCAATAAATGCATTTTTTAATTTAAAAAATAATAATTAATTGGGAAAAAGAAACCATATCCATATGATCTTTCAATAGAGATTCATATGATCCATATGAATTTCTGTTGATCCACAGTTCACCACACTTTTGGCTTTGAGATACCTGTGAATAATTTCCTGCTGAGCAAAAAAAGGATGGTTGAAAATACAGCAGGGTATTCCCAGGCAAAATGTGGTCTACAGTAATGTTCATCCAGCTTTGCTATGAAGCATTCCTCCAGATTTTCACATGCCTCTGTTACATAAGTGTATTATATAGATCAATTTGCCCAGGACTTTCACATGAAATTATTTCCAAGATGAAAGGGACAAGGAGATGCTCTTTTGATATTGGAGTACAGCTATCCAGTAATTTGAAGTCACCTCCTATCAGAAGGTATATCCATCCATACATGTGCATGCATGAAGGAATGAAAGAGCAGAGAGAGAATGCTCCTTGCAAAACTGAAAAGCTTCATGTTGAGGTGAGATGCACTGAAGTGTAAAATCTCCAACCTGAGATGGGCTCTGAGCAACCTGGTCTAGTGGGAGCTGTCCCTGCCTACAGCAGGGAGTTGGAACAAGATGATCTTTAAGGTCCCTCCCAATCCAAACCACTCTGTGAATCCATGATGGTTCTGTGATTATTTTAGATGAAAGGATTTTGCAAGCTTTTCCCTATGGGTCTTTTACAACCTTACAGAAACTATTATGCATTGCCGAGGCTTCTCAATATAACATGTGATATTTTTCAATATATTAAAGATATAGCATTAAAAATAAACACACATGTATATATGCACATGCACATATATCAATGTCCATTTATACACGTGGACATTTATAAAATGTTTCAGCTTGCACTATACCTGAATTTACACAGATTTTTGATAAACATGAAAGAACATCTAATTGTGGCATTATTATTAATATTATTATATTATTATTTCACAATCTTCCAAGAAATACATGTTCTTAGCAAATTTACCCAATTCTAACACCATACCTCCATCATATTTCCTGTTTGACTAAAACCATACAGGCATACAAGAGGAACAATTTACTAATACTGATAAATTCATTACCAAAGTAAAGGACAAAACCATGTTTGTCTGAAATTTTTACTCTCTTTCACCTTTGAACTTGTCAAATAATTTCCAAAGCAATGAAAGGGCTGTTTTAATTACATTAATATATGGGTTTGATGTTGATATATTATTATGCAATTCAGTTTTTAATATATGTGCAGTTTTCATGTAAGCCATATTCTAAAATGCAGGGTAATATTTAGAACAAGTTTTTAGCAGTTCATTTTTAATTCAGTCATATATTCTCAAGTGATCAAGGTCAGAGACTTCATTTAAAAACAACACCTGAACATATTTTTAAAAAGGTATTTTAAGATAGTTGCTGCACAAGGTCTTCAGCAGGTGCCATATGGAGGGGTGGTAGTGGTGAGTTTTTCTTTCAGGTTTGCACAAGTAGCCTATGCTACATCTTAAAAATGCAGCATTATAGAACCTTATAGAAGGTACCAGAGATCATTAGACCATCTAGCCTGATTCTCAGTTTCATCCAAATATCCTCATGCTACAGGTATGCCTTGCTCCTTCAAAAGGTGAAGTGTGGGGCACTCATTGAAAACAAGATGGAGGAATTTATCATTTCCACCTGGCAGCTCTCCAGTGTCTGATCCTGCTTGGCAGACGTGTGACCCCAGCAGCTGAACCTCTCTGCCTGTAAAGAGATACAACACCCATCTAACCTTTGAGGGAAATCTTTTTGCTGCCTGTAGCATTATTGATTACCATGAATTGATTACCATGCCAGAAGCATGTGAGGAGGGCATGGTCATCAGGCATCTCAGAGAAAGTTCAGTGCCAGCAACGAGCTGCTCCATTCAGTTTGATGCCTACAAAAATCACCACATGCTTATCAACAAGGTCAAGAAGCAGTGCTACCCTTAGCTCCCCTGCAGTGTTCAGGTGCCCACTATGCTGACAAAGTCACCTCCCCACCTCCAAACAGGCCAGCACAGGAAGCTGAAATCTTAACACTCCCCTCAAAACTGGCTCTTAACATAGGCAAATAATAATTTTTTTAGTGCAACAGATTAACAGGAAAACACCTACAGCCTCATTTCCTACTTTGCTTCTACTGGGCTCCTGGTAAACCAACCCAGCTGCTGTAGAGCTGGAGGGTGAAGAGGGACCCTGACATAGGGGCTACTGCACCAGCAGTTGTCTGCCCCCTCCCTTTGCTTCCGCTGTAGCACCCCAGCACCCCAGCCCTGCTCCTTTTGTCCAACCACACTGCCTGCAGACACAGGATTTCCTGGTTCTGGGAAGTCCGATAAAGAAGAGCCGTGCTTGGATGGTGTGGCGGGAGACAAACACAGAGGTGCCATGTCAGCAGCTGCTGCCCCCGCAAAACCAGGGATCACATGAGTGAATTTGTTCCTGCTGGGGTGCCAGCACTCCCCTGTGCACCTCTGCAATGCAGTTTTGGGACTGGGTGTCTGCCTGTGAGCTGCCTTCAGCAGCCCCATGCCAAATCGGATCTGCATTAATTTATTAGAACACAACTGTTTTGATTTCAACAAGATCCCTTTCAATAAGTTCCAAGGGAATCTGGCCTTGTTTCAGGCTATGTTTTGCTTATTCTAGCTCTTCCTGGAGATGGAACTTCTAACTAAGCCATTGTAAATTTGTTTTCTTTCCTAGGTACATTAGTACTTCAAACCCAGCTGAAGACAATAATAGTTAAAGTGTATAGATTTAAAAACTGAGCTCCACCCAGGCTTTTCTTTTAGTGTGCTACTCAGACCTTATCCATTCCTTGGTCTTTGTAGACTTCTCTCATCAGCATTTGCATACACTGAGATAAAAGAAAAAGCAAACAGAACAAACATAATTGGAGACAAGAATGTCAGTGTGCACAGACAAGTAAGTAGAGGTAAATGCTTAATTTTAGATAAGAATTTGGCTCACTGTACTAATCTGCTTTTCAGGAACACTTACTCAAGCTGAGAGTATTTCACTCACTGTTAGCTCTGGCACTTCAAATCCCTCTCCTGACAGGGCATCTCGGTCTGTGAGCACAGGGGTGGCAGAATGAGGGCTCCGTGATTTATCCACCTTCCTTGTAGAGCCGCCACAAAAATCTGCACAAGTTGCATTGTTCTCCTTGTGTAGGCATGACTAGGACTGGTCAAAAGTGATGATACATTGGTGCAATTAAAGTGCTCATCTGTGCCTCTGACCAACTAATTAGGTTGGAGACACATTAATTAGGCTGTTGAGCGGAACAGCATCTTGGGAGCTTCTTGCATGCCACAGACAATTGTCCTGGCTTTCTAACCAGGGCAGAAGTGGATGGAAACACTGGTTTGTTTACTTATTTGTGTGTTTTGATTCCCCTGAATATGTGCTAAATTACAGCCTCCACATTTTTGTTTGGGTTGGTTTTGTTTCGTAATTCTTCTCAGATACAGGTAGGGTGCAGAGCTGGGGGTCACTAAGTAAAGAAGACACCTCATTTGTTGAAGCCTAGGGATTCTCGCTTGTCCTAGACACAGTGAGTCAAGACCATGTATCCAGATGTCTCAGCAGAAAAAGCTGTATATAAAGCTGATGAAAGACTCAAATTAATTTGTCTGAGGATACTTGAAATTTGGGTAAAAGATAGTGTCAGAGTGAAAATCGCTGAATATGCTTTGTCAGCCATGTCACTGTATTTATTCTACTAATATATTTTTCAGCCATGGACACCCTTCTTCTCAGTAAGGTTTCCTGAAGGATTAATTTGACCCACTGCATTTTGCAGGCAGCACCTGTCCTGGCAGCCTTCCGACTGTAGCTCCACAGCTCTCAGCTTGTGGCAGGTGATAGAAGCACAGAGAGAAAAAAATGCAACAGCCCCAGGCCAGGATAGTGCTGGCAATAATCTAAGCCCAGCTCAGGATGCGTGCAAATCAGGCAGCCAGTGCTGTGCCTTCCAGTCAGGGCTTCACAAGCTCATTTGCATCCAACTCCTCCAGCCTGTTCGCTTCATTCTCCTTCCCCAGTGCCACCGAGAATTCTGTGCTACATCTTCAAACACAGACAGCACCTAAAATATCAATGAAACACTACAGCCTTACTGTTGCTACCCAAAGGTCAACTTGCAAGCGTGCCCATTCGAAGGGGCAGAGGCAATCACTCTAATGTAGCCACAAGGCAAAATGAGGAACTGGCTCTTAGCTGGGTAAATTGTTGTGATATCATCATCAAGCCCAGGGAAGGAAGAAAGCAAAGCAGTGGACATCATCAAGGTTAGGAAGGCTGTATTCAGGCATTAAACACACAAAGCAATATACTCACCTCAGTGAAACTTAAAACTGCCACAGATAACAAAGAGCAGACAGCAAATCAGTCCTTCAGATACCAGGAGGAACTTCTGAAAAGCAGTCATTAATTTGGCAACCGTGATGAATCCCTCCGTGGTGAAAGCAACAACCCACTTCACTGCTTCACTGATTCATTGCCTGGGAGGCCATGAAGAACACTGTGATAATTTAACCTGTCTTCCTGCATGAGACTTCAGCTACCAGCAATCTTTTATAATGCCTTCAGCTGGTAGGAAGGGGGTGGTTTTGATGAAACAACATTTTTCATACCTTTGTGTGCAGCTGTTGCCTCACGCCATTTCTTGTGGGGAGCCTCCTCCCAGCTTCCTGCACTGGCAACGGAGAGGAAGCTCAGCACCAGAATCACTACAACTGGCCCTATTTTGCTTTCCTTTTTTTACTCACAAAAGTAGAGAAACATCCCACCAAAAGACGAGCTCAGCAGAGCAAACCTGGCTGTTACACCAACTGGGAGCAGGTTACGGCTGCCAGATGCTCACACACATTGCATGGTGTAACTCTCACACTGGAGATGCAGCCCTTGATTCCAGCACTGCAGTCTGGGATGGACACAAGTGCAGAGTTCAGGAGGAGTCTGCATCTCCTAATGGTTATTCAATCCCTAGGTAAGCCTAGTTCAGTCTCTTTCTTTCTTTCTCTTTCTCATTCTCCATCTGTCTGAAGTGGTAACTGCTGACACACAGTTTCTGTTCCCCAGATGTGTTTCCAGTGCTTTGCACTCTTTAAGCTATTCTAGATAGCTCAATGACATACGAAAGGCTTTCACTCACTGAAGCAATGTATCAAGTCTTTGAACAAATCTGCCTTATATGAGACTTACACAACTGAAAATACCAAATGCCCTTATATCAAGTTTTACTCAGAAGCCCTATTTGGTATTACCTGGTTTGAAGACACTGGAAATGTCCACTATGCCTGTCTGTTGATGCCACAGGAGAAAAAAATCCATTGCAGTTTGAGAATATTTCCATCTGGTGTTAGAATTAACAGCTGTACTGGATCCTGAAATTTCTTCATCGGCGATCTAATGAATATCTGTATTTCACGCCAAATTATAAGTCTCCCTCAGGACTTTTCTCATTTAACCACTTTAATTTTTCACTAGTGAAATTGTCTCTTGCACTCTCTACCTGTTCTGTTTGGCTAAAAGCTCTCCTGGCCTTCAACAAAATTCCTCTCCTCCACAGATTGTATCTCTCTTACTCTCTCAGTATTCCACTCCAAGTAAGTGACATAACTAAGTCATCTGTACCTAGTTTTGATGCTGGCTACTGTTACTGTAGCCTTGAAGAAGGGGAGCTTATGGGCACAATAATTCATTAATTTTCTGTTTATTGCTTCAAGTAATAAATCATGTTACCTCACCTAACTTATTTTACACTCCTAGTTCATCCCAGCTAAACCAACCATATTTACTATGCTATCATAAATGACAGAGTACTGTATGGTTTTTCCTTGCTTTTGTTAATAAAACCCAGTCAGACACATCATTACCAGGCATT
Organism: Vireo altiloquus; assembly: GCA_013396875.1. Classification (NCBI taxonomy): domain Eukaryota; kingdom Metazoa; phylum Chordata; class Aves; order Passeriformes; family Vireonidae; genus Vireo; species Vireo altiloquus. Next base: position 46,910 of record VZRF01010597.1, read on the forward strand.
TCCCCTTGATGATGTGCCTCTACAGTTCTGCCAGTTGGTATCTGTCCCCATCTCAGTGAAATTGCTTAGCTGTTTAAAGTGATATCATGAAAGTTGTGTTATGACTCTACTAATGAAGAGATTCGGCTTCTGGAGATGGCAAAACTCCACTTGCCTTGGGCTGTATAGTGGTAACCAGCACCACTTAAATTCATCAGTCAAGACTAAAATATATGTGTAAAATGCTAGAAGAGGCTGCATTTCAAAAGAAAAGGAATTGCATGAAAAGAAGCAAAAATAAAATCTAATTTCCTGTACTGTCTTACTGTTCACTGCAAGTTTCAATTTGAGTTTTTCTTTTGCTTGAGTCTTTTACTGGGGGTCATCTCCCATATGGTCTTTATAATGAGATTCAAGTTCACACTGCAGCTTTTTCATATATTTGGGACTAACAAGATCTGTCTCTCTTCCCTCTACTCTTCTACCTACACATCATCAAAACAGAAATTTAATTGTATTTTGGATAGCTATCACTGAGTTAAATCTGGTTTGAAAGGTCAGTGGAAAGGGACGTACAGATGCAGAGTATGTGTGAGCATGTCTCGCTTCTATAGGAAATCAGGCTTAAAAAAATGGAGGATTTACAAGGAAAATAAGCTGCACTTCTGCTCAGAATAATGCACTGACTTTAAACTTCAGAGATTGGTGAATATAAAAAGTTATCTGTCTCTACTGGTCTTTTCTCTGGGTGTTGTAATTCCTCAGAGGCCCTCTGAAGTCACAGGATCTACATTCATTAATACCAGTAGCCCATTAGTTCCATATTTGTAAGGATGTATGTAAGCTAAGGAGGTACAAGAGCATCTACACACGTGAGCATAGACATGACCATGCATGAGCACATGTGCACTCAGGCATCACAGAGCATTCACAGGGAAATACCACAACAGGTCCTGTCCCAAAGGGCAGAGATTTGTACCTAAGCCAAGAGCAAAGTTGTGCCAAACTTGTGAAGGTAGAGCTCGCCAGGGAAAGAAGGAGCGTGCAAACCATTCCTTTTTCTCCCTCTCTCTCACAAGCTTGCAATAGTGGCTTTCTGATGGACTACTTGAATGTCACCTCCACCCATCTGAAACTTGGGTGAGGATCTCAGTCTTTCTTAATTACTGCTCAGCTCTATTAAAGCTCTCAATGGAACCTATGAGTGAATGTGCCAGCCAACTTTATTTCTTGTATTTTAAAAAAAAGCACACACTAGTCTGTTGAAAACAGTTTTTAAGAATTTTAATCATAGCCAGTATGTCTGAACTGCTCTCATTAGAGAAGCATTTCCACCTATACAAAAGACAAGACTACACTGACTGACCTACAAAAGGACCATGTATTAAAACAGGGGCAGGAAGAAGGGGGTGATTAGAAACTAGGCAGTATTTGAGACACCTACTACGGCAGACATAGCAAGCAAAGAATGCTTCTCCAGACATTCTGATTTATCCAGCGCTTTGATTTCACACTTAAAAAGTAAATATTTGGCAAGGTTTTGACATGGTGACCCAGAAGGTCCTGTATCTATAGAGGCTGCTTGGCCCTTCAGAAGAAAAGAAGGGGGAAGCTATCTAAAACCAAGTGATATGTGTTCTTGCTTCTGAAACACATCAAGGACTTCAGCTCACAGCCACTGAACACTGCCAGCCTGCTTATTTAGCTAGAATATAATTAATGAGGACTGCGGAGGGAGGCTGGGGAAGGCAAGGGACCATGTAAAACAGAGTGTATAACAAGGAGCAGAGACAGTGGTACAGCTCTAGGAGAGCCATGTAATACCTGCATGCCTGAGGCTAGACTCAACCTTCCAGCTTCTGGTGCAACTATTCTTAAAATAGGAGACAAGCCTTCATTCAGGTCTTATTTTAATTAACACACTTAGTATGTGAATAGATACACACATCTTAAAAGTTGGCACTGAGATAGAGAACTAGCTCTCACTTCAAAGCTGTACTGAGGACACTTCAACTGACATAAAGACTGTTCAGTATTTTTCCTTTGCCTTTTTGTTTTAACACCTGTCAAAGTTTATTTGCCTTCACCAAAAAAATAAAACAAACCCCAACCATCCAACCATCCTCACTCCTCCCTATCTCCCCTAGTAATACAGAAACCTTTGCTAATGGGGATAGTGCAAAGACAGGCCCTGTGGGATGGGCTTTTCATGTCTGCTTTAGATTACAGCTCACTTGCATTGTCTTTGGAGCAATCAGGGATACAGTAGCTGAAGTAATTTAAACTGATACCAACTGCAAGTAGCTCAAAATACACGTTGGGAAGCTGTCAAGCAGCACCCCGAGAGAATATGTGTGTGTGTGTGTGTGCAGCCAGTTCTGCCCTCTCGCTGCTTCCCTGTGCTGCACCAGCCTGCTGGTCTGGAAGCACAGGGAGAATACCTCACTGCAAGGACTGACACTGCTCCCTCTGCTCCTTCCAGCAACCACTGACCGCATCTGCTCACTCCTGGGACTTAAAAAAAATTTTTCTTCTCAGAGGTCCTCTGCTTAGCAAGGTTTAGTCTCCAAAACAGGAAGCCCATTGGGATTCATTTGGAGCATAGCTGAAAATCAGGGGCACCTCTGCTTTCTCCCAACAGAGTTTAAATAGATACAGAACAGATGGTATAAACGTGGCCTGAATGAAGAACAGCTTTACTCTTCTTTTTGCTTTTCTTAGTGCCTGATTTTTTTTTTTTCCCAAAACAATTATAAGCAAAAAGAGAGTGGGGGAGGAGGGGAAGGATGAGAAATACTTTTTAGAGGCAATACAAAACAGTATCTGAGCAGCCTGTTAACTCTCCGCACAGCATCAGACACAGTGCCCTGCCATGAGGCAGGTTACTTTGGGACTTTCCTCACCTGAAGCTGACTAGAATGGCAGGTCCTCCAGTTTGCAGAGCACCTGATGGCCAGAAAAGCTTTACATTTCTGTCAACTTAGAAAGCTGAAGGAATCTTGCAGAATTTTAGAGTTTCCTTTAAAGCTCAAAAGTTCTATCTACAGCAGAGGAACCATATGCTCTTACCAGAGATGTCATGTTGGACCATTCCAGCAAGGAGCATTATATGAGGTATGTACTTATGGAGCCATAGTTTCAACAGAGATTTGTGGTGGATCACATCCCATCACCTGGTTCAACACCCTTCCCAGGACACCTCCTTCCTCTGGGCCACCAAGCAAGAACAGCAGGGTAGGACAGAGCCTGGACGATTTAACCAAACTTCCATTTTCTTTGGAAAAAGAAAAAAAGCTGAGTCACTGACCAAACCAAGGATTTATCAACCTCTTAAGGGGGTGGATATTTGCCCTCAAAATTTGTAAATGTCTCCTTACCAAAGGCTGCTTGCTTTAGATCTCTAAAGTTAGGGCTGCCACTGCATCTAGGACATGACAGATCCTCAGAGCCCAAGTCTGCTAACAGCTCTAAATGAGGCATAAGACTCAAGTTTGGTCTCAGAGAACTGACAGTCACAACTAATCCCACATACAGTGCTCCCTGCACTCGACAATCAGGAAGCCTAGGCTCTGCACATTTCAGCAGGCATTTTAAACTTAATAGGCAGCACGGGACGTTTCGTTAAGATTTTGGTGCTACTGCAGTTTTCAGCTGTTAGGAGGTGCATGAGGTTTTACAAAACAAAAGCACATGCACACATTTTGGAACTCCAGCAGATCTAATTCAAGCCATGAATATGGATTTTCTTCTTCCTTATCTCCCTCCCTCACCAAAGGAAGTGGAATCGCAAAATTAATGTAACTGATACGCTGAAAAAAACAACAACAAAAGAAAACCACTGAAAAAACAAAAAAGCAAACAAAAAAAAATCCATTCATGTTAATGATCCTATCTTAAAAATCAGATTGTGCAAGTAATTTCTAGTCTCCAAGTTGCTTTATCTTGTTCTGCTATTGCTTTTTTCAAAAATACTTTGGCTATATTAAAGAAACAATAACCCAAAATACTGATTTAGAGAGGACCAATGATAATAACAGCAGATAACAGGGTATTGCAAATAGAACTCTCGAGCCCTGGAGAAGATCCTGTTTCTGTGAAGACTTTGTTACCATTTTCATCACTGAAAATGCAGTAGAAATTTGCAGTCATTCACACATACAAAGGTACGTTTCTCCTTGCAAATCTGTAGGGAAACAGCACAGCCCAAACAAAGGGCTGAAGAAGAGAAAACAGGAGATGGCATGCTCCTAAGAAAGCAGCACAAAGTGATTTTTAGGCTGCTTTTTACAACGGACAAAAGAAAGAACTCCAACCCAAAGATGTCAAGCGTCAACAATAACAGACAGTATCTATGGTATTAAAAAATATCCTCGTTTATGCACTACTCCTGACATTTCTCTCGATCCCAGGGGTTTGCTGGAGTTGCTGCATGCTTGTTCTGCCTGGATGGCTGCCGAAAGACATTCAGTGTTGCAATCCTTTGTTTATCACAAAACCACACTCCTTGCTGGTAACATTTTACAACTCTTATCATGCTGTTCAATCCAGCTACAACTGTCCAAATCTTGTCTCCTCTAAACCAGGGGAGGTCAAAAAGAAAGAACATACTATGTATCCACTGCTATTAGCTGATTTAGCAAATACAACCATTAAGCAAGGATTCAGTTTTATCAACCTGTAAGTTTAGCAAATCTCTCAGCATTTCAGCATAGCAGAAAAGAAGTGATTAGAATTCAGTTTATTTCTCCCAAGTTTTTTAAACCATGATTGTTCTGGATTCCTAAGGTGGGTTTTGGTGTAGGTTTGAACTGCAAGGAATTATGGTTTTCCACCATAATTTAGGAATTCTCAGCTATGTTGCAATCAGCAATTAAAAACAGGAGCTACAGAAATCCAAGTTTTTAGACTCAAATGCTTGAAAACAGCTGCCTTGGGGTATTAAAGTGCCTCTCCTAGTCAATATACTTTCAAATTTCAAAATAAAGCCTTCCCCAAAGCACAGCTTTTTACTTAAATGTTCCTTAAGAATTATGCAGACTAGCCAAGTATCAAGAAACAAACACTTGAATGTAAAGTCCACCTCTGTTCAAGAAAGCATTTAATTGTCTGTGACTGAACCCATTTGGCTTCCTCAGATTTAATACTCTAGTTCTTTCTCAGTTAGCCTATTTTCTAAATCATGTCCCAAGTATTTAAATACATTCCTTAAGCAAATCTTCGAGAAACATCTGCAACCATTATTCAAAAAAAATTAGGCAAGAAATTAATTAATTTGCAATTCAATCAGCAAATTGGCCATACCTGGGAACTGATCTCCCTGTTATGCTTGTAGCCAGCCCCATGTGTCTACCACATGACAGATTGCTTTGAGAGTCTTGTAAGATTCATCACCGTTTTTAAATCCTTCAGTGAGATCACACACTTTACAATGATACCTGAATTCAAACCATCTTGCAGAAAATTTTTTTTTTGGTTTTTCTTTTTTTCACATCTTGAAGCACAACCATATTTCTCTTAAGTAGATGCAAATCCCAGTGATTCAGACCCAGTCAGGGCATGCAGGCACCTATAGGGCAATGCTCCCCAAACTGATGAGTGCAGTGACAACACACACTCATCTTTTCCTAGCTCTCAACACAGGAATGTAAATAACCTTCAGCCTAAAACCATTCGGGTTTCTCAGTTCAGGGGTTTTTTTTTATTTAATCTTGAAAACCAAGCCAGAAAGCTGCAGACCCCTAACTTAATACTACTATTTCTTTTGAGTGAAATAACTGTACCAAACAGCTACTTCTTTTGTTTTCAGCTGCTCAGATCTAATAGGTTCATTAAGTCCTGTTTGGCAGCATTCAGCTGTTTGGCAGTACCAACATTTTCAACTTCTTTATTTGTCCTCGGTGACACACATGCAAAGTTTTTATTTCAAACAATGTGATTCAACTGCACACACTGAGAAATAAAGACACTGCTTTTTTATCCCAGTTTTCCCCCACTGAATTCCTGTTCAACTTTAGCCCAAGTCCTGAGTTCAGTGATGATTCAGCACTCTAAAAAATTTCTGTACATCCATCAAGTGTTTCAGTGAGACAGAAAACTGCACTTTTGAAATAGGCTCTTCCCAGATCAAAGGTGTTAAAGGAAAAGCAAGATCTGGAGATTCAGTGACATTCCTGAGATACAATTTGACAGAAATGACATAAGCAGGCCACTGCAAAACATGCCCAGTAGATGTTATTGCACATACAGATCTGTATTTCCAGGTTAGTGTCTAATCGTGTGCTCATTTCAGGTGCCCTTCAGGTGTCCTCCACACATTCTTCACTCTTAAAAACCAGTTAGGCCAAGTCTGTATGTTGCCTTCCAGCTTTGAAGAGTGCTCTATGCAGTTCTGTCTCAAAAGAACTCAAGTTAGTCTTACAAAGTCCTTATAATCTAAGAGCCTAGGCATTTGGTTGTTTCCTTTTGGATGGCTATTCCAGCCTGGAGGCACAGAGGAATGTGTGGTTCCTCACCTGAACTCCAGAAGAGACATCACCTGTGGAGCAGAGAGTTCCATCCAACAGCTGTAGGAGCTGGTTTGCAGGAGAGAGCTCAGCAGGGATGACAACTCATCCCACAGGAAATCCAGGCAGCAGTAACAAAGCTTCATGTTAGCAAGCTATCCCAGCACCATAAAGTGTATGACCTTCCTGAGACAGAAGAGCCTGAGGCTCTTTTACCAGCCCTCTCTGGACTATACATGAGCATGTGCTATGTGAATGCCCTCCCCAAGGATGGGAATGCATCCCTGTGCTCGTACGTCTAGGTGCTCCATGGAGGCCTATGAACTCCCATTTCATCCCCATGCTCCAGTGTGAAATGGATGAGGAGAGTGAAGACAGACTCATGTACATCCGAAGGGGGACTGTGGGATGGATAGGAAATGTTTTCTTCTGCCTGTGGATCTTAACTAATCCCTTGAATTCATATTCAGGAACATGATTAGCACAAAAAAATTACAGGATTTAGAACTAAAACAAAAATATATTGAAGCACAAGGAAATGCTTGAAAAATGCATTTTCTGAACATTCATTAAGCATTAAGTTTCATTGAGCTTGGAAAGTTAATTTTTTTTCATTAGAGATGCTCAGGGCAACTTAAGAAATGTCTTGCAAGCAAGAAGCTTTGCTTGTTGACACGAGCATGCAAGAGGTAAAGTGACAAAGGGAGAAACACAACAAGCCCAGCTGTCAGGCCTACGAACACTGTACAGCACCAGAAAGGTCATGAACATCTAAATCTTCTAAATCCACTACACATTTCCAGGCACTCTTGTCCTACTGAAGGTCTTGCACAAAAGCTTTGCCTTCAGGGCCAGCAGATCTTCCAACAGCCTCCCAGACGCTGCTGGGAATAATTTGCTGCCATGTAACTTCTTCCCTCCCTCCCTNCACAACATTCGCTAGAGAGGTGCCCACTGTACATGTATCACCTCCTGTAGTGTCTCATCCAAGTGTCTCATGCCAGTAGGCCCCATTCCCTGGGGCTAGTTAAGCTGTGGATGGTTGTACAGATCCTTTCTCATGAGTGTGAGGAAGCAACATGCTCTGTTCCCCAGCATTGTTGAGAAAAGATCCAGAGAACACAGGCTTGGCTCAATTATGCAATAGACTGGTGCCTGGAGCTTTTGATTTTGGGACACCTACAGAAGAATTCAAACCATGTACATTATAATTGCACTATCAAAAAAAGCTCCTGCTGTGAATGTAACAAAACCAGTGTTCAATATCAACCATCTCTACTCCAGAAAAGCATTTGCACTATCAAAAAAAGCTGGCTGCCCACGGATCCAGCAATCATGTGACTGGGAAGGGGGGCTCAAGGGAAGAGGGAATCAGAGTAACAGTCTGTACAATGCAAGCTTAAGTGGAGGCCAACTATCCCTCACTTCCATAAGCAAAACACTTACTTAAAATATTTTATTTAATTAAAACAGAAAAAAAGTTTTGTGGCTTAGCAGTCATCAGCTCTAATTCTGTATTCTACACCAATTAAAACACGAATGCCCTTTTACTATTTACCACAACCCATACTTTACACATTTCCTTAAAATGCTGAGTGATGAATTTCAGCCACCCTCTCATAAAATATGGAGCAATTCTACCAAATTCCCTTCCATGCTTTTCATTTGATGGCAAAGTAACAGAGGAACCATAATTCACTTGCTATCATTCTTTTCCTGCTAATGTTTTATTCAGAATGAGCTTCATTAATAAAGATGAAACTTTGGACTCATGACTGCTCCATGTTTACAAAACATACAGGCTCCTTTACATCTCGGTTAAGCATGAACAATCACTGAACACACAATTTCCTAAAAAAATCCTGCATACCAAAATTGCATATTTTGAATTTTTAAAATTCACTAAACAAAATTTCACAGAGTGAACCCTAAAGTCTGTTTGCCAGCAAAGCACAAGCCAACAATGGAAGTTGGGACCATCCAGGAGAAAAACTGAAGCTGGACCCCAATGCACACGTCCTTCCTATTAAACAAGCAAATAAATACACATTCATACAGAGTAATGTGCTCTAAAAATGCAGGTGCTTGAATAATTACCCACACATTTTAGCATAAGTTTTGGTTTCCCAAACAGTACTGTGTCACAATAAGTTTCTGTCTTTCTTTTTGGTGGAACTGGGCAGTGACTTCCTACTGGACACCAGAGAACAAAAGCTAACCCAGAACCTGATGATTTTGGCACAAACCCAAACGTGTTTCTCCACAGAGGAAAAATTATGAAGACAAGGTCTTTTTTTTTAAATAATAATAAAACAAAAATAGCAGTATCACTTTTTAATGCCAGGTAGTGAACCAAGGAATGGGACAGACTGCACTGCATTTTTAAAGTAGTATGACTATTGACATACTTGAGAAACATTTTAACACTGTACATTATAACAAACTATTTAGTTCATTTCTACACAAGTCAGCAAAAAAGCTAGGTGATCTAACATATATGACAGCTGCAAATTTAAAATTCTAGTCACAGTCTAAAGCCAGAAGAAAAACTTTTCCAGAACTCCTATTTATAAAAAGGAATGAACATACACACCATGCGCATACACGCAGGCAAAAATCTTGAGGTTTTACTTATTGCTCTTACACAAGGCTGTGAGCAGGCAAATGTCTGGATCAGAAATTAGGTCAAACATGCATTTCAGCAGGCACAAAAATACAGGAAATTCATATTAACGAAACAATGTACTGTGTTACGTAGTACAGGATTGTATTCTGCTAATATAACACATCATTAATTCCAGATAAACTCCAGGTCTGCCTGTTGTATAATGTGTTATGCAGTGTGGTATTTTAACCTAATTTCTGATTCCTCTTTTATTCTGCACTCTCCCATACAGAGACGAAGAGGGCCTTTCTTTGCAACGCCAGAGAATCCTTGGCCTCAAGAGCTTCTGTCGGGCAGGTATGGCTGGAAGGAGGTAACATTACCTGTGTCGCCAGGACCTGCTCCTTGACTGCCTTGTGGTTTTTCTGCATTCACTGACAAACAACAGATAAACAAATACAGAAGCTGGTGCAAAATGCACCAGCGCTGTTCTCGGAGCATCTCTCACCTATGCCATAGCTTCTGGTACACTCAGCAATTCCTACAGGGTAAGGCAGTAGAGGGTCAAGTCCTGTGTCTGGTCAGTTCCCCAAGACTCTTATAAAAGGCAGGATTTTTTGTGAACTGGCTTTCCTTTACACAATAAGCAGCATAGCATGGATGTCAGTAGAAATCTGGCTACCTACTGGCAACAAGAGACAAGCACATTCACAAGATACATTTGGGAATACTTGGTGTTCCCTACTGCAACCAAATGAAACATGCTGCGGAGAGGTGTCCATGTAATTACAACATTTGCAAGCCAGGATCAAGGCATACTGCACATGGGCCTTGCACTAAAAAGGCATTGAGTGTGTTATCTGAAAACTCTTTTTTCTTTTTCTGTGCTACGCATACATATGACAGTAGATAAAAATCAGCACAATGGTTCCTCTCTATACGTGAGCAAACACACATCATCACAACTAAGCACCCTATATTCTATTCTTCAGTTAATGGGAATCAAGGAAGAAAATTGTGGTTTAGGAACAGGGAAGAAAAGAACAACAGCATGAAGTCAGAGGTATGTTCCTGACAGAAGTCAGAGCTGAGAGTATGTATTGTGAACCAGCAACTGGATTTTGTAACACAACCAGAAAACCAAGGACGACTATGGGGCCAACTTGAGCACTGCATAGTCAAAACTATGTTATAATATGGCATTTGGCAATCTCCAAGAATAGAAAGAGCAGTGGGTAGACAACAAGAGGACACGCTTCAGAGAGGTTACACCTTGTACTCACAAGAAGAAGCAGTGCAAATTAACAGATTTTTCTGTCTTATTAAAGGTCTGTCATGTGCCTCTTGATCCAATCCCTAAATCTCAAGTAAGTTTCAGCTTTCAGGCTTGCCAAATACCCAAATTCACACTGGGCTCTATTTTACTTACAAGCAGTACTACTAAAGCTAGTGAGACTGCTTAGAGCAAGGTGGTACTGCAGTGAACATTCAGGAATTTGGTTCTTCCCAAGAAGTGAACTGCAAATGACTGGGGTTTCACAACAGTCACAGATGGAGGGAGACACTTTCTGTGTTTGTTTTTCAAATCTGTCCTTATGAACATCAACATTACTAAGACTGAAACATGGGAAGAGGCTCTGTTATGCTCACCCAGACATTCTGACACCACAACAGCCACAGCAGTTTAGGAGGAGTGGCCTACCCTGTAAAAGGTTAGGCTGGCCTGGATTCTTTTTCGAGATATGTTACTGCCTCTTACTAGATGGTTGCATACGAGTCCTTGGTCTCAGTTTCAATGGTGAAGCTTTCTTAGAGCAACATCTCTGTCACACCACCCGTGGGTGCACAGTTCCAACTCCTAGGAAAGAGGGAAGCAAAATAGGCCTAAATCCTTCAGAAACAATTAAGTAAACCTAACCTGCAGGAAAAGAAAATTAAGAGCAATGATGTGAGGATGTGATCTAGGACTTCTCATGACCCATTTCTTCATGACCCTGGCTATGAAGGCCAGGTCATCAGGAAGTCTGCAGCCAGACTGGAGGTAAAATAGCATGTCCAATGTGTACCATGTAAACCAATCTTTTCCAAAAAGCTGGTTAGGCAGAACTGTTTTGACTGCATTTTTAGGTATTTCTTCCAGCCCACTTTTGCTTCTCTTTTTGGAAGCTCCTTCAAATAAAAGATGCTGGAAATATCACTTCCCTGTAGTTGAAAGAAATGGGGAGAAACAGGGGAAAACAGAAGCAAAAAACAGACACCAAGGAAAGAAATGACTGCTTGTAAAATGCTTCCTTTCAAAAACTACTGTACAACTCCCTAACTTGGTTTAATTAATGCATCGTTTAAAACATATAAAACACTTTACCAGCTAAATGATTTCTCTGTTTTATGAGTCTCCCTCCCTCCTCTCATTAAAAAATAATGCATGTGTGGACTGGTATTGAACACCTTGTACAGTTGTGCGCCAGTTCTTATTTCATTCTACGTGGAGCAGTTTTGATTTTAATATACTGTGTTTAAAGAAGAGCCCAAACTGTATACCTGACAGTATAACCAGCTACATAGAGGTCTTTAATCTCGTAACACAATAAAAAAAGATCACTGTGAAGTTGCAGTCCCTTTGATAAATGGTTACGGTGACACATGCAGTCCTCCTCAGTGCCACTGCCGCCAGACACGGGACGTGATTTTCTCCGCAGGCTGCCGAGAGGCCTGATGTCACCCCTTCAGGGGCCGCAGCCAGGCAGGCACCACCACCCCGGTGCACAGCGTCCTGCAGTCACTGGGGAAAGCTGCACGGAATTGTCTTGCTCAATACCACCACCACCACCGACTCGACCCTCAGGGGGGCACAGCCCCCGCCGCCTCAGCCGCAGGAGATCACCGTGAAGCGCTTGGAAATGCACGACATGTTGTGGAGCACGATGCCCAGGAGGAAGACCAGGACGCAGGCCACCAGGATCACAGTGCACACCCCCGACCAGGTGGAGCTTTTCACAGCGCCTCTCCGGTCCGGCTCCTCCGCTCCCGCCTCGGCAGCGAGGCCGCCCTGCAGCGGCTGCTGCTCTGCGGGGATCGTCACCACCGTCAGGGACTTCTGCTGGCTGCCGGGCAGGAGGCGGCAGCCAATGTCTCCCGGCAGCAGCGCCCTCTCCTTGGAGAGAGGCAAGGGCAGCATGTAGCACCCATTGCTGGGGAGTTTGATGAAGACGGGGGTGTGCTCCGAGGTGTGGGGGATGGCGATGACGGCGATCACCTCGGGGTCATCAGGCAGCTGTGACACAGAGTACCCCGGAGGCAACTTGGTGATCCCGCGGCACCAGGGGCAGCGCAGGTCCTTCTGGCTGGTTCTCATCTGCTGCAGGCACACCGAGCAGCAGGTGTGCTTGCAGTCCAGCAGCTTGGGCCGCCGGCGGGGGCTGTAGTAGTTGAAGCAAATCTGGCACTCCAGCAGAGAGTCCTGGGATAAGGTCTCCATGGCGGCCGGCGCAGGGAAGCACGGCAGGCCTTGTGATGAGCCTCGCCCTGACACCCTGTAGGCAAGGGGTAGCAGCCTTCCCACCACTTCTCCTCAGGGCAGCGCCTGCCTTCCCAACGCGGCTTCTCCTCAGGGCAGCACCAGGCACGAGCTACGGAGAGCACAGGAAAACCTCCAGCCTGAAACTTTCAGTACCTGAGACAAACAGAAAAACGTGAAGGAACAGGTTAGTCACAGGAACCAGTGGGAACAAAAGAGTACAGCCATTCAAGGGGGAATGAAAACTAACACTTTGTTATCTGGTGGGAGAAACAAATTTGCGATCCTTCACTAAAAAGCATCTTCCCACCAGGTTCACCTAACAGCCCAGTGGCAAAGCTTCAGGTCAGTCATCGGTACTATCACTACGTTTCCTTTTTTTTTTTTCCCCCAATTTTCCCAGCAATCAAACTCCCAGCACCCCATCAGTCCACTACTCACAGTTATATTTATAACAGAGGTGGCTGTATAGTTCACTAGCCAGGTCCCACAGCAACTACTTCCTATCATATTTTCAGGACTTTTCAGCCCTTCCTGTGCCAAAACAATTAATCCTTTAAATCCCTGAGGATTTTTAGCTATTTGGCTCAACTGCTAAGTCTGTATGAAAGGTGGGGGAAAGAAAAAGTGTTTAAATGGAAGCACTTCCACAGGCTCCTGAACTTGTGCCTGTGCACGAATGAGCAACCAAGCAACTACACTGCAACACCTACATTTGCACATAATGAAAAACAATGGCATCATTTTCAGGCAAGTTAACTGTTTGCCCAGTTACACAAGCAGCTTGTTGAACATGGCCCTCTGAAACATAAACCTCTCACTAATGAAAACCTCACCAGTGACAAAAGGCTCTGTTTAGACCAAGGACCACTGAACGCCATGAAGAACAGAAATAAAACAGAATAATAACAGAAAGAAAGATAATGCACTGAATTAAAAGCAAATTGTTACTAATCTTGTTCTAAATGATTCCTTACAAAGGGATTCCCTTTACAATTCCCATTTTCCCACTTATTACTTACATCTTTGCCAAAAAAAAGGCATCTGTGTTTACTTGCACAGTGTGTAGTTTAGCTTTGTTTCATTTTGGTCACTCCAACACAATTAGTATGAAGGGGTGACAGTTTTACAACATTTTACACTTCCTTCCTGTGTTTGAAGCAGTATCATCCTGAATTTGCATCCAGAGAATAAAGAAAATACAAAATATTTGCAGGGCGACCTCTGATCTTCATCTCTTACTGCAATGTTATTGCCAAACTAGCACCCACACCTTTTTAGAGGACTTCTTCCTTTTTAAACAATAATTCACACTCTTCCCTCTAGATTATAGCAACTAGGTTGCAACATACTAATCAATGGGTGATGTCAGTAAAACAAGTTTTGTAGTTAAAGAAGAGAAGGCCAGGCATAGACCTGGGGTTTGCAATGCAGGACAGCACTCTGGACCACACTGTCCTGTATCCTGCTTCTGGCAGTTAGCAGTATTTGAACAGGGAAAACAAAATTCACGTCATCTCTTCAGATGCTGGTGACTGATGTCACTGACATTGGCAGAACTGGCCCTGCTGCTGATTTTGTAACAGCAGTGGATTTTGGCTCACAAGATGCTTCAACAAATATGCAGTGATAATCCTGACTCAGGAGGGAGCGGGGGTTGCAGTTAAGAAGGCAGGAGCTTCTGAAACATGTACAGTGGCTGCAGTAGGAACTGGCACACACTGCCCACCGGTACTTTTGGGATGCTTTATCTCAATGTGGCAGAGAGGCCACTGCTGAGAGAGATCCCCACCACCATGAAGCCCATGGGACACACCTGCTCCATACCAGTGCTGTGCTACACAAAGGCAGCAACAGATACTCTGTGTGCTGGGGAGGTGCACACTGCTGCAGGAGGGACTACACATCTGCTGCCTGTGTGCAGGCCACACCAAGGGAAAGCAGAAGAAAATGAGGAGAGGTTTTATCTTCTTTATTTCCTTATCCATTACTATCTCCATATCCCTATGGTACAGGCACATACAAAGGAAAACTATCAAGAAAGGAGCTGACAAGATAATAGACTAGCATACAGCTGAGAGAGAAAAATGAAAGAGAGATATTCATAATGCTGGGCAATTTCTGGTGGGAAAAAAAAATATTAAGAGAAAAAGGCCAGAAAGAAACTACCAAGAAATTAGTTATGGAAACTCAGGAAGGAATCACTGAAGCCACCAGATCCAGTTTTCAGCCAAAAGCAATCCAGCAGATGTGCATTTTAAACAGAACTATCGGTACAAAATATGCAGTTATGCACCATCCAAGTAAAAATTGAGCTCAGACATTACGAGACACAACTTTTACTTCCTTTTTCTGCAAATCTATCAAAAAAACCTCAGGTATAACAATACTGCAGTATTATACAACTATACAAGAAAAATTCCCAATGCCTAGAAATTCAGAAATTAAGGCTTATCATAGAATCACAGAAGGGCCTCAAAGATCATCTCATTCCAACCCCCTCTGCTGTGGGCCAGGATACCTTCCACTAGACCAGGTTGTAAGAGCTCCATCCAGCCTGGTCTTGAACACTTCCAGGGATGGGGCATCCACAACTACTCTGGGCAACCAGTTCAGTATCTCACCACCCTCACAGTAAATAATTTTTTCCTAATATCTAACCTAAACCTACTCTCAGTGTAAAACCATTTCCCCTAGTCCCATGACTACTCTGCCCAAGGACAGAGTAGAGGTACTCCTTCTGCAGATGTAAATCAGTATCTCTGCAAGGTTAAGACAGGGCTTACCACCTACATGACATGAACTGTTCATACTTTTCCAAAACAGCTCAGATAATAATCAGAGGTATGGATCATCAGTAATGACCAGTAAGCAGAGAGGTTAGAATGATTCCTTCAGAACTAAAGACAAGTTAAAGAGTAGCCACAGCCATCTAACCCCCTGGCCTTTCCTGACACTGCCTGGTTCAAAGGTTGGACACGTAGCTTCGCAGGTGCAATGCAATTTTATTTCCAACCATACAACCCTCTTGCACTCTGCCACAGCTCAATTTCAGAATAAAATAAAGCAAAGCCATTATCTACAGTAAGAATCTATTTGAAAAAAAATTGCACTACATAGCTAAGAAGGAAAAATCCATGGGAGCTCTCAGTACTCTTCTGCCACTTCACTATTATAACTGTGCCAAGAGGAGCAGATGTCCTCTTGGACAGGCAACTGAGCTCTAGCTTGCCCTCACAGCAGCTGAAGGTACTGAGCTGTCACAGGTGAACAACTCATTCAAAGCTTATTCAATCTGGATTCTTCTCTGTGGTTCAAGCACAAAGACAGAGAAGCACCAAGAACTGCACATGAGGGCACAGCTGAAGACAAGTATCAGCCAAAACCACTGTTGTGTCATTTGCTGTTGTCACACAGTGACACCCAAGGTGGGCAAGAGGACTGATGACAGGAAAACAGAGGCACAGGGGAAAGCAGAAAACACTGTCAGGGATTCCCACAGGTCTCTGCAAAAGTGATAGCATGGATGGATGGATGGACAGGGGCACACAAGTGCAACGGGGGGCTGGGGACTATGACAGTGAAACCACACACCCACACACACAGAAGCAACCATAGCTACAAGTAGTGACTGCCTGGCACAAACCTGACAGCAACTGGAAGCTCTTTAGGGCTGAGATCTAGCTTGTAACACAACAACTAACTGGAAATTAAAATCCACAAGCTCCAAAACTCATGTGTCAGAAAGGTGCAGCAGGAGCAAAAGAAGCAAGAAGAGACAGGCCATGAAAAGAAGTATCAGGCAAACTCTCTGCCTGCCCTGCACTCTCTTTCCCTTTCTGTCTATCTGCCCAATATCCACAAGGTTTCTGCTGGCTGGCAAGGAGAGGAATTCACAAGCAGTTACAGAGACCCAGGGAGAAACCTGCAAAGCTGATGATCCCTGCAGCAGCAAGGTGGCTGAGAGAACAGCACAAAGGTCCTCCTTGCAGGTCTGGGCTGCCCTCTGCACAAGCCACGAGTTTTTCAAATTGTATGACTCAAGAGCAGTAAAGTTCCAAAGAATAAAACAAATATTACAGCTGTCTGTCAGTCATGCTATCTGTTCTGCCAGTACTTCACTGGAGACCACAGCAATGACCCAATTTCTCTTTGTCTGGGTGAGCAGGAGGCCAGGAATGCCAAGGTTTCCTACTCACCAAGAAGCAGAAGGGGCATGCATTTGTTGCTCTTACTATTGACAGCTTCCCAGCACAATGGGGGGGGGTGCTGTGGGAGGTGAACAGATGAAGGTTGCTGTAGCTGTGACAGTGAGAGGAAGAAAGCACAGGTTTGTTCTGCACAAACACTAACTACAAACTGGTCCCCAACTGGCCAGGTCAAAAAAGATAGCCATTTTTGGAACCCAGTGCAAAGGAAGACACTGAACATTCATGCCCAGAGCTGTACATGAAGTCAGAGAACATAGTAATTAATGGCAAATCCTCACCTAGCAACATGATTTTTTTCCCATGTAAGGATAGCCCCTGTGATATTAAGCAATGGAAACCACAGCCTTGAAAGGGTGCCACCTTCACCGAAGGACTCAGAACTATCTTAACACATACTTCCTAACTTACTAGGGCCCAAAATTACATTAACTTGAAAACCCCTAAAATACGCTTCATTGATGCCTCCAGAATCCAATACAATTCACAGATGATTAAACATCATATACCATTTTAAAAGACTGGCTCTGGGGCACGCTGATGTAGTTAACTGATCACTGAGAGAAAGCCTCAAAAGCTGTGCACGGACTTGCACACGGATTTAGGCAGTCTACTTCCTGCACAGAAGGTTATAACAGAATTTCAGCAAGGCAGTACACTGACAATACTTCACCTTTCCCAAGGAAAGTTCATTATGTAAACTCCCCAAACACATTAACAATTCTTTGGCAGTATTACTGAGTATGTATGATTTATGAAGAAGAAAGAATAATTTGTTTCAGGTGCCCTTAGGCTGTAAAGGAGATGGGGTGAGGAGGGAGTGCTGTTCTCAATAGGAGAACTAATTGCAAGAATCATGTGCCCACAGATACGGAAGGAAATGTGTGCTAGAGTCGCTTCAAACAGATAATGAGGAGGAAGGAACATATTTAATATTTGGAAGCATTTCTGCTACAAAAATTCAGCATAAGTCAATGTTTTTCATAAATTCATGTTTGGACAAAACACACCCAAGCTACTGCAAATGCCCAGGACATACTACCTGATTTCCCCTGAATATCCTTCACTAAATGATCTTATTTATTTTTAGGCTGTTCTGTAGCACTAATTACCATAGTAACTGAGAACAGCACAATGAACAATTAATTTATTCATCACAACACCCTTGTTAAGAGACAAGTATTACCATCATCATATTTTTTCATCATCTAAGAAAAGAAGTGCTGAGAGACAAAGCAGTTGGTCCAAGGTCATGCATGCACCACCCAGATCACCTCAAAAGTTTCTGTACAATTTCATCACAACTCTGCTTTTCACCCCACGAGCCACAGGGCAGCGGTAACAGATTCTTTTCTGCAACAAAGCTCAGGACCTACACATTTTTCTCCACTTCTTTCAAGTGGCAGCATCCCCATGGTATGCCTGGGATTTGGGGGGTAGGAGGCTTTCATTAAACATATCACCTTTTTCACAGATCATGAAAAACACGAGAGCCCATGCTCCAGAAGCTAAGTATCTCCACAGGCAAAGTTCATCCACCATGCACATTACAACTGAGAGACTACATGAATTTTGAGGGACATAAAGCTAACAATAAAACAACAAAGTAAATCCATTCTTCTCTCCAGAATTATGTGTTTTCCAGGAACCTTCCTGTAAGCCAAGCAGCCTACACCCACCATCCTTTCCACTTACAATTGCACAGAAATATTGCAGAAGTAAAGTGTTCTAATTTAGCCAAAGCCTCAGCCAGTGCAAGCTGTCACTGCTCCTTTAGCTTTAGCCCAGCCCTTGCCAAGGTGAGCATCTTGGTCTACACAGTCCTGGGTGTATAAAGCCACAAAAAATAAAGCTCAGTGAAACTGTGGTATTATGAGTCTCTAATATCCTATGAACCAGCAACAGAGGATCCAAACTGACAGCAAGAGAATCTGCTGGAGATGATCCCGACGGTACACATCAGACAGAACACCTGTCTGTCCTGCCTCTCAGGCAGCTGAGAAATGGATCAGTGGTGGGTCACAAAAAAGGAACCTAGTTGCAAGGCACCATTCCACAGCATTTACCTTAGAAATTGTCACCAGCCAGCCCTAGGAAGAGGAGACAGAGGCAGAAAGGTCACCTACAGGAATATAAAGAGATGTAGACATTTATGGGTTTGGAGTAAAAACAGATCAGGTGAAAACACTAGACATGGGTGTTTAGAGAAAACAGAGAGAGACTCACATGCTGTTCCATGTTCCATCTCACATCACCAGCTGTGCTGCTCCCTCCTTTTATCTGCAAACTTTGACACGTCCACATTCCCTGCCTCCAAAGACCTTATTTTGGTCAAATATGACCAGGATAAGCTGCACTTTGTTCCAAGAGCAAACACTACTAATCACCTGCAGCGTGCCAGGTCAGCAAACATTTCATCGTGCTGAGGCAGAACAGTACAGCTATATGCTCATCAGACAGTTTCACATGAGGTACTTTACAAGTGAAAAACATTATCTGAAATTAAAATATTCCACAGAAATATGCCCATTTCAGACAGGCAGAGACAGAGCAGACAGCCTTCCTGCCCACACAGCCTCTCAGCAGCCCTCTGGGCAAGTGATCCTAGAGGATGTGTGGTAGAAGCACGATCTGCTCCTCACCAGCCCAACTCTGATATGTCTGCAGGTTTTTGAAAAGGTCAATTGTCAAACTGTCCCAGAGCTGGGGTTTCTTAAATCTCCTAGTCCCCCTCCATCCTGGCAGAGCACCCCCAGGTGCAGCTCTGCCCTGCTAAAAGGAGTGTGATGGTACTTCTCACTATTCCTGCTGTTCTAAGTTTCTCTTCTCTCCATGAGGGGTGCACTAGCAGGATGAAAGACCTGATTGTGGTCCTAAGACATACCACATCTGAAAACTTCCCAGCTCAGGATATAAAAAGGTTCCTCACATTTTGCAAATAAACAGAATCTCCAGCATTCAAAGCATCCCAAAGGATGATGCTCATTCTACAGCCCACTCTGAGCACAATGCTTGCAAGGCCATTAGCACTTCCTCACTTTTGTTGGCTGCTCTTAATTAAGCCTGACTCACTTCTAAAAACCCCAGGATGAGAGGAACGAAAGCCAGGTTTTTCCACACCAAGTGAAAAACACTTCAAACCAGCATCATGAGGAACGGTGGTAGAAGGTGTGGTTCTACCTCTCAGCCCTGACTAAAAGCAGCACCAGTAGATATTTCTGACCAGGACAAAAGGGGCAAGTGGTTAGGTAGCTGGCAAAGGCAGATTTAGAAGCTGCTTCTCTAACTTAAGGTGAGGTCACAAGTTAAGTCACTGAGGCTAAAATCCCACAACATATGGAAGGAGCTACTGGTGCTCAACTCACACTCAATAACAGCTTTCAAATACTATGTAACATCCTCTTTCTAAGGGATTTTCACTTATGGCAATATGACATAATACTGTGGCATTCAAACTGCTGAGAGGCATGAAGCACCTGATCACTTAAATTAAAAATTTTACTCTCCCATTAGAGCTTTATGCTTCATCTGTCATTGACAGAATTTGCCTGATACCTAAATAGAAACTTAATTAAAAGATTCTTCCCTCCCTCTCCTGAGGATCTGGTATTAGACTTACAAAACATACCATCAAAAAAAAAAAAAGAAATTTAAATAGCTCAAATGCAGACTTTTCTCACTGATACAGGTCAGTGGGTGACTGAGCCTATTAAGACACTAGTCTATAATTACAGGAGAGAGTGCTAGAGCTCTCCAAGGTCATTGAGTGGATTTTGATAAAACTAGGACAAAATCTACCTGCCTATGGGCCCAAACAGTGAGGAAGGGAATCAATACTCACATGTTCACACACTGCCTATACAATGCAAAACCTGGAAACTCGATTTCACACTTACCTCAGGAAATAAAAGCCCTTCAAATGACAGTTTTAATTGCTGTCACTGCTCTGTGCTCCCACCTCGCACCACTCCCCGCCCCCACCTACTTAACATGGTTTCTGCTCTCTGCACAGCTTCCCGAGGATGTGACTATGTGACCCACCTTCACATGGCTGCTCTCAAGGCCTGGGATGGCCTGGGGTTTGTTTTCTTCAAGTGCAGGAAGAGGTTGTTTCTTTTTTTTTTAGCTTCAGAAAAAGTGGGGGGAAAAGCATGACAGCCCTAGGGGAGTCAAAGTAATACATCATTTTACCTATAAACAGATAGAATTAAGAAATTGGAAAATATTTTATTAAAAGCCCCACAAGTAAGGAAGGAAATTCTCTTCTTTCATACACCTTAATTAGTACAAGTAAGGTCTGAAAGAGATTAGAAGGGCACAGGGAGCTTTTTTCATCTTTTTACCTTTCTCCTGCAATCTGCTAAGTGGGCAGCACAAAGGAGTAAAGCCCCCTGTGTATCAACAGAGAACGTGTAACAGTGGTGCCAATGCCAAACCACCACTTCCAAAAGTTTAGCTTCACGAGAGAGTGGAAGATAGCCAACTAATATGCCTCCTCAAGGTCAACGGCTCTGTCATTTCGTAATGCGGACAAATCATGATCTTCATGAAGTTTTGGCCTCTGATAAGTGCTACAGCTACTCCAGGTCAAGGCACTGGTCATTCTGCTTTGCAGGTTACACCAAAAGGAACTGGAATTGATCCAAAAGCTCCGTTCTTATTGGAAACTAATCATTCACCCTGTAACATTCTGTCAGCTGGTAAGTAATATTAATACCACCCTCACTTCCTGGATTTTGGGAACAGTCCAGCTCTCACTGCAAATATGGATCACAGGCAGAGTTAGATCAAGCCTGAACTGCATAATATTGATGATTTCCCATTTCATGATTTATCTCTCTGTCTTTACCCCAGTAAAATCCTCTGAAGAGATGTAGCAGGCTGTGCTGGATAAATAATTACTTCCAATACTTTTCCAAACCACATGTTTCTACCTGTGACTACAAACACTCCACAGGCTTCAGTTGAGACCAGTTATGGAGCACGTGACATGACATTAGCCAGGGAAGTTAATGGGATGGCACACGGTCTCGAGGTCAGTTGCACATTTACGCACTTAGCACACGATCCATCAACACCACCAATACAGAACCCAGTGTCAGAAGCCACAGGCAGATCAAGGTCATATCCAAGTGCTGACACCTTTGATTCCCCTACAACACCCTGAAAAAGTGCGACCTGAAGAAACACAATACAACCTTCCCAAAACAGCTGCAACTAAACAAACTGGTTGCACATCAACTAACCCAACCAACTCCACATTGACACACAAAGCCCCAGCACCACCAGGTGAAACTGTGGATTACTGGCAAGACAAGAAACTACCACCAAGAAAGGCTCCTGGCTTTTCCATGCCCATGGGAATGTGCATCACAGAAACAAGACTCCCAAGGATGGACTTCTAGAACAAAGCCTAGAACAGAGTGAGGGGATTTGCACCAAGTCTCTCCATCATATGAACCGGCACTGTTTTAAGCCAGAAGTAGTCGTGCAGCTAAGCAAAGCAGTGCTCTCTCTCAAGGGCAATGATCGTAACTCAGCGCAACCACAACCCTCTCCGGTGGGCTGAAATGAATCAGAGCTCTGGGACACTGAGCTCAGCTCCTACCCCTTCTGCTGTGGCAGACACACTGTGGTGGGGACTGGCAATTGGCTGCTCAAATGCTCATGCATGGGAAGATGAACTATTCCGGCTCACATTATGTGAAACCTACTGCTGCTTTCCTTCAGAGAGATGGTACTCAATTCCAAGAGCCACTTCTGTAGCTGCATAAAGTTTATCAGACCTGCTAAGCTTTGCTAAGTTGAATTTCATTCTTTACAGCAAGTTCGAAAGTTGGGGCCAGACATCACCCATCATACTTCTGCCAGTCAAAACCTACTTTTGAAACATCCTGGTGTGAAAATACCCTCCATTTGGCAGCACTTGAACTAACAGTTTACAGCAATTTTGCTGTATGAAGGAGTGCAAATGCTCAGAAAGGACTGTGTTATGCCACATTAGAGCAAAACAATCAAAGTGAAACAAACTGCTTCACACCTCTTAATTTTGTGGCTGAATCTGCAATCCTTGCCATTTAACAGCAAAAAATTTA
Organism: Vireo altiloquus; assembly: GCA_013396875.1. Classification (NCBI taxonomy): domain Eukaryota; kingdom Metazoa; phylum Chordata; class Aves; order Passeriformes; family Vireonidae; genus Vireo; species Vireo altiloquus. The sequence goes on from VZRF01010597.1 coordinate 69,817, forward strand.
GACAAGGAAACTAGCATAGTACTGCCAATGCTCAACACATCACAATTCTGATAGTCTATGGCCACAGTGAATCCTAAGATCACAGGATTATGGACAATCAAGTCAATAATCAAAAAAAAGATGGCTGCTTTTCTTTTTTCAAAGAAAAGCCCAAAAACATGAACTTCAGATCCCAGGTACATAGGACTCCTAAACTTCAGTCTCTGATTTGCAGGCCAGTCTTATGATTTCTTCATGAGAGTTAGAGCTAACGAAAGAAATTAAGTTTTGAGGTTAACAAATTCATTTGGCAGTTTCAGATCAAATTATGCAAATACTTTCTCCTTTGGCAAAAATGGAAATTTCCATTAACACATCAGCTCATTTCAACTTCCATTTCAATCTGACTGTTTTCTTTCAGAAGAAATTTCTAAAAAGGTAATGTAAAGGGCAAACAAAGCTTTTTGTACTAACCCTAAAATAATTTTTCGCCTGATATGGTCAGCTACTGCATAAGCCAGAAGTGTCTCTCACACTGCTCTACTGTTGATGTAGGTGGAATGCTTAAGTCTACTGCTACACCATGATTTATTTTTTTCTTTCCTGGTCTAACAAAGGCAAATGAGATACACCTCCAACTATCAGCTGCAGTTTTACAGAAGTGTGTTTATTTAGCTTTTTTTGGTTGTTGGCTTAAAATAAAATAAAATCACAATATGGGGCATTTTCAACCTTCAAGTTACATTTCACGATGTGATTGAAACTGAAGAGGACAATGTGGTCAATAGGACTGTTGGTTTTTACAAGTGTTTCTTGCAAATGATCTGAAGGATCTTAAAGGGAAAAGACAGGTGGTTGGATTTCTTAAACAAAAAAAGTCACATTCATCCCAGTGTTCTCCAGCATACATCTCAAAATCATTAATTACTTTTGAAGTCTCACATCAGACAAACCTCACCACTTATTTCCAACATGTATTTCACCTTGAATTCTGTGTTCAGTTCTGATCCCCTCACTACAAGAGGAACACTAAGGTGCTGAAGCACATCCGGGGAAGGGCAACGGAGTTGGTGAAGGGTTTGGAGCACAAGTCTGATGAGGAGCAGCTGAGGGAGCTGGGGGTGTTTAGCCTGGAGAAAAGGAGGCTCAGGGGAGACCTTATCACTCTCTAAAATAGCCTTAAAGGAGGTTTGTGGTGAGGTGGGGCTTGGTCTCTTCTCGCAAGGTAGCAAGTGACAAAACAAGAGGAAATGGCCTCAAGTTGCACCAGGAGAGGCTTAGATTAGATGTTAAAAAAAATTTATTCACAAAAAGGATTGTGAAGCACTGAAACAGCTGCCCAGGGAAGTGGTGGAGTCACTCTGCCTGGAGATGTTTAAAAGACATGGAAATCTGGCCCCTGGGGACATGCTTTAGTGATGAACACGGCAATGCTGAGTTAATGGTTGGACTCAATGATATTAAAGGCTTCTTCCAGTCGAAACAATTCTGTGATTCTATTCCATGCAACATCACACAGAATAGCAGTTAGGAACCAAAGAGGTGCTTTAGGGACATCTCACTAAGGAAGGCAAAAGGCAAAAAGTCTAGAAAGCGTTGCACTGGATGTAATTATCTAAGACACAGTGTGAATACACACAGTTTCATGCATCTCTGCAAGATCTGACAATATTCCACTCAGTTGAGGAGTTCTTTATTTTATTTCTGTTATAGTATTGTATCTGTGTCTTACAGTGGCACACCGAACATTGGCAACACCAATGCACGCAACCAAACTGATGCCAAAGGTGCCACACTGACTTAACGCCCATTTAGGCTTTGACCCACAGATGGAATCAAATCAGTGTTAAAAAATAGAATCAAAACCTGCCTCTTTTATACTGCCAAAACAAGTTCTTGGCTAGGATGAAAAAAAATTCAGCTCTGGATCCAGATTTGCTTTGTGACACAAACGACAACATCCCTTGCTTTCCAGCCAAAAGGTTTTCAGAATTACTTTACTGACATAATTTTTACCTTTTAGCGTTGAGTCAGTGTTTTCTTAACTTTTGCCTAAGTGTCTTCACTGTCAGGTGTCTTTCAGTGAAATGATTACTGCTTTGGAGGTTTTCTGCCAACCACAGAAATGATCCAAACATTTTACTAAAGCAAGCCATAAATTTTTAAAAATGCTTCATATTTTGCCAAATAACAGCATGGATTGGAAAAATAATTTTCTATTTTTTAAACCACTCCTTCACACTGTGCTATTTTCTAAGCAGTGAAGCCTCTGCCAGTTTCTTTCATGCCAAGTTTGCAGAACACCTGCCAGAGTGCATTCTTTGCCAATAAACAGGATCCTTAAGTGCCGTGATGATTAAAAAAATAATGTAAAGATCAATGCAAATAATTAGTACTGTTATTCTTATTACTAACATTCATGCTTCTTTGCTCCGAGTTCTCATCTTCTGGAGCAGCTGCCTCTAGAAAAGAGCAAGAGAAGAGAGAAGTGCCAGCAGGTGGCACTCCAGAATACAAACCATTAAGCACCAGAGCTCACAGGACCAAGGAAGCCAGCTCTGCTTGGCCGTCCCACTATCCCTTTAGCACCCTCCAGGAGGTTTGGTTTAGGATGATCTTCTCCACCTTCCTTCTCCCAAACAGCAGGGAAAAATGCTGCCAGTCCCAGCTTTTACCCTTGGTGCTGGATGGGATGCACCAGCAAGCCGAGATGCAGTTTGTGCAGTCCTTTCTAGAAGCAAGTAAGAGGTGCCAGCACACCCAAAGCACTGAGCTCATTACTCGCTCCCTGACTGAGGAGAGACAGGGCAGGTAAGAGTTGCCTTCTCACCTTGTGCATGAAGAGGTGGCAGCATCTTGCTGCCTCTCACCACGTCTCCTACACTCCTCCAAACACAGGACAAAGCTGAAGTAATGCTGGCTGTTACTGCTTTAAGACAGCACCACCAACAAAAACCAGACCCCAGCAATGAGGAAACCAGTTCCTTTGTGTATATATTTGGCTGTGCCCGACACACACGTAACAGCTACAGCGCTCACCTGCATGGTTCGGAAGCATCACCGCAGGTGGTTCCTCATGGCACGGCAAAGACACCCACCCTGCTCTGAGCCTTCTGCCTTGCCCCACGCTTGCATCCCTCACACAGCAAAGTCAGTCACACCAGCACTTCTTCCACTCAACCACTGTCAGTAAAGCCTCTATCGAGATGTCTCAGCAGCCAGAAGAAATAAATCCACCTCAAAGAGCTGTGGCCCACCTGGTCTTTGCATCTCTCATCAACACCAATTCCTTGTGTTTCAGCTCCTGCTGAAAACACCCCCAATCCTTCAATGTTCAAAATTAGGCCCTTTAAAACACTGTGCAACTTGAGGGAGATAGAAGGAGGTATCCTTAAACCCAGAAGGATTGTGCCATCCTCTTAGAAAACAAATTTTTAAAGAAAAACTGTGAAAGACACTTGTTTTGTCCAACTCTAGGCATCAAGCACATCAGTCAACATTTAGAGAGATAATGAATTGCTTCAGTTGACAAAGATGCAATTTTCATATTGTTCTACCCTGGAAAAATTTAGAGTTTAGAAGTACTGAAGGTCATACAACTGGGTGAAAAAAAAAAAAAAAAAAACCTGCATTTTTATCAGAAGTCTTTATGAATTACCTAAAAGCTATACAAACACGGAAAATAACCAGCCCTCTTAAAAAAAGCAAAGTATTTACTGCTTAAACTCTCCTTAAAGGCAAACCTGTACCATAGGATCTATCTCCTCATGTGGAAATAGCAGAAAAGATCTGTCATAAAGTAATTTCCTTTCCTTTCCTGTATATGTCAGTGGATCACTGGCATTTCCCTGCCCCCTCCCTCCAAACTGACCCCAAATATAAACAGACACAAAACTGGAAAAGTTTAAGGTCATATCTGTGGATATGAGCAACAAATAAATCCAAAGTAATGTGTCCTTCTTGCAGAACAGGGGACATGATCAATGCCATGACATCCACTGTGTTTAGCAAATTCCTTTGTATCTAGAATCTCAAACTCATTTCCTCACAAGCTATAAACACCTTTTTTTTTGACGGTTCACTAGTATTATCACCCACTGAAAGAGGCACAATTCAGCTCAAGGTTTATGCACTATATGCACTGCACACAAGTTTGCTCAAAACATATTTTTAGATTAAGTATCTTTTAATGCACAAAGACGGGCTGACGGCATAGGAAGGAAAATGAGGCAACTGTTCATGCCTACTCTGCCTTCCTAGCTGCTATCCTAACTGTGGATTTGGACCATAAAATATTCACCTGTGGAAAAACCAATCACGAAGCATAACTGAGCAGCAATGCAGTATATAACTGGCTGGTTATTACTGGAAAGCACCAGAAGTATTTCCAAGTTTGCAAATCACACAGCTGTTTCTCTAAGAAATTACACGGATCTCCTGTTTCCATGGATGCTCCTGAACAGAAGCATGGATGCTCTGCTCAATATCCCACCCACCTGATCGGGAAGCAGAACTAAAGGGTGATGAGGCTTCAGTATTCTCCTTGCTATTAGGTGCAATAAACCTCCATCTCTAATGAGCAACCTCACTCTAGCGAGGAGACTGCACTTAGTGTACACTCTCAGGAGCTTTAATGTTGCCAAGCAGCAAAAAGTAGGCAAGTGCATCATAAGTAGGCTTAGAAAGGCACACTAAGTTGTCTGGTACCGACTAGTCAATAGACAAGAAAAGGGTCAATCCCTTTGTAAGTTCTGAATTTAAATTTGGAAGAAAATAGCATATATTTAATGGAGGTGGGGAACCAAAGGAGGAACATTAGAATGAAAGCTTCTTGCTTTAAAGACAATAGTTTTATCCACCTATACTCTTTTTTTAGCTTGATTTTTGCAAACGAGTTCAGATTTTGCAAGCAGACTTTCAGGCTCCTCGAAATAAAGAATGCAGGTGCAAGACACAGGTGTTGAGTTGTACAACCACGAGAATAAAGGCATAAGAACTCTTTTTAAGAAAAAAGAATCATTAAATATTTTCATTCCCATATGTGATTGCATAACCCCTCTAACGAAAGCCATGCAGGTCACTAAAATGCACAGGCCTTTGCTGATGGAAAAATGCTATTGTATATTGTTTAAAATGACACAAAAGAAATCAGCATGAATGCTAAAAAATAAGACCTCTAAAGGAGTGAGCTGAAAAATTCCAACTTGGCATTATGTCCTGATTTAAAAATGCACAAGTACAGGTTGTGGACCTCTGTGTCCCTCTTCATTTGAAAAAGCAACAGTATTATAATCTTATTAAAGGACAAATTTGTAGATTCTTACCACTTCTTAAAATTGCCAGTGCATGATCTTTAATTTCTTTGTTCTCATTTCATAACCACCCATTAACATAGAAGATAAGAGTTTCTCCAATAGACCACATAAAGGAGTTTCAGCCAGCAGAGGAAGCAGCAGCACAGGAATATAAACCCGTAGCACTGAAAAAAATGAGTCAGGCTCCTCAAAATGCGAAGAGTTTTTCGCTGTAGCTCCTCCAAGAGCTACAACCATAAAGTTCCTGTAGTTGTGGGATTATGTTTCCACTGCCCCTCAACAAAGACCACCACTTATCTTTGGGTCACGCTAACTCCAAGCAGAAAAACATAAGGAAGGAAAGCCAGCAAGAGACACAATCCTAACTTTTCTTCAAATAACTCCTCATTATCCTTAAGTGTGAGCCCTGTAGCTCACACCTTATGATGTCAGGATGCAGATGCCATCAGACCTGCATGGTAAATTAGGACTCCAAGAGATAAAGCAATATGAGGTAGTTTCTTCCCTAAACTGCTTTTGAACAAGAGCAAAATATCCTCTTAAAATGCACATTTTCTTACCAAAATTCTTTTCACTTGTTTGCCTTGCCTTTTTGCAAATATGTTCAGGAGCACCACTATGATGGCATGAATTAATATATTTTATGCATGAAAATAATTCTAAATTTATACATGAGCTTTAAAAAATGTATCACAGACACTTTTTAGGTGGACATACAATTTCTTTAAAGCTGTGAAAACCAGCCTGGAATTTCTTTCTGCCAGCGACCACTCCATATGAAGCAGTTCCACTGAGCTGGGTGAAGCTCCTTTCACGGTAACTGCTCTCAAGAACAGATTTGAGCCAGACTTGCCCAGGAATCCTTCCAGTGGAGAAGCAGTCTTGGTCAAATTCCCAAATGCCAACACACGACATGCACTGTCTGAGAGGAACAGACCTTCCCAACCTTTACATGAAGAGGAAGAAGGCTAAATCTCAAACATTCAGCAAAAGCTTTCAAAAAAGACAACCACTGGATTTTTTAAGACCACCTCAAAATCATCCTGACATGCCCTAGATTTCATGATCTATTTTAAAATTCCCTTTCAACTACTATTACTTGTGTTTTCTGTAGAAGTCACACAAACAGGGAGAGTGGCAGCTTGCAAGAGATCCTCAGCTGAAAGGCAGAAGACACCGTGAAATTGAGAGGATTAAAAAATCCAAGTTTCTGTACGCTTGAAGACTTTCAGGAGGGTCATTTTTCTTTCCAAAGGGGGTTGCTAATTAGCCAACCATAAAAGTAGCAGTTGTAAACAGTCCTTGTAAAAATAGCTCACTGCTTATTGAAAGCAAATTTGTGAGTGATACAACTTCACTGAATTCTAACTAATTTGCTATTGCGGACCAGCTTCTCTCTTCTAGACATCCTTAAACTTCATAAACTGACACATCTCCTACTCCACAGACTGACTATTTATCAGTCTGTTCAATTAACACAATTCCAGCATTTCTGCTGATTTCTATTTTAAGAAGGGAATCTATCTACTTCAGAAAGTAAAATCTGAAGCCTGAAGAGTAGTTTATTCCTGTTCCCAGTCTAGCTCCATTCCACATGTCAGAAATATTTATGCCAAACAAGAGGTGTCCTCAGGCAAATCATATCAGTATACTTGCTATACTTTGAACTTACAACTAACTCCAGTATCCTAGTATCACACTTCATTAGTGTGGGACAAGCCCCTAAAAGTGGTATTTTGTGCTTGCAAATTAAGCCAAGATGATGAATTAAAAATAGAGAAAAGTGAGTTTTCATGAAAATGTAGCACTTCATATTAAGACTTTATGAATTATATGAAATGAACAGCTATGTCATCTGTACTAAGGGAAGTGGTGCCTTTCTACTAAATATCAGAAATGTGGCAATCCATTTCAGAACTGTGAACTGCTGCTTACTCCAGCTCAAGGTACTTGCATACAGGATGACCCTTGTTTCCTACCTCCAACAGGGACTGGGCTTCCCAGCTAGACTGCATCTCCCATAACCACAATGCAATGGCAACTAAACTTTAAAAGAGGAGATGGAAGTCAGCCATAAAGCCAAACCCTGAGGGAAGAATGGGAAAATAAAGTATGCTAATTACAGTTCCCATGGGATATGGTGCTAGCATTCCTAAACCTAACCCTTCTGTTCTATTTTTCAGTGAAAGGAGATTTGTTTGGGCTTGGGGGTGTCCCTACATAAAACAAACCAATGAACTTTGACAAAATTAGGATGCAGAAAAACTTTTCCAGAAGGCAATGCAGGGAAAAATCTTCAAACCAGCTTAAAACCACAGAAGAGGCAAACAGCTTCACCCTTGTACTGCTCAGAAGCTAAGGAGGAGGGATTTTTCTTGAATCTTTGTAGCAATATATCCCTGACTCCATCCTTCACCATGCAGTTCTTCCCATTTTTGGCTTAAAAGAAAACCACTACACAGGACTGGATCTTTACCCACTTAATTCACCAAAACCCCTCAAGGCTTTAGCTAGTTTGCACCAGCCTGACAGAAAGACTTTAATGTACAGTCTTATGGTGGTGCCCCAGTGCTTGACACTGAAGTGAAATGGAATTAAGAGAGGCTTATGGCTTCTGGATGCTGCAAACACACCATTTCCTCATGCCACTATCACCTCATCCTCAAACTAGAATATACATATGTCAGGGCTTAGCAATGGGACAAGACAACCAAAACAGAGCACGTACGTCATTAAACATGAGGGGAAAGCAATCCTTTCATCATCTCCAGAATCACTGTGCAAGTTACTGCAATGAAAAAAAAAACAAAACAACACAACTATTCAGAGAATTAGGTACAAACAATCTAGCCTGATGAAAAAACTCATTATTTCAACACAATCCAATAATCTAGCATATCAGTAGTGCCAATAGCTTGCTCTCTTCAATGGCCCCTTGTTCTTCTCCTTACTCTGAAAAAAAGCTATTCCAATTTGCAATGCACCTGGAGGAGCAATGAACGTGTCAAGCATGGGTCTGTCACAGGGCTGGCTCACCTATGTAAGGGGTTGGCTTGAGAATTGCACTAATCTCTCCAGAGGTATCTAGTACTTACTTTCCTCAAGGCAGAACCTCAGATAGAAGATAATGTTTAAATTAACCCTTTTGCAGACAGTCTTTCAACAGAGCCTCAGGAGTGTCTGCCTCAAAGGGATCTGGGTAAAGTAACTAAGAAAGTAAGCCTGTTGACTGCAAGCTTAAATTCTAAACAAAGATTACACGACCATCATTAAAAGCTTACGGTGTACTACTTAAGAAAAAGTTGAGACACACAGTTGCAATACTGGGTCTGTGATCTGCAGTTTAGAAAGCACCTTTATTAATAGTTATGCGCTGGAATTATCATCTAAACTATTAATACTGACATTATTGGAGATCTCAGCTTTACCTGCAATAGCAAGATCTAAGATGGCCTAAATTTAGCTTCAAACAAGCCTTCAGTTCAAATTAAGCTGCACACAACAGGGTCAGAACTTCCCCAAGCCACATGCCACTGGCAGAGTCAGTGAACCCACACAGGAACCTGGGCATTCTCACAGCAGAAGCAAACTTTTCTTCACTAAGGGTGAATCTGACTAAGTTATAATATTCTTCTCCCAGAAGTACCAGGAATTTCAGTAGTTCAGGAGAGCTTCACCAATGCCTCTTCCTTAACTCCATTTCACTTTGAAGTGCCTAATTCAATATCCAGGTCAGAAACGAAAAGTGAGTGTGAGGGGAAGGAAGTTCCGGTCCCTGCTCCAATGAATGTTTAATTATTTGATATTAATTTGAAAAAGGGCTAGAATCCAGGCAGTCTAATGGGCTTACCTATGAAGATAAAAAGATCCATGATCAAATGCTGCTAGACAAAGGTGGGAACTCAGCCTTAGCTTCCTTTGGGCTGAGTATCAGACCTAACTCAGAGAAAGCAAGCCCTAGCTCCTCCACTGCTTAAAACTCAGCAGAAGGTATCTAACTCCAGAAAGGAATACAATGGAGCAGTTCAGCAGACTTTCATGCAACAGAAAGAGGGCCACTGACTTAGAAGTCCTCGTCTTGATCCTCCCTTGTAGCCAGTTCACTTGTCTCCTGATTTGGGATGCCAGTTTTTGCAAAACCCATTCCTACGCCAACTTTTCTCTGGGCATTGCACAAGAAGCCTTGTTATGTGCATCCCGTAGAAGACAGTGCCCAGAGGTTTGATACTGTGATACTTTAAATCTTTTGTGGACCAACTCTGTTGCAAATGTTCCCGAGTTGCTTTAATGTTTTGAAAACCAAGTGATTAACGTTTACAAATGACAGCCAACCCAGCTGAGCTAGACACTGAACATCAAGTACTGTACCTTCCCATCCACTGTTCCCCCTCAGTTTCAGATACTCATCTGAAGTCACATCTGAAGAGTTAATGAGTATAAAGAAAAACTGGAGCTATTCAGAGGCATTTCACAAGCAGGAGAAAAACGTCAGCAAATAAATTATCTGTAGCAAACAGTCTACATGCAGTTAGTTTTTGATTTAATACATCTCAAAACCAGGACAAGCTAGGAGATTTTCCTGCCAGTGAATGAAAGCCCTACAAATAATCACACTGCCATAAAAAGGTTAAAAAGGGTGGGTGGGAGGAGGCATTCTCTTTGCAGAAATCGGGAGCTGGTTCTCCTGTGCAAACAGGAAGCCATGACCTGGGCTGTCCCTCCGGCCAGGAGGCCAGACAGGGACTCACTGGGCTGCCTGTCCAATCAGGCAGCGCCAAGGCAGCCAGCAGCACATCAGCTGGCAGGCAGGATGCTGCAAAGCTCTGCTAAAAAGCCTGCCCTAGCATGGCCACCTTTCCCTGAACACTGAGGTTCAGCTTTTAAAATCAAAGCATGTGTGACCATGCCTCCATCTCAACCACAAGTGTCCATCCACAGCAGACATAACAAAAACTGATTTTCAAAACAAGATGCTTGATTACTTGTTATTTGATATGATTCCTCATTCAGAGAGTGGCATCATTATTGCCTTCAGCTAAAGCCACATGTAAGGGACAATATACCAGGCAGCTTTCACTGTGTGAACTGAGGGTAGACAGGAGGGGGCATTTCCTCTACTTTCTAGAAGCAGATGAACTCACATTCAATAGTTAATTCAGACTCTAAACTATTTTCGCCAATCACTTGAAAGTTAAATAATTATCCCATTTAAAGAAATCTGGCAATTATATTTTGCATTCCCCCCTTCCCCAGGAGCTATTGCTCTTGTGACAATATTCATCTTGTCCATGATGTCTATTATCTGCTATATAAATATTGATGATCTGAGTAATTGCTGTTCTGTACATATGCTTCTCAAAGATATAAATTTCTCTGTCTGAAGTAGGCTGCTGACAAAGTGCTTTCCTCCTTTTGCATGGCAGTGAAACATTACTGGAGGTGTCACTGGTGGGGGGGGGGAGAAAGGAAAAAAGCAGCGAGTAACAACAGCCTTTGAAGAGGAGAAATGAAGTTTGTCCATGCTGGGAAGACCAAATAGTAGCAAAGAACAACAAGTTAGCTAAGCTGGTATTCAGGCGGCTTAAGCTTAGCTTACGCTGTGCCAACACGAGGCACAGCTGAAAAGGAAAGAACTCCTCTGGACTCAGTGCTGGCCACCACTAAACTGGGCAGGCCTAGTGGTGACATGTTGTGTACAATATCCACGCTGTACCCACCCTGTGGTTCACTGATGGCAGGGGTTACTTTTTCTGGATCAAAAGCCAACCAGAAAGACAACCCAATCTTGTACTGGAGGAAGAACACCACGCTGAACACTATGCTGGGACAAAGGACAAACAGGTGCCCAATGCCACCCTGTAACCTTTGCCAGCACAAGGCCAATGTGTCACACAAAAGCAAAGATAGTCTTGATGCACCCAATACTCATCCATTAATACCACAGGCAGAAAACACAACATTGCTTCAGTTTCTTTTTGCTGGTTCAGTGCATTTGCCCAGCAGGCCTTGTGAACAGTCAGGTAGCCCTCTGTCTTCCTGCAATTGTTGAAAATTACTAAAAACACCCCACTGCATGTTCTGGCTCATCTCATCATATTGCCCTCTGGTCTGGCAATACAAAGACATGATTTTGAGAGAACTCTCCCAATGGCACATGGCCTCACACTTCCAGACTTGAAATTTGCCTCTGGACAGTAAACAGTATGTGAGAGATGAAGGCTCTTCCTTAGTGGACACAGACTTCCTACAATACAAAACCTGAGTCTGAACCTCGGTAAAATTACCCCTCTGGAGTTATGGGTCAAGAGGTGATTTTTTTCAGCTATGTAGAATTTGGCAAAGTTTATACCAAGAGAGTTTCCTTGTAGAAATAATCAAAGGTCTTCACCAATCATTTACAGTATCTGGAAATAAACACTGGACAAACATCTTTGTTAAATTTAAAAAAAATATTTTGAACTTACATATGCTACAGAAATTAAGGGGAAACTAAAAATCTGCCTGATTTACATCTGTATTACTGAAGTTTAGGAAGTGTATGAAGAGGATGGAGAAGGCAGCAGGAGAAAAGACACCAGACTCCCTACGGGAGCTGGAGGCCAGGGCAGGAGCAGAGTGTGAGCAGGAAGCAAGGGGGAACACAGACAACATGCAAGCAACATTTGGAGCGTCCAGAGGTGGAGAGAGAAACTGAATGTTTGCAATGAGCAAAAGAAGTACATCTGGAAGTCTTACTTCTCTGTTGCCTTGTTCTAACAACTACATAATAAGCCATTATACATAATCACAGCAGCCACACATCTTTTCATATATACTACGTGCACATGAACAGACTCAGTCAAAGCAGTAACTAAACACCCATACAAACCTATCTTCTCCCTGCAACAATGTGTTAAGCCATCTGCTTGTTCAGTGGATTCCTTGTCATATAATTAACTCCCCTTTCAGTTTCTACTGCTTCTTTCCTTCCCCCATATTTTCTACAATGCTTTGGGGTTTGTATGTTATGATCTCTAATCACAACTGCTGTACATCTCTAGATTTTGAAGGGAAGTTGCTTCCAGCAGAAAATTAAAGGTTGAACTCTTACCAGTAATTCTGGGAATGCTTAACTAATACTAAGCCACATAACATAGCCTAATTAGTCCAATAGGTCTTTAAAAAAAAAAATCCACATGACCTTGGTTCTTACACTGAGTTATTTTGGAAACCAGTTGAAACAGAGCCCTGAGTAATTCACTACCATCAACAGCAGGCTGCATTACTGCATTACGAAGTGGACTGGACCCAAACTACAGGCACACAATCCCCACCATCCCACCTCCATTTCTTCCCCCCTGTTCCATCTTTAAGACAAGACACAATCTAGTGACCTCCAACAAGTAGTCCATCTTAACTACAAGGCCTCCTACATTTCTCGGAACTACTTTCTTTGTATGCAGATTAGTTGTAACACATGCTGTATGCACATGGAATGCTCTGCTGCTAATGCAAATTACTTTGCACGTAAACACAAAATGCAGGTGGGCCAAGCCACTAACTGCCCAAATCACAAGCACAGACTTCATACTCTCAAGCTTTTACATGCATATTAATTTCAATGCACTGAAATGTACCCGTAACTTTGAAAGTCATGTTAAAACACCTTTAAGAAATACAACCTCAAACCTACAGTGTTCACTTCGCTGCGTCACTGGAAAGTGAAGTTAAATTCTTTTCCAGGTAGTTGTTAATCCCATGTTTCACTGTGAAATCACAGTCACGGAACTTTACTAAAGCTATCCAGCGCATCTTTTCCTTCACGGCAGTGTTGATCTGGAGCGTGACGAAATACAATCTCCATCCACCACAACTGCATGGCCAAAGTTCCTTAGAGAGATGCAAACCAGCAGTATTCCCAGCTCAGTGTGTTTTCATGTAGTGAGCTTCATCACAGCTGTGCCAAAGTCACTATGTCCACAAAAAGATATGCTTCACTGGGTTTGTATCCTGCTACAGTCTCTCTCACAGAGATATGAAAATGCAATTTCACTATAAAAATAAATACACTAGAGTGAATCATTTCTTGCACTGGGCACATGGCCATCTAATTTCATTGCTTTCAAAAAGCCACGGTACTAAGACCTAGGAAGCAGATAGTGTGTGGATTGCAGGACCCTGCTTCTCTTTGTTTTCTATTCTTTTCTTTCTGATTTGCCTCAGCTTTCCCAGGGAGAGCAAGGGTTGCAATATGGTATCTGTGCATCCCAGATGCCAAGCACCCTTTCTCAACAGGTAAGGACAGGGGCATCTCCCTCTCACCGGTGCAAAATCTGTAAGGAGGCCTTGCAGTGGCAGCCAAGGCACAGGGAAAGAGGGACCCTGGAACTGTGATGAAGAAAGAGCTAAATGATCAACACGCATCCTCAAAGTAGAACAGAGATCTGTATGGTTTTGGGAGAAGCAGCACATCTACTAGTCTTTCCCTTTAATAGAACAGAACTACTTTGCACCAGCTTTTTACAGGAAAGGCATTCACAGGAAGACATTTTGCTAATACCTGGAGTTTTGTGCTTTACAAAGCTAGAAAAATCCAGTCCAAAGACTGACAAAAAGTTTATGAGCACTATTCTAATCAAATTTATTTACAATATGTACTTCTGATATAAGACACTGGCTACCAAATACATCACTTGATAATTCAAAGAAACCTAATAAGCAGTTTGGGATTCAAGGCAGTCTGCTGAAATTGCTACTCCTACAAACCTCTTTCTTCTTGATTTTTGGCTACAGAAGGTAACATGCCAGCAATCTATCTTAGAACAGGAGCTGATGAACTGGGGGCATTTACAAAAAAAAACAAAAAAGGCAGTACAATACAGTTCATGAACCAGTTTGCTTACCAAATGAACATGTTTTAGCAGTTTCCTTTTATACAGCACTAAAGAACTGCAACTTGCATTTCTTCTGTTTATGATTTTTGTGGCTTAGACCTTTTCTTCTTCACCTCACACCTAGATGATTCCCAGTTTTCACTCTGAGAATATTCCAAGAATGCTCAAGCTCCAGAGAATCTAAACGCATGTATCCTGACACACAAGACTAGCCCCCACTTCCTAGGTGCACTACAACCAAACCACAGTTCTGTTTTTGGATGAAGCTGATCTCCAAAAGCTTTAAAAATGTATTGAAATAAAGTTAGCAATAAATTTGGGATTGCCTTGAGGAAGAATAGGAGTGGTCAGTCTTCTTTGTACTTCTCTCCAAATGGTGACAGTTCTGTGGTTTTTTCCTTTTCTTCTTTTGCAGTAAAGCTCAGCTGGTTTAAACAATAGCCTCAATGTTCACCAACACAGGAGAAAAGAGGAAGAGTTGATACAAGAAGCTGTTCCCTTTGGGCAGTTCACAGCTTTCAGTGCTCTAGCTTGCAGGTTTCTGCCTGCTCAGGGCTTCCAATGGAAAACACTCATGAGATCCACCAGAGGTCACAAAATGCTGCCAGAAATGAGATGCAGACAAGATGCACTAAAGAAGTAAAACAAACAAACCTCCAAACAAACTAACTGCTCCCTTACATTACTTTTCTTTTTTCTTGCCTGCAAATCTTGCCACAATTGGAAAAGTGGTAAGAAAAGAAAATGTTAATGTGATCCTAGAGTAATTACTTAACCCACATCACAACAGGTTTTGAAAGTCCTGTCAAGAATTTTCCTCTCTTGGAAAGGAAGAGGAATTTCACACAAAGAAGCTCAGAATTTCTATCATGTATGATATTACTAAAACACTCAAAATCAGTTTCATCCACCTAGGCAACTGCATGCATCCCTTTCACTGGATAAGCACGCCAAGCTGAAATGTAACAGGATCAGCACCTTACACAGTATGATTTGATTTACAAAAGGGGGAATATTACACACATGACTTCAGACCCTCTCAAAGCAGTCCCTGGATTTTGCTCAGACATGTGTCACAAAGGAAATGGAGAAGAGAGGCTCCCAAACTGTGACGCAGGTCAGGACACTCAAAGAAGTGCATTGCACACTTCAGAGCTAGGAGTTGCCACCACCTGTAGTATTAATTAATAGAAAAAATTTTTAAAAAGCCAATGAGCTCAAAGAAAATTAACTGGATATGGCTATTCAATACCCTAGACTAGTTATAAATGAATAGCAACTGTGCTCTAAGTTAGAAAAGGATATGCAGAGGCAAGAAAGTGGAAAATTAAGCCTATGTTTATGTACCACCAGAATACAAAGTGAAGTAACTTGCAAAGTTACTGCAAGTTGCTAAATGCCTCTTTTTCATACAAGTAAGTTGACATAAATCACTGATTTTCACTAGCCTGTTTTTGGCAAGTCAAAAAAATCCATGTGTTTTATTTTATTCCCTCCATACATACATGTGTGAATGCCTAGACAAAAATTTTTCTTCAATCTTTTATTTTTCTCATTTTGCCACCAGGAGAAACGTAGAAGAAAGAGGGTGAGAGAAGGAAGCAGAGAAGAGGGATCTTTTTGTATTTTGCTTTTAAATTTAAAAAATAGGTGTAATACATTTCTTTTTACGGAAGTTTTCTGGTTTGGGAAAAAGCATTTCCCATTTGATTAATTCAGTCAACTAAGCATGTGACAAATACCAAGAACAAATAGTTTTGGACCAAAGAGCCTGGCCCTTTGATTTCAGCTATTTTTTAAAAATGGATATTTCTATGCAAAGAAAGCCAATCATCAGTTCTAAACAGACATTCAGAGGATATGTAAATCAGATCCCCATGCACTACGCTGCTGATCCACAGCACAGAGGAGCATCTAAGCCTCTGTGGACCACATGCCACGGCTGCCTTTGTTCCCATTTGAGAGCACAGGACACAATTAGCATTTTCCAGCTTCTTCTCCCCACTGCCACTGTGGAACAATTAAGAGTACAAATGAAGGTTTGAGCAGCAAGCCTCATAAATTACACACACACAGAGACCCTTCTGTTTGATCCCAACCTTCCACAGGTCTCTAATGAGAGCCATGAACACAGTCTACTAATCATCTCATCAGTAATGCAAATAACCATCTTGACCTCTCATCAAGTGTCTCTCCAGCTTAACCACTGTGCCCTCAGACGGCACAGCCGCGGGTGCCAAAGCTGCCATGTCCCGCTGGAAGAGCCTCGGCAGGACAGTGCTCCGTACATGGCACGGCCTGCTGAGCACAGCCACCCATCGGGAGCCAAGGCAATCCCTCAGCTACCCTAAGGGCTCACAGCCACGTCTACCCCTGGCCCACACCAAACAGACAGGTATTGCAAAGGCAGGGATCTCAGATCCCACGGAGGAGGTGTTCAGCTACAGCAACACAGCTTCAGGCCCCCAAAAACAAAACACCAAATAAGCAACACAGCACTGGCCTGGCAACTAAAAAATGGAAACATGACCTTGTTTTCGTCCCCCCAGGGCCATCACACCCTGCTCTGGGGATGCCACAGCAGTGCTGTTATCCTGGACGGACATCAGGCTCACCCTATGCCCCCAGGCCCATCTCCATCCCTGTCTCCTGCTGCTGAATGGACCTGGATCCTGGTGCATCATTTGCCATGCCTGAGACTGCGGATGGACCTTGTTAGAGCACTTGGAAATCAAAATGATAAGAAAGGCATTCTTCTGTGAAACATCATTACCATCCTGCCAGTGAAGTGTGAATTGCAAGAGCTTCCAAAATAAAAATAAATGTATTTGTATTAGACCCTTACCCTTGGCACACAGCCCATGCTGCCAGTTCTTGTAACATTTACAGGGAAACTGGCATACAGAACAGTGCAGCAAACAAAAGGAAATTCTGTGAAATTCAGATCAAAACATACCAAACAGGGCTTGATACCACAAAAGCAAAGACAAGCTTCACCTGGACAAGCAACTTGTAGCTGTAGTCACTGACGTTAACAGATCTACCACGGCAGAAGGAAGAAAACAGGCTCCCAAGCATCTGCAGAATAGCGTATTTCAGGTTTTCTTTTAAATAAACAGATTTGCAAAGTATTGCTAAGGAAAAAAAAAAGCGTAAAGAATTTAAATATTCCAAATAACAGTGCCAGCACTTCAGCACACCTGGTCTTGCTGTGGCACAGCTCAGCCCGTGCTGGCAGTTCCCTACCTCACTGGAACGAGCATTGCTGGGCTTCCAGTGCCATTCTCAGCAAATTTCTACTTTCTAAGCAGCAAGCATCTGTACAACAGAAACCTTCCTATCAGCATTACCAGCTGTGCCCACAGCACAAGAAGCGCAAGCACGTACACTGCAAAATCTCAGTGTTTGCGTGTGTGTAAACAGCGCACTTCTGGAAAGGCAGAGAGAATATTTTCAGAGTAAACACCGCAAAGATTTTGTGTCCTTTGGGATGTCAGAAAGCCGCTGTGATCCACTGCTCATCCTCCCCACTTACCGCCTGCTCAGCTAAGGCGCCTCCGGAACTCACAGGGATCACAGCCACATCTCACAAGCCTGTTTTCCTGCCTGCGAGAATGGGAGGAACTTTTCATTACAGCAGTCCAGCTCCTTGGTGTGCTACCCTCCCTAATGTCAGCTTACAGGCATTAAAATACCAACCAGCTCCAGAGCAGGAAATGAAGCAAGAGGAACCAATTTCTAAACCTCACCCACTGGGACTGGAGCTGCTGCCCCAGGAAGGTAAGTAGGGGGAAATGGGGGAACTCCTCACTGCCCTTGGAAATCCTTCCAAAGGTATGACAGAGATGGAGGAAACACACATGCTGAAAAACTGAGGCAGAAGAGCATCTCCACCCCAAATTACTCATTTTCAGAAACACAGCAGCTCTCCAAGATGCCGAGGATACCTTCTCTTATGCAACTTCACCTGCAGCTGATGGAAAAGAAGGCTTGTTTGATGAAGATGCCAGGACTTTGAGACTGGGACTTCAAATTAAAGAGCTCACTCCGGAAAGGTGTCCCATTCTCAGCTTTTGACTTGGGAGAAAGCAAGAGGAGACAAGCAAAAAGACTGATGCTTTCTTCTCTTAACCACCTACACAAGTGCTTTTTCAAAACATGCAGAATTATGGCAAGTTGTGTTTGAATTAAAGAGCCTGTAGGGAGAGTGCTCAGTCACAGAGGAAGGAAAATCTAGGAAAAAAATATTACAAACAAAATTGGTTTATTTAAAGGCTGAAGGAGAAGAAAACTTAGACAAAAGAGAGGGTTTTGGTCCAATCCTGGATAAAGCATAGTCAAGCAAAATGCCTGTCCGGAAGAAAACCTCATGCAGCACGCAACTGCTACTTGCAGACTGAGCAGGAGGGCTTTATCAGCTAAAAAAAGGATCTCCCTCAGGTTAAAGGCCAGTAGATGTCAGTGCCTGAAGGCTGACAAGCAGCACGGAGGAAACATGGACCCACACTGCTGGTCACCATAAGCCACACATCTCCATCATCCCCACTCCTTTCCATGAGGATGAAGGGCACACAGGGGAAATTACAAGTCCAGAACCTAGGTACCCCTTACAGCCTTGAGAACCTTGACACCACAGGTGCTTGCAGGAGCCTCTTTTTTCTCTAGCTGCACTGGGACAGTATTTCAGATCTGATTTACTGTCTAAACACAGCACACTATCACACAGGACAAGTGAAGAAGACTGAGAGCAGCAGAGTGTGGAAAACAGACTGGCCCAATCTTTTTCTTTCTTTAAACACAGTACAGGGTGCAGTCCACATCAACATCCTCACAAAAATGCTCAATCTGCCTGCACCTCTGAAGCTGGCTGCTGAAAACAATCCAGAATACAATTAAAACATGGATTCTCTTAACTTTCACTTTCCTCTGCAATTTTGTAATCGTCTCATCCATCAATTTTGAAAGAACATTAATAGTGGCATCAGCTGGCTCTCCACCTCCTCTGCTGAGCCAGCTTTTTCCAAGCCTTGTCGCTGCCTCTCAGCATCTGACCACAGATGCTGTGAGGAAGAGGAGAGGAGGGGGCAAACCAGGGGCAGAGAAAGGCCAGCAGGGCACACCTAACATGGGGGCCACCCCCCGGAGGAGCCACTTCTTTCCCAGGGGAGCTATGGGAACTTACAGTGCCTGAAGGTCTGCCTAAACCTGCTTACTTCAAAAGAAAACCACACACACAAAATAGAGAGAACAAGGTTCTATCAGGGACTAAGTGAAGCCTATCTGAGCTCAGACCAAATCCAAGGCACACAGGCTTCACCATCACCTTCCAGGCTGGAGATGCCTAGCCCAGTGGTGTGCACTGTTTTTTGTTGTTTACTTTTGCCCCCACTTCTGAAAGATGTGCAGACATCTCCATTGATACAAACCATTTCTCCCAGTAACCTTCCACAGGCTAGACAAAGTCCCTGGATCCCCAAGAACTTTCAGGTAAGAGCTGAAGACCAGTCCCATGTTCCTTTCAATTGTCTCTCCTTCTCAAATACGTGAAGTTCGGTAACCGAATACTGGCTCTTGGACTTACACACCATGGCAAGGCAAGGAGAAAAACCGGTTGGTGACAGTTTTTAGCATTTGGCTTATTAATTATTTTGTAAAGGTGTACAATCCTTTCAGTCATCTGAAACTTTTAAGACACTCTGACATTATTTTATGAATCTGCTTTGACATGGTTTATAGTGATCATGGCCATGATTTATATCACAAACTCCCAAGAACACCAGTCTGACTTTTAAATTATTATCATCCCAACTGTTTCACTGTGGGTCAGCCTGGTCTGTTCCAAGACACAATTTTGTTGGCAAGCATATTTTCCTTGCTGGTACATACACTTTTCCTCATCTAGTTAGATGAAACAAAAGAACCCTTAAGTACATAAAGAAAGCCTATTGTTATGCTCATTTGAACACAATCAGAAATTGTCTATTTTCTTCTCTCTTGTTGCTGTGTGAGGTTGGTATTAAGCACCTCCCTCCCCTGAATAAAGATGTAGGAAGAGACACACTGTAAATTGGTCAGAAGACCTGCAGACATCTAATGACTTGCTGGAACTACAGACATCACTTTTCTGGAAAGTGGCCAAGCTCACCAACTTGCATTTCAGCTGGAAACTCAGCCTCTAGAACCTGCAAAGTCTTTCTTGCACTATCATGTTGCTATTAATTTCCAGAAAATAAAAAAAGCATGAGCAATCAGTGTTCCTCTGTATGAACTGATGCAATTTCAGTGTAATATTCAGCCTCATAGAAGGTAGGTGACATCAAGTAAGACTGCACCCAACAAAACACTGAGGAAAAGGGTGGAACTCAACATTTTCTTTAGATATAAGCTATAAACAGAGTTGGCCTAAAACAGCCATTTCCCCATTGCTTGATCTCAAAGGATCCCATAGTAATGGCTCTGGTCTAAAAGCAAGGAAGATGAATCCTCTAAAATGCTTCAAAGGTACTGAGTTGGCCTTCAACTACAGTTTGAACAAGCAAAAATTCCAGATCTACACTGGAATCAAGATTGTACATAACCCTACCAGGCTATCTGGGACCTCTGGAAAATGTTAAGTGCCACCAGAAACAACAGGCTGAAGTGATGTTACCCAAAAACACAAAGAGAAGCAGATGGCATTTGTTAGGGAAGCACAGAAACAGAGGGAAAGGAGGGAGGACTGGGGAGGGCGAGTTTAAGGGGATGACTAGGCTGCCACACAGTAAAGAGCAGAACACACACAGCCAAGTCAGAGAGGACTTGAGAAGCACCAGAACTCTGCTTACCCCATCCTTAACTGGGATCTGCAGGTATCCCAGCTCTGGGCCGCAAAGCCCCCCAGTAGAGCACCAGATGACCTGCTGAGCGTGTCATCCCACTCTAGCCACTGACCACCATCCATAGCCAAACACTGCTTCTTCAGCAGGCCCTTATCTCATAAGTTAGAAATAAATGTTACATCCCAAGGGTCTGTGCACTCTGCATGACTCAGGCCACTGCAGATTCATGTGACAAGGCCTAATTTTTATATATCTCCCCCTTTTCCCTTTGTACAGTTATAAAACTACATTTAAACCTAGCTATGGTATTTATTTAATACAAAGACTGCAAACTTGATCACTTCAAAATTAGGAGGTATCATAATGAAAACTGCCCATACAACCTTCACCCAGCCTCTGTATACATCTGCACTGTCTCTGTCTCCAATTCAATGATCACAAACCATTTGAGCCCTGGAAATCAACTGCTTTCAAAAAAAGGCAGTAAGGCTGGTGTGATAAAAGCAACAGCTGTCCCTCAAACCCTGCCTCGCTCAGTGAAGGTCAGAAACATTAGTAACAAAGCAATGCCGGAAGAGAGAGAGAAAACCACCTTGGCTTGAGCAAGTTGGACATACCACCTGCAGGCAGGAATTATCTCCTCCTTGGCTCCACACTCAAACTTTTAAGATGCTCAGTTTTCTCTTCAGGTGACTTCTAATGGGGCGGTTCCACCCTGAAGTCAAGGCATTTAGGGCTTTACAGACACCAGCAGCTGAGGTCAGCTGTCCTTGTGCTTCCAGCAGATGAGCTGCTACATCATGACAGATACTCTGGGATGAGTGGAAAATAAAATCATACCCAAGTATCTCTTTGACGCAGCCAAAATTGAAGGTGTTTCAATCACCTGAGATTGATTTGCTCTCTGACTTCATTCCTCAGCTACGAAAACAACGACAGTACCTGTATCTGTGATGTTACAAGAATAACTTCCCTGCCTGAGAAAGCCCCCCAGGAAGGAATTAGCAACTGTTCAGTTCAAGGTCTGGGTAGGGTATAAAATAAATAGATGTAGGGACACATGCACAAAATAAATGTGGGGAAGAAAAAATGAATTATGCAGCAATTACCTATCCAGTGAAAAAGGGACTGTGAAAGGCAAAAAATGATGCAGTTACAGAATTAAAGATTGTATCATAATGCAGCTGCAAAGGAGAGTTCTGCAACATTAGTCCTGGAACTTCATTGCTTTTGTCCATCTGATTTTTTTAATGCCATTGTTCTCCTGATATCATTATTTTGTAAGCACTTTAAATGCAACACAATTATGTGATCATATGTTTATATCTTTTCATCATTAATAACATGTGGAACAACCATCAGCCTCTGCTCCCAACATGATGGATGCCTTCAGCAGATGGCTATGAACAACTCCCTTTCTTCCACTTTTATCTGAGGGTAAGAGGAGGGAGAGGAAAGGGAGAGGCTTTATACTTCGATTCCATGCACAAACATTTGGGGATTTTGGGGTTGTTTCAGAGGAGGAAACCAAGACCAAAATCAACTACTCTGAAATAGATTGTCACAAATCAGATTTTATGAATAGAGGCACTGAGCAGCTGATGTGCTTTGCCCAAGGTCAGAAGGAAAGCTCACACAGCCTCAATACCAAATGACTCCATTAAGGGCCTTCTGCCCAAGCCACTGAATCCCTCCTACCTCCACATTAAAACTTGTTTAAGTTTAATTATTGCTCCTAACTGCAGGTCAGGGAAGAAGCCCATCATCTCCAGGCTGTTTCCGTGTTTGCTGGTAGATGCAGTCAATGTGCAACTTCAGGGAGAGAGTCATAAAATACAACTGGCAAGCAAACATTACAGTTGTATGTCTTCATCCTGCATGATAATTGTTATATTGGGTCTTTTAAGTAAATTACCCTGCACACCTCCAACCTCAGGCCAATTGCCAACACGTTTCTCAGTGTCTGGGTCACCCTGCTTTGTGAGAGAAAGCAGCTGCAATAGCAACAACCTAACTTGTTTTATTTGCAGATCGTATTAAGCTGGCAAGAGGCAGTGCTGTCTGACAGCATGCTCCCTATGCATGCTTCATGCTTTTTAAAAAAGTCTTACTTACCTTTGTATGTCCTCAACTGCAAACACACACCCTTTCTTTCTTTAAGTAGTATTTTCACCTTGTCTCTGGGGTGCTGGCAGCACTACCACGAGCTTTACATGATCTTGTGTACCAAACAAAGCAAGTTTCACTTCTATTTTTCCCCATCCTCAGAGAGTGGAGCTTGTAAAACCTGGCGCTATCAAGTCCCTGAGGCGCAGTCAGTCAGAGCCTGCAGAGTCACTTGGGTCACACCAGCTCTTCTCAGTGCACATCTTTTGGAAAAGCTCCACCATGGAAAAGTCCACTGTGGTGATGGAAACATTGCAATCCTTCCCTCTTGGAATGCAACCGGCTCAGTTCAGTTTAAAAGCTAACAGAGAAAGCACTGTACCATCTCTCAATGTATACAGGTAGCACAATACATTTAACGAGAACAGGCAAAGATGATACCACAGCAATATTTTACTCCACATCTGCCTGCTTCTGGATTTTTGACAGAGCTTGGGTGGCTGGCACCTTCAGAGGAGGGACCTGTAAAGTCTTGTCCAAGCCCAAGTCCATTCTTACCTACCACAGTCATCTACCATGCCAAGCTACCAGTGGTCAAAGAGGGTGTTCACGGAGGGGAAAGGAAGTGAAGCAAGAGATGTTCTGCTTCACGAAGTGGCATATCCCTAACAGTGTAGAGAATTACACCTGGATTCTGGAGAAGCCCAGGCAGAGTTTTTGTGTGGGGAAAGGGAATAGCATTTTGCCTCACTGGCATGACTTGGTGCTCCTCCGTAATCCATGATGCGGAGCCAGCTCTACAGTTCCTCCATTCGCCTTACCTTGGCAGATGCATCTGGTTTTACCAGCTCTACAGTTCCTCCCTTCACCTTACCTTGGCAGATGCATCTGGTTTTACCTAGATCTATATGGGTGTTTGAGATCTACCTCGGCCCTCTAAGATGTCACACAGTATTTTAACATTAGAGCCTAACACTGATGATCCCTGCAGGGCCATGCTCTATGCCCCAGGACAGCAGGCATGCATTGTCTGACAACCAGCGGCAACAAAGAGACTATCAAAATGCAGACAGGGTGAGGAACTGCATGTGCATCCCATAAATGCTCAACACCTCTGACACTCCTATTTCTACTGTCAATGCCTGCCTTTTCCTTCAGTCCAAGTCTGGAAGAAAGGTGCTCACCACATGAGCATAGCTGTACTGTCTAGTACAGACACAGCCTGGGCGAGGGTAGGGCTGCTTTTCTTAGTACCATGGTGTCCAGATTTCTGAGGCAGACCCCCCAAGACACCTATGCCATACCAGCTGCATTTATACTGGGATGCTTAGCAACACACAGGCATGTCCCTAACATCTCACAGCACCACCTCAGCCCAAGTGCACACCTACCTAAGGTAACTCTGAGGAGAAGGCTGGGGGGGAATCCAAGACTGGATTCACTCACAGAAGCTACTTTGGGAGAAACATACAGCACTAAATGTTATCAGGGTCAAATTATCACTGAATTCAACAGGATGGTGCCAGTCAACACCCAGATTATCATACTGCCATTGCACATGTGTGAGTTTGCCCATGCACACACACCTCTGCTTATAAGTCCTGCCCAGGGTGCACATTCCCCTCTGCTCCAGTGCTCACCTCTGTCCAGCCCTAGGTGTCCTGGAGGTCACCCGGCTTGTCCAAGGTATGTCTCTCAGGCCACAAGCCTTCCCAAATCTCACGTGGCTTTAGCTTGACAAACCAGAGGGTAGGCATGCTGCAAGGAAGAGGGGCAAACAGGACTCATCTGTGGGACATCTGTGTCCTCTGCCCTCCTGCCCCTGCAGCTCCCTTCAGTGCTACCTCGCACCCGCCCTGGATGTCCTGCACACCCTGCAAACTGGCCAGGGCTACAGAGGCACTGCGTGTTTGCCCACCACACATCCAATGCCTGGCTGGGCAGCCAGGCAGAACAGAGAGTAGCTGTAAGCAGTCTAGTTTTCATCAGAGAGAGAACTGCTTCAAAGATTTCCCAGCCACCCACTACTCTTCACAAACACAAGTGGAAAATTAGTGATCTTCCAGACTGCCAACCATTGCTGCAATCTGGTTGAAACTGGCCAAACAGGAGACAAAGAGCACTCATTTCCTGGGGAAACCAAGTTAAAATGAAATAAAATAAAAGCAGATGAAAACTATGACATTTGATTAGTGGTGTTTCCATGTTCTGCTACATCCCAGGAAATGCCTTGCTCAATCCAGTCTGTGAGCTGCAGAGCACACAGTGCAGTTCAGTTCTGTAACTACCCAGATGTTACACATCTGGAGTGGGTAGGGGCAAATTTCAAACTTATTTCCATCTGGGGGTTACTGTGAACGGGTAATTTCTGCAGCAGAAAAACAGACAGGGCAATGGTATTTGCATCTCAAAGGGGTGAAATGCTTTGTCAGGGCTGATGGACTATTACTCAGATCTCAGTGTGGAAGCAGCTGAGGCTCATCTCTCCTTCACAACCCTGGAAATGAACTCATCCCAGAGACTTCAGCATCCTTCTCCTTGCCATCCCCAGCAGCCCTTAACCCATGCTGTTGGTGCTTGGCCACCATCGGTGCCTTTGAGGCAGGAGGCAGCTCTGCTGCAGTCACACCAGCAAATGCTGAGCCCTGGACAGTCCAGGACCCAGGGAGAGGCTGCACTGATGAGGGCTGGGAGGGTTTCCTCTAACCCCACTCGGTGTGACAGATCATGCTACAGAGCTACAGCAGTTCTAAGGACTTCTCTGCTCCCTTCACAGAGCACAGCACAGCAGGAGGAAACAGCAACGACAAAGCAAGAAGGCAACTCCAGACAGACTCAGAAACAGCTGTGGAATTTCTCTGAAGAGCTGCTTTCTGTAAAGCGGAGGAAAGCCCAGCCTCCCATCTGACTTCCAGCCCACCCACCCACCGGATAGAGGAAAAGCATAAGAACAGGAGAAAATTTAAGGCATGCCAAGATCCCAGGCTCTGGAAATTAGTTTCCCACATGCTGCACCAAAAGAGTACTCACACCCAAAATCTACTGCTTTGAACTCGGATTGCACACCATTTACTCAGCTAAATAACCACACTCGAGTCAGTGACATTACCTGCTTGAATATCTTCTACTTGATGTACAGAAGGGGGCTGCAGAACTGACTGACAAATAAACACAGGTATACAAAAGGCAATGTAAGAACACTCTTCTTAAAAAGCACTGCATCCCTAGGCCAGGTCCTGTAGTCAACAGCCCTGTGATCAGAACCACAAATCACCACATCTTCGGTAGAGTCATGTAAACTGATCAGGGCATCATCTAGATCCATTCAAACCTCTGGACCTGTATCCTCCAGGCCCTATCAACTGATTGGGGTCACAGTCTGAAAAATATTTCACTGACTTAGAAAACTAAATTTTGCTTGAAAGGATGGCTTGAGCATTTAGGAGTATAAGCTTCATTAGCTTCCAGCAAGACTTCAAGCCCCAAGCACAAACTAATGCTCCATAAACTCCAGCAGAGAGTGGCACTGCTCCTACTCTGCCAGTACTGGTCCCAGGTATGGTCAGCTGTTCTGGATGGAACCCAAACACGATATGGCATTTGTTCTCAGCCCCATGCAAGGAAAAACGATGTGCAGTTCACACCCTGGAAAGCTTATGAGGGGCAGCCCTGAGCTTAAAATCTTTATGTGCAAGCTGGCTTTCAAGTATCCCTCTAATTTCACTGGGGCAACTCACATGACTGAAAACTGCTAAGGCTGAAGCCTCCATCCGACTGCAGCTGAAGGAGCTTCTGATCTAGTTCATTGAGGGTCAAGGTGAGAACCCTGAACTGGAGCCAGGAACAGGTATGACAAAAATGTATCGACGGATTTTGGCAAAACTGAGGGGCCAAGGGAGTCCCTCAGGGAAGGGTGACCAGCACCGAGAAGCATCTACCTGCTCATTCCCTGGGCACTCTGCTAAGACACAGCAGGTGGATGAGGAGCTCATTCTGAGTTCTTGCATTTGCATGTATAATTTAAACACACTATATTAAGGCCAAAATAATGTTTATTGTCTTCCTGACATTTCTAATCTGAATTTCTCACAGCACTGTCCAGTATTCCCAAGAAAACTTCACAACATGCATATAAAACTTCCATCAGGTGTGGTCCAACCAACTTTCTTCCCCTCAGAAATGCAGCAAAAAACCAGGTATCATTGTCATTTGTCTTCACATACCTGGCCAGCTGTCCAAACCCTCTGAGAGACCTCACAGCTTTGAGCCAGAGGCTTGGGCTTTTTAACTGTACTGCCAGCTTGTGCATAGCGGGAATTTTCCATAGAGCCCCGTCCCGACAGCCATGGGCACGCCAGTGCCAAGGCCAGCAACAGCACAAGGCTGTCCCAGCTTTGCACTCCCCAGACAGGACTACTTTTACATTTCACCTTTCATGCAGCTGGTAAGAAGCTAAAATCCAGTCACACACTGTTACATAGCCAAGAACAGAGTTTTCAGCAGCAGAAGGATTTTTCCTCCTAAATGGCTATTGTTGTCATCCCATAGGCTCTACATTAGTGTAGACTTGCTGGGCATTTCAAAAAGGCCTGTGGTACAGAAAGGCTGAGAACAGGACCTTCATACTCATCCTAAAACGAAAGGCTACAAATAATTTCCAACAGCCTAGATCAGCCAAAAAGTCTAAGTAGATCTGTATCAAAAGCCCTCTAAAACGTACTAGTTGAAAACAAAAATAAAAAGCAAACAAAAACAAACCACGGGCCATATCGATGAGGAGGAGGAAGAGTTTCAGTGAGCAAACAAGCCCAGAGGAATTACTGTGTTTACAATTCAATTAATGGGACCTTATCAAAAGCCTGTTTGCTTTTTTTTTTTTTTCGTAAAACACCTATTACACAAACATACACTCTTAATGCCTCCCCGGCTGGCACCCCGGCGCACATATCCTAAGTGTATCCACATTTCAGGAGAGGCAGAGCTGCTCTCGGAGAAGTCCCTCCACCGGACGGCGTGTCGGAACAAAGCGCCTGGGTGACGGACGTCGGCAGGGTCCGTAAATCACATTTTTGGCAGCTCGACCTCAGCTGGGAGACGGCATCTAACGCCGTAAGAACTCTGAGAGCTGCCGCTCTGTAGAGCGGGGATCCTACCTGGGAAGGGGGCTTCACGCCTCTCTTCCCGGCTGGTTAAAAAAAATAATTAAAGCCTTTTTCCAAAAGCCCGGCGAGATGTCTGGCACTTAATGACAGCACCCGAGTTACCGCGTATCTTCTCCGCTAACTGCCGGCATAAGGAAGGGAAGGCAAATCAACCAAAAACAAAAACCAAACCAACGCAAAACCAGCACCGAACCTCCCGCTGGAACAAAGGAGCCCACCAAACCCCGTCCCTAAGTTATCTGGATTTACTTGCTCGCAAAGCACACGGATAACCCTCCTCCGCTCGGAACGGCGCCGGTGCGATGCAGGCGCGACCCCGCCGGCTTTGGAAGTGAGCTGGGCGCCCGCCGCCCTCCCGGGACGCGGCGCTGCTCGGCCGCTCACCTGCACCAGCATCGCCGCGGCACCGCCCGG
>VZRF01010597.1:98739-223269 GCA_013396875.1 Vireo altiloquus
GGGCCGGCCGCCGCTCCGTCCCGGCCGCTGCCGGCGAGGGTGCCCAGGGGGGCCGGAGCGGGGCGGCCTCGCAGCAGCGGCGGCCGCGGACACCCCGTGCCCCTCACGGCCCCACCAGCGGGGAGAGGGACGATGCGGCGGCCGAGGGCTGCCTCGGTACGGAGAAAGGGCTCTGCGGCTTTAAGCTGCAGCTCGTAGTGCCACCTGGCCCAAGGTGAGGGACAGCTGCACCTGAGCGCGATCCCGGCGGGACAGAGCGGCGCCCGCCCCGCGCAGCCACCGGAGCTGCTCCCGCGGGGAGCGCGGGGCTGTCGGACACCCCACGCAGGGCACGTTCTCTGCCGTGAGTGCCCTCAGGACCATCAATCTCAGCTGGAGGCTAAGAGCTGTATTAGTAGTGCACATTATAGTGAAATGTTCATGTGGTGTGTTGTCTTACCACAGCACAGAGCCGGGCGAGGGAATAAGGCCTCGTTTTTATCCATTGCACCAAGGCCTATGCCGGCAACAGAGCACAGGACCACAGACTTGTTTCTGCTCTCCCTGTAGAGAAAACTATCCTATTTCCATCAGCAGTAAAACAAAAAATGCATATGTACCTCCTAGCGTCTCACATGGGATCAGTAATGCCAAACGGCAAGGGCTACAAATGGCAACAGTAGGCAGGAGTCTTCCACTCCTCACTGCCTCATCTTTTTACAGATCCAGTGGTTTTTGCAGGCAGACAGTTTCAAGTGGTGTGAAAACAGACCTGTAGGTTATCCAGGTGCCAGGTGTGGTTAAAACACCCTTCTCCTCCCCATACCCTATACCTCCACGCTGAAAGTGTAGCCTGTGAAGGAGTAAGCCCTCTATAATCAGCTAAATAAATCAATTTCACAAAATAAAATTTCTTTCCCTCCCCTTCACCGTACGGGGGCTATTTGCATCGCAAGGTCTCCAGCAAGCCAGGCTTACCACTAGGGAGAGTCTATAATGCATTCACTAGTACAACTCCAGGTTCTGCCATAAATATTGAAAACTCCATTACCATTCTCACAGTGAATGTTTGAAGCAGATTTTTGCATCCCACAGTGTTTCTTGATTCAAAACTTCCTAATGAAATAATTGGGATAACACAGGAGAAGTCAAATAGGTCAAATTTCAGCCATCAGTTTGAGTCTGGTTCCCCCTTCATGTCAGTCTCTGAAGTATTAGTCACTACCATCTCTGACCTCTCACGATGTATTTCACACCACAGGCATCATTTTAGCACCTGCAGCTGACTTTCGCTTCTCTGTTGATCAGCTGGAAGNGAGTAATCTGAAGAGCAAACATCCGAATTGCTTCCTCTGAGGTGTCCCTTAAAGGGACAGGAGCCTCCTGCCATCCTTCCCTCTGCTCTTGGAGATGGGCCATGACCCATGGCACCTGCTGTGACCCACACCTTCCCACCTGGCCACTCAAGGTTCTACAGATTTTGTTCAGAAAAAGCCTTTCAGATGCTGGAGAGGGGGGCTGTACAGTTGTTTTTACAATTTAATCAGATGCTTATGCCAAATTCACATCAGGCATTTGTGTAACATCCTGTTTTTGAGGAGACGCGCCAAGTTTGGGAGGCACAATTCCTTACATGCCACTGTGCACCAAGTCCCTACCCTTCCCTAGGTCATTTTCCCCTTTCTTTCTCAGAAAACAAATGGCACCTGGTGCTTACAGGCAGTGCTATGGTACCAGATCTTCATGGACTCAGGGAAGGAAAATTCTTTACAAAATGGAATCAAATGTCCCTCCAACTCTGCACTGGTCAGCGCTGCTGCAAATGATGTCCACCAGTAAGGCAGGGGGGCTACACAGATGTAGAAAAAGATCCCACACTCGCTGAGATGGATCTCGCAGTGCAGTGTTGAAGAGCATTTACACAATGACTCACTGATATTGCTATTGTAGCTGCTGTGATCGTATCACTACAGCAGAGTTTAGCCAGCTCAGCTGCGACCAGGACACCTCCTACAACCCCACACGGGTTAAGCAGACAGCAAAGAAGTGTTTCAGATCCCACATGCAAATACAAGGTCCTGGTCTGGAGGGGCTACCACAGACTTTAGCATCTGACTCCCTCTGCTGAATGGATTACATGCACAGCTCCTGGCAGAAGTGCTACCAGAGAGATGCAGCAGATGAGGGAAACTGGAAAAGGTAATTACTCCCAGGAGGATCCGTGGATTGCTGCCATCGTCCCCCAGGCTGCACCTGTTATGAGAAGAGTCTGTAAGTCTCTGGGGAGGAAACCTTGAAAAGTTCCCAGCAATAGGCTTGGGGAAAAAAAAAATAAAGATAAATAGATTTCATCTTCAGATTGTTTCACATGGTTTATTTCGATAAAACTTTTCACTAGGAGATGGATTTGTAAAAGGCAGCAAGTTCTTTGGTACTGCCCTTTTCAGTTCCTACCTGAATAAAAAGGATCAAAAGGGCTCATCCAGTGCCAGAGGCGTGGAAAGACAGAGGAAAGGACGGCCCTGCACTCTGCCGTGCAAAGGCAGCTGTGCTCTTTTGCCCTTTGCTATTCTCTCACCAGTCTGGTTGGATATGGGGACCTTTTTTTTTTTCCCGTCTGAATTTTTCTAACTATTTTTATAAGCGCATCATATGTTACATTCAATGAGACCAAATTGCTATCAGACACACTCACTCAAGCATACTCAGTGCTGGGGAGCTGGGAACACCCATCATTCACAGGAATAATAGGAACAATCCCTACAAGTGCTGGGGTAGCACTGGAATACCATAGCAAAGGCAACTAACTCATGTTTTCTGCATTGTGATCACCTGAGAGACCTCTAATACACAATGTGTATGTAAGACCTCAGTGTCGAACTTTCAGTTCCAGGAACAAGTCACCAAATAATGTTAAAACCGAATGGCTTTATGAGAGCTTATGAGCAGTTTAAAAATAATCAGCACATGGGGGAACCATTCCTTTTCATTTCTGAGTCAACACTGGAGGCTTAAATCATATTTCCAATGTTTATTCTGTTATTAAGAAGCCTATGAACTCTTTTTAGCCCAGTTTCCTAGAGAAACAAAGTTTATATCATGACTGTCTGCGTATCTTTCTATCTTCCTGTTTTCTTTCAGCTGCTTTTGAAACAGTTGGCCCAGCTGTCAGAGGAGGAGAAATCAGAGACAGTAATGTCCCTAATTTTTGTTGTTGTTTATTAAATCATTAATGGGGCAAAGAAATCTTTGAGAGAATGGGGGAAAGAATCTTCTTTGAACCCTCCCCGAGGCAGGGAGAGTTCAGCGCTTTTCCCTTCAGTCCAGCAGCCAGCGAGCATACATGCATGAGACAGCTGTACCTAACCAAAATTTGTAATATCCCAGCTCACGTAACATCTTTCACTGGAAAAAAATGAAGACTTCTATGATCTCAGAGCTCTGGGACTAAGGGGGAAAATTTACATTGACCATTAAAATCGCTACTGAGTCAGGGCCTCTCAAACCTCATGTCTTGCACAAAAGCTTTGCAAAAGGCTGTTGCCTAAAACTGTGAGACAAAAGTACAGCCCATAGCGATTAAAAAAGCATCTATTGGTGGAAACAGCTTCAAGTCCCTCTGATCACAGGTAATTAATTGTCACTTCTCATATTGATATCCTATGATAAAATTACGATGAACATTTTGGCTCCTTGAAGTCTGACAGGCTCATACACATTCCCTTGTTCTCTTTCATAAAACTCTGTTTTATTGCATGCTTTAAAAGATTCAGCAGAGTGAGTATTTTTACAGGTCGCTAACCTGAGAACAGGCATGTAAAAAGGACGCATATTTGCATTAACTCTGTTTAATACATTGCTGTGAAACTCCAGTCTCCCTCAAAAAAGAAAAAAACTCCACCTTAAAGTTAAGAGGAGAGCCTTCACCCCTTTGTTAATATTGAAGGCTTCAAGCAGGAGAACATGGTCAGTATGCCTACCTTACAAAGGCAACAAATTCTCAATTCACCTGTGTGCCATTCAGCCGCTTTTTGTCCTTGGGTTGGGTACAGAAATTTGATCAATAATTTTCTCCTGATAGCAATAGCTTGTAAATGCATATCTATTAATTATGACCTTAATAATGAACCATAAAATCATAGGATCATAGAACCATAGAATGGTTTGGGTTGGAAGGGACCTCAGAGATCATCTTGTCCACCTGCCATGGGCTGGAAGACCTTTCACTAGACCAGGTTCTCAGAGGCCCATCCAGCGTGGCCTTGAACACTTCCAGGGACGGGGTATCCACAGCATCTCTGGGCAACCTGTTACAGTGCCCCAGCATCCTCACAGCAAAGAGCTTTCTCCTAATTTCCAATCTAAACCTACTCTTTTTTGCTTTGAATCAATTGAGAAAGAGGTGATCAACAGTTAACTATGTAAGCGCAAGTTAACTATTAAGAGGCAGCAAATGTAAATCACAAAACCTAAGAAGCAGGATTCGCCTTAATCTTGTCAAGATAAGAGGAGCAGGATTTTTGAAAATCAGCACAGAAACCACTGAATCATCCACTGAAGGACTTTGCATGCTCCAGAAGGAAAGCTCAAAAGTGCATTGTGATGAAGACTACTAGCCTTCATCAGAAAGACCCCCAAGGAAGAAGAGGAGCCTTCCTCAGTGCGACCACCAGGGTACACAGTGCAGGCTTGGCACATATGCTAATGACATTAATGACTTCCAAAAAGTAGTTTGTATAACCACTCCTATCTCAAAGAATGTGATGAATATTTATAAATTTTACCCATAATACTGGACTGTATGGAGTGCTGAGGCTGTGTGTGTTCGGAGGAGAAATTCCCACACACACCTGGTGCTGAATAAAGCAAATACCCACTTCTCTGACTCTGTCTCTGAAGAGTCTCTTGGCCTGATTTGGGGTGATTCACAATTCCCCCTTATCCTGTCACTACATGCTCTTGTAAAAACCCTTCTCCTTCTTTCTTTTAGGCTCCCTTCAGGTACTGGAAGGCTAGGTCATCCCAAAGCCTTCTCTTTTCCAGGCTTAACAAGCCCAACTCTCTCATCCTGCATTGACAGGTTATTTGACATCTGTAAATATAAAATGTAGGGAAGTTGCTCCTTCAGTACCAGCTGACTGCCTTTACACTCAAAGGGGAGATATTCCTGGAGATGATTCAGAGCAGAAATCTATACTGAGTCACCTTCTTTCTGCCTGGGCTAATCTCCCTCCACAGATAAGATAGGGGGAAAAATTTCTGTCGTTGAAGTTCAGTGGCCAGAGATAGGCAGTGTTAAGAGCCCCCTGAGGCTGCCAGTCCTGGAGACCACCTGGGTCTGCTGATGCATCCTTCTGCTTCCTTCAAAGTGGTGGCCCAGACTAGTCTCAATGGGTCACCTTGGAGGAGCCACAAGCCCTGTATCCCACCATCCAGGGTCCCACCTGTGGCACAGCATCGCTGCCTGCCTCTGGGCAGCGTGTGCAGATATGGCTGAGATGTGTTACCTGTGCCGGCACAGCACGGCCACGCTGGAAGGACACCTCTGCACATCCTCCTGTCCATCCCCCTGCTCAAAGCAGGGGCAGCATCAGCCGGGCACTCAGGGTTGTCTCCTGCTGCATTTTGAGCATTTACTGCTGGTACAGAGAGCTGGATAAACACACCAGGAGTGCTACCGCAGCAGTTGCTCTCTGTACAGTCCTGGATATTGTCTCTGCTGCTGCAGCTGTCACGAAATGAAAGGGAGGAGTTGTTTATAAGCTCTGGCAATTATCTCCAGAGCTGCACTTTTCTCTCCCCTTATCCCATCACAAGGTGATATTTAGAAAAATACACTTACACAAATCAAATCTTTGTTTTTTACTGTGCTGAGTCATGCCTGTATCTTTGTAATAATTAATAGTTCACTGTATATTAAACAAAAGAGAAAACATATATGTGCAAAATATTTTCACATCAGTGAATTTCAATTACCAAAGCCCGATTATTTTAAAAACCCAAACTCTTCTGTTATCCAAAGCAACACTGAATTCGTTGCTGAGCACTAACTATATTGAAAGTCCATTAGTTAGACAGCCCCTCAATCATCCATGTTAATTCGTTCTCCTCTGAAGGAGATGAGTTTTAAGAGAATTACAGTCCTCAAATACAAACAGCACCACAAATAAATGGCACGAAGATATTTCATCATAATTTACTAAGTGCAACAGCTACTTCACTGTTCAGGACTTGCATACTAAAGCACCATGATGGCCCTTTGGCAGCAGCTCTCTACAGAGTAAATACAGGTAATCCTATCACTGACAAAAAGCTCCATTAAAAAGAAAACTGAGGTTGCAAACATAAGCACTGAAAATTTGAGAACACCCAAATTAAGGCTGACTGTGCAAGTCCCTCCTGACATAATCACATGCGTCCATTACGTGAGTGCATGCTGTGCTGGGCTTCCCTTCAGTTGGGTGGGATCTCAGAAGCATAACCCCAGCGTTCTGCTCCCCAGTGCCAACCTCCTCTGTCATCCTCCCCTGTGCCATCACCCAAGTTCCATGTCTGAGGCTCCCTGTTCCCTTGTTCCTGGTCTCCAGCCCTGATAGGCCACTTTTCACTCTTCAGCACCGTCTCATCCGTTTTCCTTGTCCAGCTGTCACCCACATTTCATCCCAGCAGTTCCAAACCCCAGTTTCCAACCCCAGCTCCCAGACCAGGTTTCTTACAGTGAGGCCCAAGTATCTTCTCCACTCCAAGTCCCCAGTTCCAGTCTTTCAGTGCAGGCTGCTTTAGTCCACCTGTTTATGCCAACTCCACAAATAAAGGCCAGGTTCCTTCCTGCTCATCGCTTGGGATCCAGGAGGTCATTGGGACTTGGGATCTGGATGTCCCTGGAGGTCATCCAGAGTGCAAACCTGCATGGCTGTACCAGAAGCACCAAGGAGAGCATTGCCAGAAACCTGCCACTCAGTCCCTGCAGCCAGAGATAGACCAGAGCACAAGTCTCCACAGACTGAAACATCAAAGAGACCAGCAGCCACACTTAGAAGCCTCTGCCAGGTGTGTGCAAACTGCAATTTTCCAAGGATTTATAATTTAGCTGAATCTGGGTATTTTTCACAGGAGCCAGGGTTGAGTTGCACCACTTTTTTTTTCGCTCTTGCGTTTTGGGAGGAGAACCACAACCAGGCAGTGATAAATGTTATAGAAAAATCTAGAAAACCAGAAAATCTAGTTTCATGCATTCATGTCTTTCACAGGAAAAAATGTCACAGAAAGAGCTGAACAGCCAGAAACACCCCTCCAGAATCAGACTGAGGTATTCATCTGGCACGGAAAATGTTCACCCAAAAGATTAAGGTTTCAGCAAGTTACAGAATATGAAAAAAGTGGTGCAACTCAACTCTGACATCAATTAAAGCAAACTGAGTAGAAGAAAGGCTATTTTCTCTAGCCTAGCAGAAGTACCAGATATATTATCCTTAGTGTAGTAAGAGTCCACAGTTCACATTAGAGGCCTTGAGAAGATGAAATATCACTGTGTAAACACTCTCAGTATAGTTCATTAGGACCATTAGGACCAAAGAGGCACCAGGGTCAGGGTGCTTTACACCCTGTGATTGGTGTTGTAAACCCTGTGGTTACCACGCCCAGCCCGTTTGTGTCCAACAAAGTCCAGCAATCAAGACATGGTGTCTGTCATCGTGCACTTTAGCAGAGAAAATAAAGTGAGGTATGCAAGTCTCTATGTTTATGCAGACTTGTTTTCTTTACTTGTTTACACATTTCCAAGCCACTGGCTGATCTTTCCAGCTCTTACCTGCAGGGCAAGCTACTCTGAAGCATCCTCAGCTGAGTAACTTTACTCACAGTGTTAACAGAATGAGAACCAAGGCCTGGAATTTCAGAGTCAAATCTGAAGCCCACATGGGAAAACAAGCACACTGGGATATTAATGGGCTGGGTGCTAGCATGGCAGTGACTGCGCTTCATCCTGACACTTCCTGAAAATTACATCATTTATAATTAACACTACAGCTTCAGATTCCCCACCATTTACAATGGATTAAGTAACAGAGCTCTTTAGGAAATCTCACGGATTTCCTGAGACAGACAATATGGCTAGTTAAGTACATGAATATATGCAATATTTTTTTTTTTAATTGGGACTTCTGAAAATGAAAGCATCCTCTCTGTGCCTCGCAGAGGAGATGGCATTGCTGGTAGCCAAGAAATACATCAAAAACAATGCTGTCCCTGCCAGAGGTGCCTGGCCAAACTACACTGGTTGCTGATATCCTCGCACAGCAGTCTTTCATTCAGGGCTTCATCCTGCAGTCCTTGCAGCCCTGGAAGAAGCTTGGGGAATTTCGGTGGTGTCTAGTCTGAAATTTATTTATGCAAGCAAATGTCTTCAGGACATACCAGCCAAGGCAGGGACATTCAAACCTGCGTCAGCATGTCCAGAGTCTGGAGGACTACAGTAGCTGCTGAATGTCCACATGGGCTCTCCACCTCCTGCCCTGCTAGACACAAAATGATTCTGAGGGAATTTCTGCAGTGGCAGAGCTTCAAAACAGTCTTTTCCCAGCCTCACTCAATAAGTAGCTGTTTTCCCAAACAACCTGCTTACGGTCTGAGAGAATAAGCTTCTTATTAAGTTCATGGATCAGTCTCATTAGTACTCACTCTTCTAGAGCTCCAGTCAAGCGTGTTCATGTTTTCTAGCACAGCACCGCTTGTATCTCACGTCAGATTGCTGCCAGAAAATGAGTGCAGAGTTCCCAGTTCAGACCTGTGGGCTGTAAGGCTTGCTTAAATCCATGTCTTATGTCAGTCCTGTGACATGGCAGCTCTTACACATAACTGATTTTAAAAGAGGTGTTTAGAACCCTGTTTTCACACCTTCCTTAAAGGAGTACAGAGCTCCTTAGAGATATGGCTGAAGGGCCAAAAACTGCCTATGTCTCCTTTCTGAAGTCAGATGGGATTTACACCCTTAAAGCTTTTGAAAAATTTACTGTGTCACTGTTTGGGCTGAATAAAAATTACCTGTGAGAAAGGCTTTTCTTTCCAATACCTTTTTTTAGGCTTGGAAAAGGCCTCCCCTTACTTAGGAAAATAATTAAAAGGATTAGGTTGTTTTTCAACATCACAACTTTCCCAATCTTTTCAGATTCTGTGAACAGGCCACTGGGTGCAGGTGAGTGTGACTTTCAGGGCCGTGAGCCTTGCAAGGCCACACCAAGTCACATTAAAGAAAGCGGTAGAGTTTCCATTGCCTATGACAGGTTTGGGAGGGTCCCATATAGAAGCTGCTCTAGATCTGTGAGAGCTGATGTCCCTGCCCACCTGTCTGCAAGGAGTGAGCACAGCACATGCAAGGAGGGAGTAGATTACATCTCTCCTTTTTGCAAGGAAAGTTTGCCTGATTCTCACTTATTTCCATCCCAGTATCTGAATTTCAGCATTAATAATGGACCAACCTGCAAAAGGAGCTCATGGAAGCCTACGAAGCTGCCAGGTTTCCACCAGGGAGGCTTGGGGTTGGCTGCCCAAAGCAGAAGGGAGCTTTGGAGAGTGCTTTGTTTAAAGTTGAAGTGTTCAAAACTGTTTTGCGCATTCATCATCCTCAAAGAGAAGTGTTTGGCTGTCCTCCACAGAGGGAGGGGAATGTGCAGCAATGGGACCCTCAGCAGCTGCCAGCAAAAGATAATCCAGAAGAACCATGAATAAATAAAATACACTTTGCTAGTACTAATATTACACTGCTTTCTTCATGTTCTCCCTCTAACATTGTAATTCCCTTCCAACCATTTCTGATTTTAGTTTTTCTCAGGAGTTGCTCTCTTCCTGTCTCTCTTCCTTTAAACCCTAAACTGCTGTTTTCTCCTTACTTGCAAGTTTTCCCCCTCTATTTCTTAATTTCCTACTAATTTCTCTTTTCATCTTCTTTTGAAACCATTCTGATATAGCTCCACAATACTTTGCAGACCTCCAAGCCTCATTTATCTTATCCTTTTCTCTGCTAATGTTTCCTTTCCTCGTCATCTTTCCAACTTTAACAAAGATTCGTCTATGTGTGGCAGAATTCAATTCCATCTTAACGTCAGAAGTGTTTTGCTTTCTCTGAATGTGTTTTTATACCAGTGGTGCTAGTGACAGATGAGAGAACACAGATTATCTACTGCACTGTATCAGAAGCGGAAAAATCGAATGGTCTGCAGGCTCTGAACTCAGGATCAGCATCTTTTAGACAATACCTGAATAGAATAATGAGAGAGACCAACTTCAGCAAAGCCTTCTCTTGCTTGGGATGTCACCTTTCCTACCTGTCATAGCTGCCTTGGGCAAATTGGGCTGCTCTCCACGGGACACTCATTGGCCCAGATAGTTTCAATCTTGTTCACTGTGGCTTTATCAAAGTTAGATCAGGAAGCATAGTTCTCAATGCTAGGATTTTATTTTATTCTTTCCACCTCATGGCCCATTAATTCCTTCCCTGCTGCTATGAAGTGTATTCTTCGGCCTAAACTCCTTAACCACCTTCCTTATCTTTGCCGTGTTAAAAATAACAGCATCCTGCTCCATCCAGATCCAGCCCCCACCAGCTTGCTCTATCCTTTAATTTATGAGGAAAAGTTCTCTGATGTGCAGTGGTGGCTCCAGGAGACTGCCAGATGGCTTTTGGGGGAAATGCTTGACTGGACAAGGAGGACCAAGCTACAAATCTGAGGTGAGAGGAGCCCAGCTCTGGTGCCTTGGTCCTGCTTTCTCTCGGTGCAGCCAATCCTTGCCTTGCATTGAATTACTTTTGAACTCTGGGAAAAGCTGCACTTGCAGGCTGCTGCTTGCCAGAGCATAATGCCAGAGTCCTACCTGTCCAGACATCCCATATAACAAGAAAGTGCTGATGGCAGCATGACAAAACCTCTCTTTGGAGCTGATGCTATGTAGTCATGTCTGCGGCTGAAGCCCCATCACAGCCTCACCAGCGCGTTGGTTCTTGTGAATGCTATGTTTTAAGGCAGAGGGGGTTGCAATGGTGTTGCCACAGCATGAAAACTGAAATTTAAAAGTGATTATTTACAGAGGAAAGTTATTCTGACTGTGAGGTGTGATTTTTTTTCTGCTGAGTACATGTAGTGCATGATCTCATTTCATTCTGCCACCTGTAAGCTTAGGCAAGGAAAGTGTGCATTGGGCTCTGCATGTGGACTCAGTTCTACAGACCTCTCACACGCTGCTAATCACTTCTGCGATGTAGGGGTTTGGGGTTTTCTTTTGTGGAGTAGTATCAGAGGGAGAGTCTCTAGCGATTAGAGCCATGGCGGCTACTTGCCCACAGAGGTTTCTGCATACTTAACAAGATCGATAAACAGCGGCCGTCACCTCGCAGTGACGCACCCTCGCCTGCAGCGATTGCTCTGGATGTGGAAGCTGACAAATCTCTGTTTATCTGCTGATGGCTTAACTACCCTTATCCCGAATATACCTCTTTTCAGGAAACATCCAGCAGAGTACTCACACTGGCCAGGGATATAATTGGCGATAAACCTTCATCTTTAATGTTGCAACACTGTAGCAGCTGCAGATTGTTTTAATAAAAAACGAAACGAAACGAAAACAAAACAAAAAAAAAGCCACCACAAGCCCTAACCTGTTTCATCACCATTATCTTCTCCAGATAATGTCCCAGCAGTCTCGGCCAGCCTTGCCTGTGACCACAAAGAGGTGTTTCACTCACTAACCAGTCGTCAACATCTCTCCTGGCATCTTCCCTCCGGGCCCCATGTGATAGCCTGCGATGTGGCTGGGATGTTCCCTCCAGGAGCTGATAGCAGTCGTGGCCTTTGTCTCCTCATCCTCTCCCTCCTCTGTGAGCCATCAAGGTTCACCCACGGGCCTTTGTCTCTTTACTTGGATGTCATTTGACTGTATTCATGTTCTTTGTCTTTCTGCTCTCAGCCCTTAATGGCCTCGGTCTTTGTCCCCCGTTCTAGCCTGTCCTTTGTTAGAGGAGCTGCGTGCGGGAGGGGGGCCCTGTGATGGTGACAACCCGCTGAGCTGAGGATTTTCTTCTGTCCTTAGAAGGACAATGCAGCAAAAACAAAGTCCCCCATTGCCATACTTTGCTTTGTCCCATTTCTCACCTTCCCTCCACCTGGGAACTCCCGGCCCACAGCAGCTGGTCGCGGACTGGAAGGGGTGGTTTTCTCCAAAACTGAAGCAAAGCCCACCTACATTGCTGGACGACCATCATAACAGAAATGTCACCAAAGTAGAAAAATTTGGATGAAAGCGGAAAAAAAACCAAAATACCAGCATTGTATGCCACACATAAAAGTGCAGAGTAAGCAATTGCTGCCCTATAAAGCTTGTTTAAACGCCCGCAGTTTTGAGGGAGCAGTTTGGTACCAGCTTTGGCTTGCACAGTAGAATAGCAGGCCAATGCACATTCATCACTCTAATTTTATACAGCTGCATTATTTTCACAGTTTATGGTGGCACCATCTCATTTATGAAGTACACACTGCAGTTACACATATGGCTGTATTATTTTCAGCACTGCAAGTTCAATTAGTAGTTTCACTGAGCTAAGACTGTCAAAACAACAGCAGGAGTACACACCGTATTGCAGCTGTCCAAAATTTATATATGTTTATGCAATAAATACATAGCAGTTTACGTGCTCCCATTTGGATCACTGTTCTAAAATATTACCAGACACATCAGGCGAAATTCGCTGTCACTGACTCAGTTTCAATGACTGTGGCTGCAGCTCTTCATTTACACCTGGGATAATTATGGCATGATCATGGGTCACAGAAACACTGCATCTTCCCTGCCCAGAGATGTCATGAGACAAAACACTGATGCGAGCAACCTGGTCTCTTATTCACAGACCAAGCCTTTAAATACAAATTCCTGTTCATCCCATTGCCCAAGTGGCAGGGTGCCAGAAGCTGGCCTTTGGAGACATCTCTGTCCATAATACTTTATTTGAGTCATTTTCCAGCACCATCAATTACTCTCCCCACTAAGAATCAGTTTCCTAGGGGAAGATGGGCAGGATGGGGAAAAGGAGAAATATTATGCAAATTTCCTGGGTGATTGTCCTTGCTGAAAAACGTGCCAGTTTGCATGTCGCTGATTTATTCCCAGTGCATTAGTCATTAGGGAGGGTAAAACCACAGTGGTAATGAGAGGTGCTATCTGGTGCTGAGAACAGATTGCAAACTCTGCTTTAGTCAACATCAGTGCTGACTTCCCCAGCATTTGCATACTAGCAAATTTAGCAAAGAGGTGTCTGCTGTTCAAAGTTATGAGAAAGAGCTTGGCTCCTCCCAGGCACTCGTAGCACTTCTGAAATGCTGACCTTTCATGCAGGTGCTGAGCAGTAGGAAACTCTGAAAATCAACTTTTCAGCGCTCCAGTTTCACAATATGCAAACCAGAGAGAATAAAAGCTACCTTCTGGTGCATTCGAAAACTTACTTATAGTCTTCCAGATTTCTTCAGCTCCTGCCTGGAAGGTACCGCTGGGGCGTGAAGTGCAGTGAAATTTCCTTCAGCTCCCATGGCTGGTTCTGGTACAATGAGAAGAGGAAGTGACCTCAAGGCACCAAATCCAAATTAACAGATGTTTCTAGCAGTTCTGTCTTCCTTGCTCCACAAAATAATGGATCTATCCTTATCACCGTCCCTTACACCTGGCCAAATGTAAATATAAAGAGCAAAATACTTAGAGCAGGAAATGAAGACTTCTTGTGGGACTCGGCAGCCTCCGAGCATGTTTTCTTTCACTTCCTGACAGAGCTTGGCATAAATTCAGCTTCTGACACCCAGGAGAAAGTACACCTTTTTTGCTCTACTTTTTTGGCAGTTGTCATTAATTTGGCTCGCTTTCCCCTGCAGTAATGTTGACAAACACATTGCTCATGGTAGCATTTCAGCAAGCCCATTCAGGCAATTTATGTTTCAATATTTACAGGCAGCGCTGCACCACTTGGGCAGTGGGCTGAGCACAAATTTGTATTTAAAACCTTCCAGGACACATGATCCCCTTTGTATACCTTCAGGTGGAAGCTTCCAGCACACGATCCTTTAACCACATGATCCATGCATGGGATTAGCATTTCACTCTTTCTGTACTGATGTCATCTTCCCTTCCCCTGTCTCCTCTAGCCCTTCAGGACAGTTTTTCTTTCCATCATTTTAATATTTGTGTTACCTCATCACAAGCAAT
The DNA here is from genome assembly GCA_013396875.1 of Vireo altiloquus. Taxonomy (NCBI): domain Eukaryota; kingdom Metazoa; phylum Chordata; class Aves; order Passeriformes; family Vireonidae; genus Vireo; species Vireo altiloquus. Next base: position 112,957 of record VZRF01010597.1, read on the forward strand.
TTCCTCACACCAATTTGATCTTTTTGTAATGGATGTTTTGACTTTAGACAGAGTGGGAACTTGCCCATCAAAGACAGTGCACCTGGAAGTTTATGCCCCCAGTTTCACAGTACAAAGAAAGGTATTCACCCCCACATTAAGTGGTTTTCTAGGCTTAAACTGGTGAGTTTCCTTTCTGTTCTGCTTATTGACTCATTTCCTTAAATCTGATTTGCTATTGAGTTTTAGCCTCAGTACACCAGTAGTGACCGTAACACCCCCGATCCAGCAGGAAAAGTGGCGACAGCAAAAAAGAAAAGATTTTCATTACTTTCACAAGAGAGTACAAATTATTATTTTCTGATGAGAGACAAGGAAAAGTGGACAGGACAACCATGGAGCAGCTGACATTTCTTTCAGAGGGAACCTTACCTGTCACTCCAGTGTTCAAGCATGTCTTGTAAACCCCACAGAAATACTGACCTGGATGCACATTTTTCATCAATTTGCTTTTGTAGTTGAATGTGTTTGAAGATCCCTTACAAAAGAAGAACAGAAGCCAAGAGTGCTTTTCCCAGGAGCTGATGAAATTAAAGAACAACTGCTTTTCTCCTCTACCTTAACAAACATTTGAGGATGTTGCTGGTATTCATTCTATCTGGATCCCACTGGACATTTTGCTTAATATAAGGTTTTCTACTTTTTTTTTTTTAAGTGGATTAAACATTTATGATTATAATCCAGCAGAGCACAGATTTCAAAGGCAAATGTGATCTTGCTTTTCCATGCTCAGGCAGTTATTTGCTCCAAGAGATGCCTTTGAGTGTAAATACGAAGGATACAGCAAATGTTCTTGATTCAAAATTGCTTTAAAGCCAGCAGCTGTCTGCTCCCTTATATCTGGTCCATGATTAAAGACTTTTTTTTTTAGAGTGCTTGCTCCTGGCTCTCTTTCAGCAAGATGAGAGACCTATGCATGCAATGAATACATTGTTATAGGAGTGGCTGGCTATTCAGTGCTAGCTGGGCTGTGCCCAAGCCTCCAATGGCTTGAGCACAATTTCCTGCCTGCAAGTGCTCCCATTTAGATATCTAACTACGTGATCTGCAAGAATGTTCTGTGGCTCTAGTTTTTTGCCAGCACTTCAGCATAGACTTAATAATAAACTGCAGACATCCTACTTGATACTCACATTTAATTGCACCTGAACTGTCAAAATGCAGCCTTTGATCACGGGCAAGTCTCAAGCTCTTGCTTGCAGTTAAGGAGGATGTTACAGGAAGCGTCAAGCTGCATTTGGAGTGGAAGTAAAGGATGTCAAAGAACCTAGGTGATTTCATTTATGCAGAATTTGTGAGTAAATAAACTATGAGAATTAACTGAGACCCTGCCGTTGGGAAAAAGCTTTAGAAGCCCAGGATTCATACATAGTCAGGCCTTGATAGTCTTTGGCCTCGGGCAATTCTTTTAGTCTCTTTGGCTCCCCTAAAAAGATAATGTGATAACACGTCACTTCCCTCACAGGCCTTAGTGTGAGCTCATTACTTAGTGTCCTTAAGATACTTTGTAGATGAAAAATGCAATTGACAGCAAAGGCCAAATTCTCTTCTCATTCATACCAGCCCAGCTGATACTAAAGTAAATTGAGGCTGAGCTAGGGAAACTGGGAGGAAGATTTGGCTGTAGGTGTGAAGTACCATGACTGATCTGTCTCTGCGGAGCTCACTGAGGAAGCTCCTTGAGGAAGCTACTCCAACAGCTCTCTGGCCTCAGCTGGCACAGAAGTCCCATGCTTATTTCATTTTGTTGCTGCTTCTTTTTTAAATTGGCTGCCAAGGACTCAGTAATGCTGTTGCTGAAGCCGATGGGCTTTGGCTTGTGTTGGCTGGATGATCTGCAGGCAGAGGCATCTCCTCAGGTTCTGCAGTACAGGAGGCATCACTTTGGCGCAGGCAGTGCAAAAGTGACTGGGAGCCACCTGCATCCAACCCAAACTCTATGGATGAACCAGCATCAGTGTGCAGAAACAAGCCCCAGAGAAGCCTTGTGAGGCTGGGGTCACCTGGACTGGCTGGTGTAGTCATCTGGTCACAGTACATCCTGTAAATAGAAGTGCAGAAAGGCAGATGTGATGGCCAGGGTCATCTCTTCAAGGGAAATAAAAAAATGGGAGACTCTCCACCAGCCGGGTGAGGAGGCCTGACTTCTGAGGCTGTCCTCTCTCTGTTTTGGGGAGAGTGGCACTGGGTCCAGGAGGGGAAAAAGCTTCCTGCCCCAGCCAGCTGGATCGCTCTGCAGGGACCCATCAGCAGCACACAGCCAGGCCCCACCTCTGCTCCTGGGGTATTTTGACTGTAATGAAAAGCTCAAGAGACAGAGAGAGGAAAAGCTTGTTCTGTGCTAAATTGACACTTGAATTGTGAAATGTTTCTAATAAATTGCATCTCAAGGAGGGGCTTAATCTGATTGGCATTTGGATGAGTCTGATACTGAATGACATGAGTCTAATACACCACATCTGAGATTACTTTTATTATTATTACTGTTACTACTATTATTGTTATCATTATTATAATCTAGAGGCCTTGGGAATACAATCAAGAAAATATACATAGTGGTTTTGTCTAGCCTAGACTGTACTAAAAGAAGATAGAACTTACTGTCCCTTCTGCCTGTTTAGTAAGAAAGAAACATCCTATACATGTTCTTTTGCGGGAAAAAAAAACCAAAACAACAACAAAACCAAAAAAAACCCATGTTCACTATACTGGCTCACTCATACATCAGAAAATCAGGGGAGACACCACTAACAATCAAAAGCTTGCCACACACCTGGCTGTGAACTTTCTAGTGGGGTAAAAGGATGGTTTCCTGCTCCTCTCCCAACCCCACACTCCCTGTCTGTCTGTTCCCTGCCTCATGGTGGGAATAAACACATTCCCAGACCCAATGGACACCACAGGGTTTACCAGCTGTCCCCAAAACTGATGGTTTTGGTGTGATGATCCAGCTCAGCCCTTTTCCGCAGAAGCCTCAAAGAATAAAACGCACATACATGCAAAGGCATGTCCAGACTAAAACATGTCCAGATTCAGGCATCTCCCTGAATCACGTGGATGCAGGTGACTTTTGGGTTCCATGGACCTGTCCTTTGAATGTGCCTCCTGGGCCATGTAGCTGCCTTTGCAGAAGACACGCAACACCGAAGGAGCAAAGCACCAGCAACAGCCATCGACAGCATCTTTGGCTTATAAACTTTGATAATTGGAGGTGAACAGCTTTTTATGGCAGGTAAATTATGCAATAGTGGCCATCTCATGTTTTGTGGTGTTAAATGGTATCACCGCAATACCAATATTATGGTTTTCTGGGGGTAACCTGTGATAACTGAGAAAAAATATGCCTTTCTGTTTGTGGCAGGGAAGGGAGCCCACACAGCCATGCCACGAGGGTTGCCCAGCAGCCCACTTCCCTCCCGCCAGCCCTTCGCACACTGGCCATCAGGGCGATAGCAATAATTCACCTCTAGCACGAGATCCAAGAGCATGAAAGTCACAGGTAACATTGTCATCACCTCATGTGCCTGACCAACAGCAGTGGTGCCACAGAGAGGGGAGGGGAGCAGTGGTGAGGTTGCATGGAGAAGGAAGGGGAGGGATGGCTGTGGAAAGGAGCAGTCGCAGGGTGGTATCCACATGAGGCAGTGCCCAGCCACTGAGCTCGTGGGCTGCTGGCACCAGCACCACTCCAGGGAGAACCAGCATCTCAGCTACTTTGCTTTCTGTGAAGCCAGAATATGAGAAAAAAAATCCCCCAGGTAGGTCAGTGGGACAAGGGTTTTCTTTTTCTGATGGTTCTGAGAAACTTCTCCTTCAGGTAGGCCGGGGTAAGGTGCTCTCTGTAGACACTCTGTGCTAGCGAAACACTTTGCCCATGCAGGGTTTCCCCATACTGGCTTTGGTTAAAGGCCCTTAAAGCTCTTGCACACTTCTGTTGCCCTAAGGGAGAACCATCATCTTAAAGTCTGGCGCTTTATACATCAAAGGATGTCAGGAGTAAAATTAGGCTAGATGTTTTTATAAAAGTGTATCATCGTAAAACCCACTTTGGTGTTGTTGAGTGAAGAAGCTAGGATCTGAAGAGAAGCTTAAATAAAAGCTCCACTTAAGAAACAAGATAAATACAGAATATTTGTACCTTGGGACATTTGTTTTCCCTTTTGAGATCCTTCATGAGCTATGCTGGTGTTCAGCTTCTGACTCATGCGCTTGTTCTCAGGAAATTAAACACCATATCCCCGATTTTTTCTTTACATGAACATAAGATGAGCCTGTAAATGTAAGCTGTCTCCACATTTCTTAGTGAGCATATTGCGGCTCCTACAATTATCTAAATAAAATGCACATAACTGTAAGCTAAATTGCCTCTTACTCCATTAACTTGGGTTATATCTGGCTGTTGTTAGGGACAACCACATGTCACTTATGGAAAGCCAGGGATTTTGAGATGTAAGCACAAGGGATTCATTAGTTTCCCAGAATCTGATCTGACCCATCTTTAAATAACAGGCTGGCGTTTCAAAAGAACGATCCTCATCAGTTCCTTAAATTGCTCAAGCCTCCTTTAAGTGTCTTAGACTGGGCCCATTAATGCAGAACTACCCGTGACTATGTGAAATCATGGTATTTGTGTTCAGCTAAAGGACTAATTCTTTCAAATATCAGACCACACACACTCGTATAACCACAAGAAAAATCCAGAAAAAAACACCAGGTTTGATTAAACAGGATGAAAGAAACACCAGAGGGACAAACTTGGTTCAAAATACACATATTATACAAACAATAAATGCATACGCAAATATACATTAAAGCAAAAATACCACTAATGCTTGTGGTTCTTTTCTCAAACCCAAGAAACACTATAAAGGAAAATATTCTTAAATTTTCCTCTTTGTCCTAGGTCCTGAAGGTAAAACTAGTGGGTAGAAAAGAAAAAAGAAGCCAAATTATTCACTGAATAACCCCCAAATGAATTAGAAGCAACGATGCAAACAGATTAGCAAATACAAACATGTCGAATTCAACTCCTTCACATTTTCTTCATTTGCAGTAAGTCATGTCCATACTATAAACACTGGAAAAAGATTTTTTTTAAAAAATCTTTTTTTCTTTTTCAGCCGGTGGTGCCTGCTCAGAGCTAATGTGTATTGTGTTGTTTGCATCACGGCTGCATCAGGCTGTTTCCTGAGAGATTGGCTTTGCATTGCCTCCAGTGCCCAGCAGGACAGGATATAGCATATTACTGTCAGGATGCACCGGGCTAAGTACAACCAGTCGAAACTATTCCCAGTTCTCTGGGCCAGCTCAGGCAGAAAACAAAAGCGAGTTTAAAGTGGCTTTAAAGCAGCTGCTCCCAGGACTCCATTAGTCATCAGTCTGCTGGGTCTTCCTCAATCCCATAAACAAGCAGGTCATCCACCTCTGATTAGTAACCAAAGAAGGTCACCTTGTTCCAATGACCTGGGAAGGAAACCTGGAGAGCAGAGATTTGAAAAGTGTAAGGGTTTACATACAACTAAAGTGCACATCAGACTTTTATGAAAGGCTGTTACATAGAGAGGCATCACATGTGCTATGCCACTGTAGGTCTAAGTCCTAAATTTGTATTTTATACACAGAAACCAATGTGGACTGAAGATATGGACTGCAACGGCACATAATAAAGTGATTCTGCATCCATACAATTTTTCACACTCCTCTCTGTATGGCTTTTATGCTCATCTGTCCCCTGAAAAAACCCTCCTTCCAAAACGCCCATAACTCAGCAGTTTTGAAGAAGCAGGTTCAGCCGAGCAGAGAAATGCAAGGGTGGGAATCAAAATCTAAACCTGAAACTCACTGAGCTCAGGCTGTAGCAGAAAATAATTATTTTGATTCCCATACTGTTTGAGGGCTGAGAGGGTGCACATTTTTCTGTCAGGAAACAAAATCCATGGAACCCTCTTTTGGGGAAGGATTTTTCCTATTCTGCACAGTGATAAACAGCCAGTCCTTCTCTTGTACAGCTGCCCTACCTCTTTCTTTGCCTAGGCTTTCTGAAATAGAAATCTTAGTTTAGGATTATATTGGGGCTGGTTCTTTAAAAATGCAAAACCAATTTCTTTCCCATGCAGGTGAGACAGGTTTTCTGGTACTTTGGTGTGTTAATTCAGCTCACAGTTAGCAATGGGCCTGTTCTTGAACAAAATTCAACTCTTCAAAGCCTGGTAAAGTAATGCATCATGTTCTTTGGGGGTCCTAGATACTTCTAGAAGTCCTTCATAGCCTGGAATTGGCCTGGGGGGGGACATTAAACTTTAACTGGAAAGGCAAATTTAGTCCGACATCCTAAACACAACCACTTGGTCCTAGGCTGTGGCTTTAGCTGACATGAAACACATTATTACAGAGAACAGCAGTGACGAACTAAACAGCCATTTCCTTCCCCACCCAAGGCAGAAATCAAGTGTAAAATGAACTCTGCCAATCACAGCACACTATTAACAGTGGCAATTACAGATAATCACCGCAATTACTAATAAAACATTATCAAGGGTAATGGAATGGGCAATTGCTACCTTTCATTTAAGAAGGTCCAAGACCATGGCAAGATACACTCAAGAAGGATGGCACTACAATGATTCCCAGCTCCCTTCCTATTTGACGGCGGCCCTTAGGAGACCCCACAGCTGTAGTTCAGGAAGAGAAAGAGCAAAGCGTGTCAACCCTCTTCCTCCCTGGAAGCAGCTTCCAGGGCAAGACTGGGAGCATGGCTGAAGTAAAAAGTACCAGCAAAATCACCACTTCTTAAGCACTGTGATACCTGAGTGTGACTGAGATGCCCATGGACGCCCTAAAAAATTTCCAGCTTGGTGCTTCCCAGAGCCACAGCTGAAGTTCATACTTGCAGGCTCTAGCTCAGGATAGGCTCCTGGCAGCTCTGTGGCTTCCCTTGACCCTAAGCACTCATCTTTGGTCTCTGTCAAGCAGGAGACCACACTTCCTCCCTCAGTCCCCTAAAATGCCTGGCTGTTCACTATAGGGACGGAACACAGAGAGCTGTGGGAATGGAGTGAATCCTCTCTTCCAGCCTAGTGCACATTTGCAAAGGCAAAAGTTAGTGCAGTGGAATTGTTAGGCCATCTGCCTTCCCAGCTGTGGGTCACCTCTTTACATGGGGGATGTTGGAGAAAGGTATTTTTCCAGCTGACCTGCTGTCTTCAGACATTCTACCTCACTCTCAGACCAATTTCCCACATTCCACATTAAATTATACATGAGCAAGTGGAAACTTGTGTGCAGGATGACACAGAGCAGAAGCAGCAGTTTCCATGCTGAGGAACAGCTCAAACACTTGCTTTTTCTGTCAGAGGAGCTATGTTGAGATGGATGTTTGTGTCCTCTGCAAAGGAAACAGCACTGGTTGTAACCTGGTGCACAGGCACTGACATAACTGGCATGCATCTAAAGCACAGGCTCCCATTTCCTTGGGGATTATTCCATGAGAAGCCCCTCTGAAACCGTTTGGGTAGGCATGGAGTGTGCAGCATGGCCCCATTTTGTGGGGACAGTGCTGTTTGCACAGGGTGCAGCAGTGGGAAGGTCGTGTGGACAACAGAAACACAGCTTGCTTGGCTCATTTAAATATATTCAAGTAAAGGAAAGGAGTCTCAGCAATGCACAGGATAAGAATAAGCTCAATCTTGGTCCAAAAGTGAAGCAGAGAGTAAAATTATTGCTCTTCTACATGTCTTCTAACAGTTCACACTGAGTATCGAATCGACCTCATCTCAATTCCTAGTACATGTAGCTTTTTTTTCCTGTTCACCAAAATATTTGCAGTCACAGGTAAAAGTACCTTTTATTGGTTTTACAGTCTCCTTATATTGCTGTAAAAGAAACCGGATTTGAATCAGTAGCAACTATGTGTTGCTGAGCACAGAGCAAATTCCCAGGGCTTTTTATTGGATTTCTCTACCTGGTACTAGGCAAATCCCTCAGGGGGATCAAAATTACTGCAAAGTCCAAGAGGAGCAAAAGTTTCACAATAAATAGCTGGCCCAAATCCAGCAGGCAGCCTGGAAGGCCGCCAGGCTGCCATTCCTCAAGTAAAGATGGCTGGAATCTGCAAGTCAGGTCCCAGCAGTGTGAACAAATTCAGGGTGATTAGCTGGCAGGTCACTGCAGCATGCACTGGAGTGGGAGGGAAGTCACACAGGTCTCCTCAGCAGGTGGCAGAAGGTCAGGGAGGAAGAAGACACCAAAAAGGGGTGAAGAGAGAGTCTCTCTCTGATCAATGCACAGAAAAAAGGCCCATACTATTACAGAAAGTAGCACAAAGGCATTATCAAGTACTTCATTACACAGTCCTGTCTGGTGACAGCAGTATTAAAACAAGGCTTAAAACAAGGGCTGGAAAACCATTAAAAAAGACTACCAAAAAAAATAAAATGCACCCACTTTAAAATTTATCCTATGTTGACAATTGCATGACCAGCAGGTTGGGGAGGTGATTCTTCTCCTCTACTCTGCTCATATGAGAACTCACCAGGAGTGCCGAGTCTGTGTCTAGGGTCCTCAATATAAGAAGAACAAGGATCTATTGGACCAAGTCTGGAGGAGAGACATGAAGATAATCAGAGGGATGGAACACTTCTCCTATGTGGAAAGGCTGAGAGAGTTGGGGTTGTTCAACCTGGAGAAGAAAAGGCTCCAGAGAGCTCTTACAGCACCTTCCAGTTCGTAAGGGAGGCCAACAGGAAAGCCAAAGAAGGACTTTTGACAAGAGTGTGTATTGAAAGGTGTCACTGCTCATGGCAGGGGAGTGGGAACTAGGCAATCTTTAAGATCCCTTTCCAACTCAAACTATTCTTTTACATTTGCTCTATAGTTAGAGAAGAAGCACAGAAGAAGAATTTTGCTGGAAATTCTCAGTGGAAATTTTCTGCAATATTTTCTGTGACTTACGCATTGTCCAGTTGCCTTTCCAAGGATGCTTTGTGGAGAAAGTGGGGGCAAACATCTTATGATGCCTCAGCAAGAAGGAGCAAGGCTCTGAAACCTGAGCAGCGTGCATACTCTGAGAGACAGTCATACAGAGATTTGAGAGCTTTATCATGCATCTGAGAGACAGTCATATAGCGATTTGAGAGCAGCCATTGTCAGAGTCTAGGAAAAGCTTGGGAACTTTTCCTGCTCCTCTGGTTGTTTGTTTTACCCTCAGAGCTTCTCAAAAAAGGCTTGGCCTGTGAACCAAGCTTGTGGGAGCATTTGCCCCCACTTCTGGATGAGCTGAGAACACCAAAGAAATGAGGAGATGGTTGTTTAGTGTACCACAGAATGTGTAGTTGTAGTTTTTAGGTTTTGCTACATATATTATATAGAGCCAACATGGAGATTCTAGGGTGTTGGCTCCTTCTTCTTCATCTTCTTCTCTCTTCTCCTTCTCTTCCCTTTTTCTCTGACATGAGTTCCTGTGACTTGTTAATTGGTAGATAGAATTTAGTGTAGAGGAGACATGTCAATAAGGTTGATATTTATCGGTTTTGGGAACAAAATAAGATACATAAAGCTCTCAAATCTCTGTATGACTGTCTCTCAGAGTATGCACGCTGCTCAGGTTTCAGAGCCTTGCTCCTTCTTGCTGAGGCATCATAAGATGTTTGCCCCCACTTTCTCCACAAAGCATCCTTGGAAAGGGAACTGGACAATGCATAAGTCACAGTTTTTCCTTACCCTGAACAACTGAGACATTCTCCCCACACTGCAAAATATCATTGTTAAGAACTTCTCCCTGTGAAGGCAGCCCCTTGCTGCCAGCAAGGACAGCCTACAAGGGCTGTGGTGGAAGCTGCTTCTCCAATGTGCTCCCTTTTTATAATGCTGCTTTGGGGCCAGCCCAGAAATCCTCACCCTCCCCTGCAGGGCACACTAGGAACTACTATGAGATACAAGTTAATCAGTTCTAGACATACGGATGTCAAGCATGAGCATCTGGAACACAGCAATTTGAGACTGGATTCCTAGGAACTGTTCTGAGATATAAATCTCTTTGATGGACAACCGTTTTTGACAAGGCATTTCCTGAACAGGATGAGGAATCATGGTTAAATTCCTAGAGACTGATTGATGAGCAGTTCTGGGGAATGTGAAAGAAACATCCCAGGCGTGGGCAAGGAGGGCAGCACTGTTTTGTCTGAACTTTTCTACAAACATTGCTGTGCATTAACAACATGATAGATGTAACTGAAAACACTGGATGAGTAGATCAAACATATGGAGGAGCTACTTTCATTAGACTAGTGCAAGTTTATGTTTTCAATCTGCATAACTTTGCCATGGATTTAAATCTCAGCAGACAGCACTCTCCTAGATAGCTTCACAAAGTCATCTTACCCACCCTTCACTGCAGCATCTCTGTCTGTGAAAATGAAACTACTATATCCTGTGATCTCTAGATACCCTGCATCTCCACACTATAGAATTGCTGGCAAATAAACATGGCTTTTCTGTCCCACTCACTCAAAGCCTCAGGTCTGGATATCAAATTTGTGTGTGTAATACAAAGGGGTAGAAAAATCAGGCACACCAAGCTCAATTACTTTTTTATCCTTCAGCCCAAGGAGCCACAGGGTGTACATGACCCAGGATTTTATAGCTCAGGGGGGTAGTGACTGGGAAGAAGAATAGAGTCTGTTCTCATGCTCCACTTAGATCTGCTGGAAATTACCCCTGCCGAAATCAGGCAGAGCTTTAGCCTCATCTGTGGCTCACGTTGCCCTCCCCAGGAGCCACACGGTGAGATGTCCAGACAAGTGCCATCACACCGGAGACCATCTGCCAGGAGGAACAACCAGGGCTGCAGTGCAGCAGCCTCCACTGGGGCTTCTGCCATCCATTCTCTGCCACGAAAACAGGCAGGAGCAAAGGAGAGGAGGCATGACCTTCCACAACACCCTGTGGAGACAGCTCCACACCAGCTCACTGGAGAGGAACAGTTTTAGTTGCCATGTGTGGAAGATGCCAAGCACAGGGAGATGGGACTTCTACCTACTGCCACTGCAATGTAGCTTTCAATAATGAGCAGTAAATGTAAACTGTGGAGTTTCCTACCACCTACAGGAAATTTCTAGTATTAGGGAAGTGTGTATGTGCTTCTGTGTGAGTTTGTGCACACATACATGCCTACGTACTTTAATGATATTTGCTATTCCTAGGGACGTGGATGATGATGGCCTTTTGTCCTGCAAGATTTATAACAAAGGAACAAATTAATCCTGACTCAGGCACCATGCAAGAGAACAGGGCTGAGCAAAAAGGCAACTCTGCCTAGGCAAGCTTGTGGAGCAAGTTCAGGAAACCCCAGCAAATCAAATCAGAAGGTGGGGATTCCTTTGAAAAGTCTGAGCTCAGTGCCTTCAGTGCCAAGCTGCTTGTAGAGATAAGCTATTGTTTTCCACAGATGAATTTTGCAGAACCCATTCCTTGATAAAAAGTGACACCAGTAAAGCACAAAAGGAATAACCCTTTTGCTAATTTGTTAGCGTATTTGGAGAGGTTTTTGGAAGAGCATGTGAATTGTCTCATATAAGCATGGTTCCAGCCAAGGAGACCATGAGATTCACAGTCTGCTGGCATGAGTATCATGAGGTCTAAATCTGACCTAGATGTTCATTAATTCATGTCACATTCCCACCAGTGGTGCTCAAGTTCAAATCCACCTCCTCCAAGTTAGCACAACACTCTTAGGCTGTCACGTTTCTACAGTGTCTGCAAAGAAGCAGATGCACCGAGGTGATGGTAAGCTTTGGTCATGTGGGAGCAAAGTAAATTCTCAGAGCCTTTAAAAGGCAAGAAGAGATAAAAGACAAGCAAGACTTCCTTGAGGAAGGGATGATGTACGGATATTGCAGTGTCAGGCTATGTAAACACAGCTGCAAATCTCCATGTAGGGTGAAGCTGCTTTATGAGGTGTTCATTACACATCTAGATGGATATCTCTTTATATACTTACAGAAAACAAATATCCACATAAAACACCCTTCTGCAAGTGCTACCCAGGCCTCTTCATTGCAAAGAAATTGTTACAAGTGGGATAAGGGAATACTGTGAAGCATTCAGATCTGAGTGGTGACTACAGGTTAGCCATCCCAAGGAGATAAATGGCATTGCAGTCCAGCACTCTGTGACAGCAACATCAAAGCACCTTCTGCAGTCCTGCAAGCACTGCCACCACTGGGTCTTTTAGCAGCAGTCAATCAGCTGACAACATGCTATCAGTGCAGGGAAGAGTCATCAAAGCAGACAGTAGCACTGCAGTTTAATTGGATATACAATAGAAATTGGCTCTAAAAGAAATGTGGACATAAAACCAAATAAAATCAGTTGGCTTGGCAAGGGATCAGCCTGGCTTATCAAAACATTCACGGACCCGGTACCTGGGCTTGCTTTCCTGCAGGCAGTCACCAGTTAAGCCATACCTAACACCAGGTTTTGTACCTTTATAGCAAACTCTGTACAGATCGTTCACAACTGCAGCCAATAGTGTAGCAGTATGCTGGTTCTCATATTTATTTCCAGCCAGATCAGCACCCTAATCTCCAGCTACATCATCTTTTGTGCCAGAACAAAGAAGAGGGCAGGAACAAGTAGCCAATAAGAAAGCCATATCTCCTTTATGAGTCTCTAGAGTGGCGCAAGCTTTACAACCAAACTTCCTGTTAACTTTCTTCTGTACCTTGCATCTACACCTATGAATTCCAGTATCACCTGTATGTACCTTCTTTTCTCTCCAAATTTTTCCAGAATTGGTCAGAAAAAAAAAGAAAGAAAGAAAAAAAAAAAAAAAGCCAGCGAGGTTGTCAAGAGCTGCATATGGGGACTAGCCTGTTAACAAAGCTCCATCTGAGAGAATGATGAAAACATCCAAATGAGCCCTAAAGGACTTTTCTACTCTAGGACTGAGAGGTGCTGAGTAAAGGGTATGCTTTTAACAGATCTCTTGCTACCCCTCGGCCCCATGGAACAGGAAGAGTAGGACACAGAGGACTGAAGGCACAATGGTGTCTCTCTTGCTGGTGAAAATCCTTTATGTGACTGACCAAGTATCGGTGCTAAGCCAGCAGAATACAGGTGCTACACTCCTGACCAGCTTCTTACTGCATTATACACCAATCCATCAGAGCATGTTTCTTCAGTACAGGCATAGCTGAAAAATCTGGAAAATAAAGGGATATTAAACAGGCACCCAAAATAGAAAGCTGGGAAGAATATCCGTAACCATCTATTGGAGGAAACCTAAACATGAGTGTGCATAAGTCCATGGGACCTGATGGTCGTCTGCAGGTCCTGAGGCACCCAAGAGATGAAGTCACTAAGCCACCATCTGTGACTTTTGAAAAATCGTGGCAGCCAGGTGAAGTCCCTGATGACTGGAGAAAGGGAAATGTAACCCCCATTCTGAAAGAGGGACATGGCCAGTAGGTCAAAGGAGGTGAGTCTCCTCCTCTACCCTTCTCTTGTGAGACCCCACCTGGAGTGCTGCATCCAGCCTTGGGGTCCCCAGCATAAAAGGACATGGAACTGTTGGAGCAAGTCCAGAGGAGAAACACAAAGCTGATGAGAGGACTGGAGCACCTTCCCTACAAAGACAGGCTGAGAAAGCTGCAGCTGTTCAGCCTGGAGAAGAGAAGGTTGCATGCAGACCTCATGGCAAACTTCCAGTGTCTGAAGGGGACCCTCCATCAGGAACTGTAGTGATAGGACAAGGAGCAATGGGCACAAACTGAAGGAGGGGAAATTTAGGTTAGGTGTTAGGAAGAAATTCTTGTCTGTGAGGGTGGTGAGACACTGGAACAGGTTGCCCAGGGAGGCTGTGGATGCCTCAACCCTGGCAGTATTCAAAGCCAGGCTGGATAAGGCCTTGAGCAGCCTGGTTTAGTGGGAGGTGTCCCTGCCTACAGCGGGAGGGGTTGGGAATAGATGATGTCTAAGGTCCATTCAAATGCCTTAACATTCTATGATTGAAGTAGTTATGTAGCATCTATTGCATAACTATCAGATATGATGGCATCTGTGGGTAACCCTTATTCTTTCCAAATTTTATTTCTGTAGTAAAAAAACATCCCAGACTTCCTAATCACATCTTTTCCTCACAGTTGACTTCTCACTGTAGTGACTAACCAGATATACCAACCACTTCAACAGATGTTCGCTTAAACTGTGGCCCACACTTTACATTCTCAGCACAGCTGCAGCAAGAAGCTCCATTTTATGGTTTAGAAACTGAAGTTTTCAGTTGCAGTAATAATTTTGTGGTCATTATGTGTTTTGTTAAGGGGACTCTTATAAACTGCCCCTGCATCAAGAACACTTTACCAGCAGAGAGCTTCTGGTGGAGATGCCTGGCTCTAATAAAAGTATTTCACTCCTCCAAACATCATCAGATGAGATGGGAGGTTTTTTCCCTTATTTACTTTTCCCCTGGGCAGGTTTAGTACCCAACAACCCAGAAAGTCCTTCAAGGACAATACAAGGCACTCTGAATCACGGATGTCTCGGACACTCTCATGCCATTCTGCATCCCCTCCCACTGAGGGAAAAGTAGAGAAGGGCAACCAAATCCTCCCCCAGCAAAAATGAGTGGCGAGAAGAGATGGAGGCTGCTTCCCCCTGCTTTTCTCTCCCTCCATGTCCTCCCTGTGTGTGGCTCTGAGGAGTGTGGTAAAAGGTGCAAGTTGTTGTGGGAGAAGGAGAAGCAGCATTTCTCACAGCTGAATTTTTGCCAGCACGAGCTGTGGTTCATGAACTCAGTCAGCCTCTGGCCCAAGGCTAAGTTCAACTGTGTCTGAAGTCTGATGAAATGCTTTGCATTGCTCTAATATAAATTTTTATTTCAGCTGAGATTTTTTCCAAGGCAGGAGACAATTCCTCTGCCTAAGAAAACAGGCTTTGAGTGCTGTTTGCAATGTATTAAAAGACATTTGCTTTGTTAATTTTCACAAGTACCAAATCCATTTTGCAGGCATATAAAATGTACAGTAAAAAAAATATGATCCATCTAAGGATCACAGAGGTTCTCTTTTTTGTATTTTATCCAGCTGTGGTGATCAAGGTTTTTGTAATTTTAGGATTTTGTAATTCATAGTGAAAACTTTGACTGTAAAAAGATATTTCTAATACTAGATGGCTCTTTATGAGACAAAAATGTAGCAAGATCTAATGGCTGGAAACTTGGTTAAGAAGATACAATTAATTTTAATAATCACTAACCATTGAGAGTAATTAGCTGCTAGATCAAACTGCCACTGAATAATATTAATTTTTAAAAATCTTAATTTCTGGCTTCATTTAATTGAAAGTAAGTGTTCCTTTATAAGGTGCAGAAGTTACAGGGCTGAAGCAGAAATTATTCAGAAAAATGCTATGACCTGCATTCTACAGGTCAGGCTGGATGATCTAATAGTCCCTTCTGGCCTTAAATCCTATGAATTACAAATCTAGGGTGCTCTCCTTAGAGAGTTTGAAAATGCTTTGCCGACACAGGGTTATAATCCACTGTCATACTGCGGGCCAACCACGGCATCACTTCAACATCCCAAAAGCCATGTTTTATGGCCATCTCTACAGGGATAAACTTTACTTCTTAGGGTATTAAATATTTCAGAGGAATAGCTAGCAGATCTGATACATGGGAAATTTCCCTTTTATGAAGTGAGAGCAGGGCAGATATGCATTATGAATGTTGCTGGGCCAAGGCCCTCTGTCTGCCCTGCAGAAGCATCATCTGCTTCTAGGCTGATGTCTTGATGTCACCCTAGCAGAGCCACCGTGACCTCAGCTGATGATATGGGCTTTTCCTCACTGAAAGAACAAACAACCTGACCATCTTCCCCATCTCTGTATTATAGGTGAAATGCAGGGATGAAGATTCTGCTGTTTTGGGTGCAGCAAGGCAGTGCATGCTCATGAGGACACACTGACACCAGTATTAAAACACAGGCGTGTGGATGCCGCATCCCTGGAGGTAGTCAAGGCCAGGCTGGACAGGGCTTTGTCCCTGCCCGTGGCAGAGGGTTGGAAGTAGATTATGTTTAAGGTCCTCATCAACCTAAACCATTCTGTGATTCTATGATAATAAGGAATAAATTTTCAATAGGCAACTTCAAGATATACAGGGGTTGCTTATTTTAGTTGCAGACTAACAAAACTACAGGTTGAAATTGCCTCTATGAATTCAGCTCAAGCTTTGGGAAATTTCTTTGTCCCAACACAGTAACACAATGAAGACTGGTTCCAAAGTAGCTCAGCTCCAGGAGAAGATGCTCCACTTTTGTGTAGCAGGGAGCCCAAGCCAGCCAGCCAACTTGGCAGACATAGATGAGTTCTTCCCTCCCACCACTGGCACAGGAAGATCCCCCCCACCCCCAGGGTCAGCCTATGCCCAGCAGCTTCACAGGTCTGGCTGGATCCAGATCATGGTCCCTGGCACAGCAGATCTCCAGGGATGCAGCATGGGGTGCTGAGCCATGATCCAGAGCTTTCCTGGGCTTCCCGGTGCTACTGAGGGGAAGGATTCACTTCTGAGGATCAATAAAGTCTGGGAAGCTCAAAGATGTCCACTGAGATAGCATTACCATGCCTGAACGCAAATGCCTCCCCTTTGCAGAGGCAAGAAGAGCTTCAGAGGCCTTTCCTGTGTGGCTTACAGATAGAGGAAGGCTGACTAATCACTTACAATCTTTTAAAGTGAAACAAGTGTGTGAACATCAAGGCTTGGAACAATGGTGACTGTACAAACATCTAAGGGAATCTAATCATGGTGGTATCAGAACTGCTGAAGCAATGTACGAGAGCAGAGCAGGGAATGACCGCAGGGAGCATCATCCCAAGCTCCTGCTTTAACAGTGTGACCAGACAGCTGCTGACGCCCATGTGACTTGTGTAAAGCCCCTTGAGGCATCCCTCCATTGCAACAGTCAAACCACAGAACTTATAAAAAGCTGCTGTAGAATGAGCATGAATGGTTTTTGCAAAAGCCTGATCCAAAGCCTGATCCAAATAGATTTTGCATTTAACTTTTGCAATCAAGCCTAACAAGTGTTTTTTAATATGCTGCTGCATCGCTCAGTGTGCCCTTTCTCTCCCTTTGCAATCACATGGCTTTCCTACCAAGTTTTACTTTGATCTAAGGTAGCATTTTCAGCAGGCACACATCACGTGAACAAACCAGAAAATTAAGAGGCTGGTGATTTGCTGCTGCTCTTGTTAAGTCAAACAGAGACAGCACCGTTGTCTTCATAAAGCTCTGCTACAAAGACCTCAGCCAAGGAGAAGTTAGGAAGTTGCTGCTCCAGTCAGATTACCCTTAGGTCTATTGTGAACTGTTCTGTAATCAAGTAAAAAATGAGGGATCAAAGGTTTTGCTTCCTTGCTGAGCCTTTTTATCTGCTTTGGCCAAGGACTCCTTGCTTCTGGAAAGCTGGGTCCCATTCCTTAGGCTGTGCTCAGGCTCTGTTACAGGATGTATGTGGGTATGGGGTAGGTGGGAGCTGTAAGCAGCAGAGCATTGCCTGCCTCATCTGGGACAGGGTTTCATGTTTCTGAATCATTGTGCTGAGGATCTTCAAGACTTGGGCAAATAGATTAAACATGATAATAAAACATATACTGAGACAAACATTCTTATTTAAATGAGGAATATACCCGCTCCAAGTTCAACAAATGCATATGCTTTGTCTTGGTTCCTTTTTTGTAAAGAGGGGTTTCATCACCAATATTAGTTTAGACCAATGTGAAAGACACATCTACCACAATAGTAGAGCTCTATAAATAACCTAAAATAAAAACACTTGGACAGACACACGTAGCTAAAGGACTTCATACTTCAATGGGCAAAACCACAAAATACCAAAATAATTAAATCATCCCTCAGAAGACTTGAAAATAATTGGGTCAAGTTTCTCTATTTTGTCCCCTCCTATTTCATAAGATAATTATGAACAACTCAATACACCCAGTTTCTGGAAGCAAAATTCTGCACATCCTTCTCTTTCCTCTCTGCTTCCAAAAAAGCAAACAAAAGAAAGAATAATTAAGCCTGAGCACAGTTAGGTCTGCAATATGCCACTGGCTTTCCTCCACACAGCTCCCTTTAAGTCAAACCAGCTGATTAGCTCCGAGATGTCTGTCTCTGTAGAATCTCTCTTCCCAGGGCCAACAAAAAATGGAATTGTGGTTGCCTGAACCAGAACAGTGCTTCTGGGATTTTTTCATGCACTCTCCCTGTACAGAAGAGTCAACATAATAGTGCAACATGACAAGATGTTGAGCCACAGTGCCAAGACAACTTGCACACTTTGCATTTTTCCTATTAGAGATGCATCAGTGATTCTGGAAGGGAAGAGAGGGAGAGGAAAAGAGAGAAAATAGTGCAGAATAGTCAAGTCCAGCTCCAAAAGCCTTTGTGTTTTCATTTTTCTATCGAGATGAGGTACTACACAACAGTGCTGATTTGTAACATTCAAGTACTGTAATAAATTTGTCCCTTTATTAAAACTGTTTTCCCAGGGAAAAAAACAAAACAAAACAAAACACGCACAAAAAACAACCAACCAAACACCAAAGCAAACAAAAAATCAGGACAAAAAAAAAAAAAGACCAGAACATTACAAACTACATAACATCCTCAAATTCAGACTTCATGCTAAGATGAGCAAACAGATAAAAAACTAAAAGCGAAACTTTCTTTCAGATCCCTCCTCGCAGTTTTTCTGGGAAATATTTCCCCTAGATCACAGTACCAAAAAAACTGTGAGTTCCATTTCTTTCCTTAATACCAGGAATGAAGAAATATGGAATGTTTCCAATGGATTTTCTAATTTTCATTTTTCTTCTGAATCTGATTTTAGGCTGGTTTGTCCAAGCTTTTTTGATTTAAAGGAAAGAAGGTTTGTGCTTTATCTCTGCACGCTTCCAAATAAGGGTTCTCCCCAGTGCCAATGCAGGGTGTGGCAGCAGCCAGAAGTTGGCTAATGCTGCAGTTCCCCCTCCTTCAGCATCCCTCTGGTTGGGTGCCCACTGGGGTGTGCCTGGTCAGGACTCTCAGCCCTGCTCTGGCTGCCCCTCTCCAGCCCCAGGTTGCTGTGTAGCAGGGAGCCTTTCAGCCACCCCAAGCATCCAGGGTGCCTGTTCTGGACCCGAGCAAATGAGCAGCGAAACTCTGCTTGGGTTGTCACCCACCTGCCCAGGCTTAGTCCCCCACAGCAGAGCACCAGGGCCACCACAGCCATTGGGCCTGTTTTTGCAGCCCATCCTACACCGTGACTTCATCTCACAAAGACTTCTGTGACTCCTCACAGGTCTGGAATCCTTTTAATTTGTAGTGACTGAGAAAGGGGTTGCCCATTGCTGATGGGCCTGTCTCCGTGCAGGAAGCATGTACAGATCTGTTCAGCCATAAGGAGAAGGCAGATCGTTTTCAGCCTTTTTCACTGTAAATGCATTGGTAGATTATGGGGCAGGAGGGTGGTATCTGCCCCATTAGGTATTTCTAATGGAAATCAGCTTAATTATAAATTAGAAACATTAAAATAGGAGTACCCTCACCAAGGAAAATATTATCTCATAATTGTTAAAAAACCCTACTGTTCTGCTGTTTTAACACAGTCAACTTAAAAACTCAAGGCTGATAAGAGTCCACTCTCAGTGTTCTCTTTTTCAAGAAAGGAGAAGATATTTGGATTGACTTCCCTCCCCACTCCACTTCTAAAATGTCACCAAATTGCATCACAGTGGTACTGATCATGAGCTGTGTTGTAGATGTTTTCTCTTAAAGGTTCACAAATCCCAGCTGTTTGTTAGGTGACAACCTGTGCCTGGGGCCCTGGCAGAGATTATTAACTTTACCATTTAGTTCGCTTCCTGACAGAGATCTTTAATCCTTTGAATTATTTTTAGAAGGGCTACATCAAGAATTTCAGAGCTGCTTTGTCATCTATGAATCAAGCCTTGGCTGAAAATTCAGATCATCCCTATTTGAGAAGAGCAAACATGTATGTATGTGTGGGGATATAACAAATAAGTCCTTCAGACCCATCTTGGTAATTAAGTTCATGGATTTACATCCATTCTAAAGATGCAGTAGAAAAAGGACAGAAGGTCACAAGTTCCGTTGCAATATAAAGCTTAAATTTAGCCCCAGCACAGCTTTGCTCTATGGAACCAGGAGCCTGAAATTTGCCAGACACTCTCAAATGACACAGGGTATTTTTTCAGCAAAAAGAAAATTAACTGGAGACTCATTTTTTTCAAATATGGCTCAGCAAACAGTTACCCTCTGCTGAGACTCTGACTCCTGCACTGAGCCAGTAACATTTCAGCACAGAAACTTACCTGCAAAAGTAGTTTTCGCTCCGATAAAAATTTAAATATAGAAACTAGGCAAAGAAGAGCTTCATTCTTAGATAGAAATCACTTTTCAGCAAAACGTTTCCTCTTTGGCCTTGCCTTTCAGTTAAAAGTGCTTTTCCGAGCTACCTTTTTAAAGATCATAACATGTACTCTGAAACATCTGGGCTTATCAGGAAGGGTAAGGCTCTACATCAGATTTTCTTTACCCATCCATAGGACCATCAGGCAAGTCCTGCAGACACCTTTAGGGGTGTGGAAGAGGGGGAGGTACAGACCAGATGTGTATCCTCACACCCATCTGCATGTAAAGCTCATGGAGAAATAGGGTTGGCAAGCACAGCAAGCTCCTTCCTGCTTGGAAGAGCCCATGGCCTCTCCCTGATGGTGGCAAAACACCATTGTCTTGGCAGGGAACCACTGGGCTCTGAACACACCAGGGCTGCTGAAACCTCTCCTCAAGGCCACCAGCCAGGTGCTTGAGGTCCCTCGATCCTTTGGGATTGCATCTGCCAAAGATACTGATGTAGAAAAATGGCTGCAAAAGCAGAATACGCTGCCAAAAGGGGGAGAGCAACAGGTATGAGATTTGCCCTTCATCAGCTATGGGAATTCCAGCATCTCTTCCGCAGCTCGTTGGGCTGTGAGTCCCAAAAACCTAATAAACTGGGAGCCAAGCATGCACCATGTTGGGAACCACGTCCTCAGATCACCCTTTGGTCATGTTTATACATTTAAGCTGTATTCAAATCTTGTGGTGAGCTATCAATTATAAATCCTCAAAGGCTGTTGCACTGTTATAAATGAGAAATGTTAGAGCCTCAGCACAAGTGTTTTCCTAAGCAAAGGCATACAGCCTGGAGCCAGGAATTACTTGTACAATAGAAATGTAAATTCAGTAACCTGAAGCGGGGGTGGGGGAACACAGAAGCGATACAAGTCCTTACAGAGCCAGGTCCCAGGGGTAAGTCGCAGGCACCAAGAGGCAAGCAGACAGGAGGAAGAGAAAGTTTTTCTATGAAGGGTTACGGCAACCAGAATAATTTCTCTAGAAGTCACCTTTAAAACCAGAGGAAGAGGTAACAGACTATCCCAGCCCCGGTAGCAGCAGACAATGAACTACCCAAAAAGCCAGCTGGTTGAGGGAATAGCCAAAAAAATTAAATACTTAAAGCTAAGTACAATATTAATAATTATTTTATTAACTTTATTCTAGTATCACACACCCTCAGGCCTAAGTAAACACCCTTTATCGTTCAGTCTCATCTAGTGAAAATGCTGACTGTTGAGTAACATAAAACACAGGGTTTCCAATCCTTCTGGGGTGGAATCAAAGAGCTAGTATGCTTTAACAACAAATGGCTGAAAAAAAAGAACATTCCCGGGGTACCACAAACCTCCACAGAGAGGAGAAAAGGTCCTTCAGGAGCAGCTGGGTGTGGGAGCCCCTCTGATGTTCAGAAGGGGGTGGGAAGGCACAAAGGGTATCCAGCAGAGCCATGAGCAGTGCTGGGAGCTTCTCCACCTTGAGATAAAAGCCGCACACCAACTCCCCGTATAGAAGGAGCTCAGGACACCTACCTGAAGGAGCCCAAGGCAGGAGGAGAGCCGCTGGAACCATCAGGAAGAGAAAAAGCAGGAAGACCCCAGCAATCCCATCTCTTGGGCTCAGCAGGAAAACCCTCATCCCCCAGCTGCTTCCCATCATTCTCCAGCCCCTCTGTCTAAACAAGTCAGCTGAAACCCATAGCCCAGGGGTGGCTGACTGAATGGCTCACAACTTGAGAGCAGTAACCAAGCTGTTTTGGCCAGACCTGATTGAAAACCCCAGTTCTACAGTCAGCAGGGCACTGGCAGTGGCCACCACTTAAAGCTCGTACACTGGTGAAAATCAGCTCCACATGCTCACTGTAGGTGCAACTGCAGGAATTTGCATCCTGCAAGACTCTGGTCTGTTGAATGCATCCTGGTTTCCTTTACAGCGTCAAAAATAAAACTTGTTATTTGCTGAGGTTTGGAATGGGGGGTAGGGACATAACAGCAAGATCCTGAAATGTTTAAATGAGTGATGCAGCAATATTTTGAAGTACTGCTTGTTCCTCTCAAGGCTTTGCCCAAAAAGAGTAAAAAAGGTAAAAAACCAAAAAGTGTGGCCTTGTAACTTTTTTATGAAACCCTGCTGCATCAGAAAGTTTGAAATATAAACAGCTGCTTTTACTGACTATATCAGTGCAGCTGGGCTGCCTAATCCTTGGGTAGCAGTGTTTATAAATACTGCTCAGACAGGCAGGTTAGATCAGATTTTCTCATGAGCTCACCCAGGATGGTTGGCTTTCATGGACAGACACGCTGTTATCTCTTTTAGCAGCCAGCGTTTTAACAGCCAGCTTTTGAAAGGCAGCCATGGTTTTCAAAGAGTCAGTCCTGGGGAGGAGAAGAAGGAGGTGGCAAAGGAGAATATCTTTCATCACAAACCTGACATGGGAGAAGCTGCGCCTGGATTGATGCCACTGGAGAATGTATCACTCACTGTCAGGCAGAGCCGGGCCATTTCCAACAGGCAGCGACGAAGCTGCTGCAGAGCCCAGGGCTCTCCCCGGTGGGCACAGGCCTATTGAGACCAAAGTGCCCCTGGAACACTGGAACTTGGTTTTGCCCAGGGGGGTAAAGCGTAGGAGCAAAGGATATGGAGCTAACCTCCACTCTCTGCATCCTGGAGAGCATCCCAGCATCCTGGTAGTCAAGGGATGGGGTCTTCCCACTGCAACACCTCACCACAGAAAGACCAGTGGGGGAGGACAGAGAGATGGGATGTGCATATTTCAAGGAGGATTGCTCACCTTATCACACAAGCTAAGCATTGTTAACATCAAAGGGCAGCAATGCTTCCAGTTGCACCTCTGGGCACTGTGGTTCCTGGCCCTCAGGA
This sequence comes from Vireo altiloquus, assembly GCA_013396875.1. Classification (NCBI taxonomy): domain Eukaryota; kingdom Metazoa; phylum Chordata; class Aves; order Passeriformes; family Vireonidae; genus Vireo; species Vireo altiloquus. Next base: position 136,313 of record VZRF01010597.1, read on the forward strand.
GTATCTGTCCCAGTGAGTCATTTCCATGGAGGCGACATACCCGTAGCTAGAGGAAAGCATCTTGCAGGATTTACTGTAGAAACAATAAAATGAAGGTGTACTATCAGTAGATCTTAAATTGTAGGAGGATGACTAATCAAAGCCTAGCTTTGGATGGCCTGTGTGGCCTGTGCCTGGCAAGAAAGTGTTAACCCAAACCTCCTCAGCCAAGACACACAGAAAATTTCCTTCAGTTCTGCTGCCTTTCAGCTGATCGCTACGGAGGTGTTCCAAAACAGTAAACACAGGGCTGCAGCCCCAGGGAGAAATTAATCCATCAGGAGCGAAAGGGGAGAAGTCCCAGAAGAAAAGCGGATTAAGGAGTGTTTTGAGGAGCGCAGCGCAAGGCCTGATGTCTGATGCCGCCCCAGCGCTCACCCCTGCGCTGTCCTCAGCCAGTCACCACAAGAGCCGTCGCAGCTGCAGGGCACGAGCTGCCCTTCCTGTCAAAAGCCATTTCGTGGCAATCTTGCTGTGGGCATTTGACTGATGTGTCAGGAGAGCCCCGAGGAGACGAGGGAGGTGACATTATTGCTGCTGCAGAAGAAAAGTGCAGATAATGAAAATTGTGGCTGTGTCAACAGTGCTGCTGAGGAAAGGCTTTTTCCCCTCTATGTTTCTGTTCCCTCAAAAGGAAAAGCAAACCTCCAAGCACTGGCAAAAGAAAAAGTATTTTTATGGGAGTCCACTGAAAAATGTATCCAGCGTGAAGCCATTTGAGCTTGTTGGCTCCACTAGTGTTAAACCCAATGCATCCCTCAGTGAAGGATGCTGGGCAAAAGGGCCTTTTCCCACATGTCCTTGTCTGTCCTTATTGTGATCCCAGTGGTGCCAGCCCGGCTGAAAAACAGAAGTTGAAAAAAAGCCACTATAGCTGCATGTACACTCAGGAGGAGCCAGTGCATAACAGCTCACTGGTGAGGGTCTGAGCTCCAGCCACAAACCCAGCCTAGCACAGGAGACTTGCACCCATCAGCCTCACAGTTTAAGAAGCTCCCTTTCTTTCCTGAACTCCATCAGGCCTGAGAAAAAAGAGCCAAAGCTCAAGTCTTCATAGCACCCTTCCAGCTTCAAGGAAGTCAATAATGAACAGTGGGACAGGGTTAGTTTTGGCCTATTTGGATCACAAAGTGCAGAGGAAAAATCTGCATTTGCCAAAAAAAGTGTGATCCACTGAGATAACTTCTGCCAGAGGGCAAAAGTTGTCTTTAATTTCCAATTGCCAAGGGCTGTAATAAGGGAGGGGGTAGAAGGATGGTCATTGGGAGGCACGACTTACTAGCCCATGTCCTCAGCAGAGAAGACTTCATCCCTCTCTGCTTCTCTCTCTCAGCCAATATCAGCTGAATTCAATGGAGTCTGAGGTCTAAGTCTCAAAATTAATTGAGCTTCCACATGACTGATGAGACATAGAAGTCTGGGAGATTAAGAGATTCCAGGGAAAAGTACATGGCCAAGACTGAGCATAACTGGCGAGTGGTTCAGCAATGCCATTTGTCTGGCTGGCCCCTACCTGGGCATTTGAGGAACATGACCAGCCAGCCAGGGGAAGGGGGCACAGGCACAGCCTTCCCAGGGTCCATAAGGTGTTCTGCTCATGGGACGTAACTTCAAACAATACAGGACATTGCTGGGGAGAGGAAACAATATTTAGAGTAATTTTCCATGACTGCTTTCCTAGACAAGGGGTTTCCATGCTTTACATAGAGACTCAGCATCAAATTCCTTGGCTGCAGTTTGAAGGGACATTATCTAGGTTGAAAACAATCTTTGTATTTTCAGAGGTGGTGGGGATTTGTCTTGTATGCTACACGAACACACCATTTCCAGCACAGTGTTGCACACCTTCCTGCAGCAAGTTCCAGTCAGAGCTGTAGGATTCATGCAGCAAAATCTGGTAGCTGGCCACACTGATCCTTTGAGCCTTAAAATTAATTAATTAAAAACTGAGAGTAAGCTAATCACTTTCAGTTATAATTGAATAGGTTTCATATGATATCTGAATGAATACCCATCAATTCGATGAGATTACAAGCAAAAAGTGGGAAAAAGAAGAAAAACTTCACTTTTGCTTGTGTATCACAAAGCAAAAATAAAAAAGGAACAAAACAAACAGATGCAATCTCTTCTTTCACAGCCCATTATACAGATTTCCTGAAAGAAAATATCCAGCCCTACAAAGATCTCTGTTACAAGACACATTCATTTCCTGTCACTTCTGACATGGAAGTGCATACAGAAGTAATGAAGGTTTGCTTTGCTTTTGGTTTTCTGGGCATAGCTGGTGGAAATTTTTCTTAATGAGCAGTGGGGCATTCTTCTTTGTGAAAAAAATCAATAAATATTTAATTCATAAATGCAAGAGAGGTGACGAGCAAAATATACAACTAATAAAGATAAATGGCTTTCATACTCATGAAGAAGTCTCATAAAGAGTCAGTGGAAAAAGTGTCCCTGCTGAGCAGAGAACAAAATAAATGGTGGATTTTATACTGCAAACACAGCATTGAATAAAAAAAATCCCAAAAAACAACAACAACACTAAAAACCAACCAAAAAAGAAAACAACATTAATACATCATTAATGTTGAGTGTTTAAATCTACAGAAACCGGCACAAACATAAAGGAAGATCCCTGAGGCAACATTAATTGGAACTTATTATGGACTCTGTTATTGATAAGTGCATACTTTTAATTGCATAAACAAATTGCCAAAGCTGTATACATCTGGAATGCAAATAAGTTGTGTGCAGTTACATGGTTTTTCTTACACTGTGAGATCCGCCAGGCAACATGCGCACCAGGAACATCTTATGGGTCACCTACAGAGGCACACATATGTATATATGTTACATGAACCAGCACAAGGCAAAAATCCCACCCAATCAATGGTATCTTTGAGTTAAGTTCTCTAGTTATTTGTGTTTATTTATTTGCAGGCAAGTTAAAGATGGGGCTAACAATGCATTCTTTTAGTGCTTGCATAATTTAGTTTGTTTCATCTATTATATTTGAAAACGCTGAGACATGACAAGAATGTAACACTCCCTAAGTGGTAAAGTGCTTCTATTTAGTCATTTCTATGGCCAAATGAAAACTTTGTGTTATTTCATGTCCCATATTGCCAGTAAAACCGCAGCTGAGCTAACATGCTCCAATCCCTATGCCTGTTTTCCAAAGCACAACATCCTGGGGACGTATTCTCTAAATTGCCTGCAAAGGCTTGGAACCATGGAAATGCAGCCCAGAGAAAGGGCCTCATCCATCTTGCTCTGCCAGAAAGGCCAGGGTCTGTCTTAGCTCCAGAAAGTAACATTGTACCTTATCAGCTCCAGGCAGCAAATGGCACTCAAGTTGCTGCGGGAGGGGGCTATTATTTCCCTCACTGAGATTCCCAGAAACCCCAGCTGAGATCAGATTCCTGCTGCAAGGATGAAGGAAATTGCCCCTCATGTCCAGGTAGGCTATTAACCTTTCAGAGAAGGGGTAAAGCACGAGTGGGTCATCCTCTCATACAATTCCCATTTCACAGGGCAAGAACTGACCCTTCTACTGAATGCTGTGGATTGAAGTGGGAATTTTTGTGTCATGACATTTTGTTAAAAATTAAATCAAGCTCAAAAAAGTGATCCGAGACACTTTATCAAGTTACCTGAGGGTGCACACTGTGACAGAACCCAGAGCTGCCCAACTTCCTCACTGGCATTTCCCATGACTAGCCAGTCTCTCCACACCTTTTTGTGCCTCCTCTTTAATCAGAAAAAAATAATGGAAGTGCTCATGCGGTGTTGCATCTTCTTTGCTGCTTTTGCTTCCAAGCTCCCCAGCATCTGAGCATGGGGTGAAACAGGGGGGACATTCTGCTTAGATGATTTAACTAATCTCATGCAAATGTACTCAGCAGTCTTGGTACCCATTGTGTTTTCACCTACATAATGGCCAAGACAGCTGAATATTGCTTTTTCCAAGCATAATAGCATTTTTATGCATTATTCCTTAAAGCTTTTTTTGCTCACACACTGAAAAACAGCTCCAGCTGAGGAATAGCTGAAGTCAATATACTTAGTCTCTGTCCAGGTAATTATGCATCCTCCTCCCATGCTAGCTTAAGAGAATATGATAATGATAGGACATCATTAACATAGCCATTTTTTCCCTCTTTTCTTATTTTCAGCATGTGGAATGGAAAACTGCAAATAAACATTCATTATTGCATGTTTTCTGACTTATATGCTGCCTACTTATCCTGCATTTGAGAAATGGGAAGGATTTTGCAGGCAAGACAAAACACGAAAGAACTGGTTTAAACCAGAAAACAATACACTTGCCTCTCCTGGTATGAATTTATGTGATTTACTGATTTCTTAATTGTCTGAGTCCAGAGGAAAAGGACAAAAAATCCCCAAACTAGATAGATAGATAGATAGATATAGTTTCCTTTAGTAATAGAAGCAAAGTCAAACCATTCAATAATGGTGATGGAAGAGTTGTCACCTCCTCTTCCACATCCCTCATCAATTCTCAAGTTAATTTGCCAGTGATAAAATCCACCTCTCTACACCTTTTTCCCAAGGAATCAGAATTGGTCGTGAAAATTAATGTTAGTGGTTTGTTCCCCCTTCAGTTCTGACCAGGTGTTGCTCCTGCCCATGCTCATAGGTTGATCAGTACACAAAGACTTTCGAGTAAAGATTGGGACTTCAAATCCGAGACCAAGGGAGCTGGAGGATTTGGCTGGAGGGAGTGAGGCGAGTTGCATATGAGAAGACAATTAGCTTGTGGTCACCCAAACCATTACCTGGAAAAGCTGCAGCAATGTGGCACCTGCAATAACATTCTGGAAAGCCACAACTTCCATATAGATCCAGCATATTAAACCTGGCTGTAAAAAAAAGAAAAACAGAAGACTTGCAAAAAACATAAGCGCTTGAATTTTGTAATACCCAGCCTTTAACTTATGCTCCTGAGAGAGCACTTTGACTGTTGATCTATCTGCAACTGACCTTTCAATCCATTGGCTTCCACAGGCTTTAGGAAATTCCTGTGGATTTTGATGATTGTTGGCTTATGTCCAAGGTCCATGCCTTACAGAAGCGTAAAATCCATTTCGATGCTTTAAACATACAGAGAAAGCTCCAGCACCCCCCACCCTCTGACTACAAAAATATCACTGCTTTCATTGTAGGTGTGTCTCATGCTGTTTGATCATTGTTCAGTGTCTTTCAAGTTATTTCCATTAGGAGGAGAAATTGCTGAGGGATTCAGGTAATTTTATGCAAACCTGTTGATTTTGAAAAGAAAAAAAGAAGTACAAAAGCCTTGAAGACAATCTGAATCAATCAGAGATAAATTCTTTATAATTTTCTCGCCTGCACTTGTACTTGTTATGAGAATTTTCAGCCATTCTCTCCAAATTGTATTTCCAACTTTTTTTTTTGTCTCCAGGACTTTCTAGATCCTATTTTTCCTGCTTGTTTCCTGGCTACTCAGGTCAGAAACACACTCTGGTAACAGTTATCTCGTTGCTTAGATCTTAACTTAAGCCCTAGAAAAATCTTTTCACCTTCCTTCTGCTTCTTGTTAATTATCCAGAGCCTATGTTTTGGGCACTGAACCCATTCACATTTATTCCAGAAAAGGAGATTATCATCTTCCTTCATGTCTCCTGAATGAAAGACACCATCACACTGACACGCTTTAATTAAGCTTCACCCAACCACCAAGAACTTCAGACATGTTTTAAGTGAGATTATATCAGCAGAGATAAAATAAATTTTTAAAAAATAGATTATGGAGCCAAAAAGCTTCCCAAAATGGAAAGAACACGCAACAGCAGCATGTACTGCTCTGTGGTGATGTAAAAGCCCACAAGGATTGAGTGAATGCCTGGTGAATGTACAGTAGCCATTGCTCCCAGGTATCTGTTGGAGATGGGAGGGGTATCTTGAGGAGCAAGTCACTCTGATAGCGGATATAAGCTCAAATATTCTCCTTTAGAAGGGCTAAAAGGAGAACCGTGGTCTTCATTTGTAGTTTTAGTTTGGTAAATTTCACCCAGGCACATGGAAACATTCCTGAAGTGTTACATGGAGACCAAAACCAACTCCATCAGAATAACCCTCATTTGGGCCTTCAACTTTTGCTTAACACTTGTGCTTCAGGGCAGCTTCTTCAACCTCCAGCTTCAGGAACTTCCAAATACACTGTAAGAAAGTGGCTTGTGATGAGGCAAAGTTACTAACAGAATTCTTGGTGGGTGTAAGATGAATGCTGGAGAAGAGTTTCAAATTACTGGAAAATGAAAACACTGTTGGGAGGTTGGGGGTTTTGTTTTTAGGTTTGTATTGTGTTGATTTTTTTTTTTTTGGCTGAATCCCATTTTCAATTAAACCATTTAGTGAAAGCAACATTTGGCCAAAGCAGAGTGTGATTTTCACAAAACAGCAATAAAATATTTAGCATGTTTATGTTCCCAAAAATTAAAAACAAACCAGAACAAAATGCACAAAACACAACACTGTGCTGAAATGGGCAAACTAGACTAGCCTTTTGCTAGAAGACCTCTGTTTTTGCCCTTTGTCTGAGAAATGCTAGGCGACTGACAATTCCCACTTCATCAATAGGAGCTGGAGATACTCCATCTGTGATGAGTTCTGATCTGTTTACAGTCCTGCTTACAGCTGCCATCCCAATTTAAAAGCACTCTACAAGAAAGCTTTTCCTGTTTCTAAGCTCACTTAGCCAGACTCTGGTCCTCTCAGTCACTTAAGCACACATTTAACTAAAGTGCAGGAGCAGATTCCTGAACTTAAGAGAGGCCCTGACACTGTAAGCAGGGCCAGGTTGTTTGAAGTTAAGCACATGCTTAAGTGCTCTGCTGGATTTTTGCCCAAGCTGCCAATCTTTTATAGTTAATCATTTATCACCCCGCTTATGTTCTGGTAGTTATGCTTCAGTGTGCAAATATGTAAATTGCTTTCATAAAGCTCCACGCGCTGAGCACAAATAATGCTTCCTCAGCCCTTTGCAGGAGTTCTCCAGTCCTGTGACACCTCAGAGAGATCAAGCGACACTTAGAACTGGCAAGAAAGTTACTTCTCCCTTAATTAAACAGAATCATTACCACTTTTGTCTTCTTAATGGTAAAGCGCATTCACAGACTTGCAAAGTAAGCAAATAAATAATGCCAGTTAGCTCTAACCTGACAAGTATCACACATTTTGCCTCTAGAAGCATGTACACCAATCCATCTTCCTCCTCCACTTCAAGAGTGAGAAAGGGATCAAGTTGTCAAACGTGTCACAAGCATATTTGCATAACTTTGGCACAGATTAAGTTAAAGCACTGCCTACAAGGGTATTTGCAATGCATCACAAGCTAATTCTCCCAAAGACCAATGACCATTTTAATTTTTCTTTCACTGTTGAGGTTAATCGCTGCAAAGTACAGGGGAATGTCACCTCCACTTACCTGTGCTCTGTTGCTTTGTATTCAGAAAGCTTACAGCTGCCGTGATTTTTCACAAAGCATTAAAATTGCCACAAGGAGAGAAAATATAGTTATTGCCATTCAGTTTCAATATATTTATTGGAATGATAGGCAGCAATGGTGCCACACTGAAATAGAGCCTTAAAACACAATTAGTTGCAGTTCTATAAATTGCAGAGCCAGTTATTCCATGCTCCTGCCCGTGGGCCTTCCATGCACTCACTAATGAAAAGGCTGCTTTTCCCCAGATGTCAGGTACTTTTGTAAGAAATGAGCAGCAGGAAGGGAAAATGACAGACTCTGTTCCCTTGCTCTGCAGAGCAACTTTTTCTAAAAATTTATTCTCTGTCAAGCAAACTGCCTGAAAAAAAAACCCACAGTCAGCTACATTTTCTAAGAGGAAGCTTGAACACTGCTCAGATTGAGTCATAATAAAACGAATTAATGCTGACAGCTGGTCTCACAATCATTACTTGTAAAAAACTAAACCTCAAGCCTTAAGTATAAATTAAAAAGAAAAAAACCTCCTAAACAAACAAACAAAAAAATTAGCAAATGAAGCAAACAGGCTCTCCCATGATAGACCAGCTGCCATCATGACCCACTGAACAGGACAAAACTCATCCCCTGAACTGTCCTGGGTTTGGGCACTGACTGCAAAATGCTCCTAAGCTTCTGCGGCAGAGTTGGGCTGGCAGGACAGGTCCTGATCCACCCTGGACACAGATCACTGGAGGAGCAAGGGCAGGAGGGATCCTCATGCTTGGGAAAAAGAAAAAAAGAAATCTTAGGCAGGGTTCACTGCATGGCTGTTTTGGGATTGGTGGGGAAATAAAGCCCCAGGAAACGAGGAGCCTTAGACAAATTTCAGAAGGCTTGTTTTCAGTGCAGGTCCTGGACGAAGATTTGGCCATCATCCCAAATACTAGGAGGTTTTCCTGCACTATGTAATTCTTTAAAAATGACATGCACATTCATTTCTTCTTTTGCCTGTAACTACCAGTTAATTACCAAGTTACATTAAAGCAAGTAAGTTTGTAGTATTTTAAAGGAAATATAATGTATTAATGTTGGTTAGAAGAGACACAGGAAGATACCACTTGTATGAAAAAATGCATGGTGGTGAAACAGATATTTTCATTTCACAGTAGGTCAGATGTAACAAGCCCTTGATGGAAAATATCCACTCACTTCTAGAGATCTAGTGAGACGGAGACACAAACATCTGAGCAGCTAAATATAGTTCTGGATAGCAGTGCTTTGTACAGTAAGTTCTACTGCCTCTTAACTTAATATGGAAATTGATACAAAAATAAAATCACAGCATTTTCAGTGCCTATCTCTGCTTGTGTGCTCACCAGGACTCACACCACCAAATTTCAGCCTCTGTTGAAATTACTCTGAAGTTTTTGTCTTGCACTGCCTCACATGCCAAGAAGGCAGGATAACGATGTCCATCACTAAAAGGCCACGTCTATTGAGATACACAAAGGTTACTCCACAGAAAGTCAATATGAGAACTGCACTGAGAATGCCTTGTCCTTCAGCATTTCTGCAAGAGCAATAAGCTAGGTTTAATTAGAAGAGTCTAGGTCTTGGTCAGAGATTTCTCCAGCCATAAATGCCAGTGGTTCAATTTTGCAACGTTTGTTACTGGACACATGCCCTTTGGATCAGCTTGGGGTTGCTGAAGCTTGGAGTCAGGCATAGGCAGGTACTGCTGGAGCAATGTTGCAAACCCTCGAGAAGGAAGACGAGGCAGGGGGAGAGCCAAGGTAGTAACTTGGTATGGCTTTCTCATATTTCTCCTCCTTTCTCACTTCGAAGCAAAAACGTTGGACCTGGGTGTGATTGCTTTTGCAGTGATTTATATTTAAATTCCCCAGGCCTGACTGCACTACCCTGTCTCTTGCTCAACCACTGGCCTCAGCATCGGGTGTGCAAGACTTGGTGGCTGTACACTGGGTCACAGGACAATTCAGGTCAGGAAGGACCTCCCTGCAGCAGAGGTGACACCCCGAGAAGGAGGGTGCAGGTGGCAGGAAATTCAGAGAAATGGGCTCCATCCCTGGTCTTGTCCCACTGCAGTCACAGGTGGCTGGGGGGAACTTGGTTTGGTGCTTTCTCTCCTTGTCTCAGAGAAGGCATTGGATGATATCCAGCTGTTATTAACAGGTTTGTCAGCAGTAGTGACCTGAGTGAAAGGCAAACCTTTAAGTCAGCTTCACTTTATGTAACACTAGAGGCATTTGCTCTTATAACTCATATGGAAAATAAAATGTAAACCAAACAAGGTGTGTTGTCATCTGGTTTATATTATCCACCTTCAAAGCTAAAAAGTTACGCCACGCATAAGTCAATAAATAAACAAATAAGGAAAATATCAACGAGCTTGATTTCAAAGGTCATGGGAAGAGGGAGAGTGCCATGGTTTCAAGCCTCCTCCCTCCTCTTTTCAGTCCTCAAATGCTAAAATACTGCGCCCTGCCTTGGGGTGAGGTGGGAGCCCTTGCAGGAAGCAGCTGAATTCAGAGCCTCTGTAAGCCACTGAACTGGATTCAACACTGCATATCCTCATGAACATAACTAGTCCAAGAGAGACTAGTGAGAACTGCAAATAATTTGCTGTGACGGTCAGTTCTGGCTCACCACAAGTCCTGTCACATGGATGGATAACCAGATCCGGGGCTGAACCACACACCAGGCACCTTTTCAAGACAGGTTCCCAGATCTTCCCCAGCCATGGCAGCTCACAAAGCAGCTTCCCAAAGACAACACACCGGAGAAGAAAGTTTTTCATCTTCAGGCTGGATGAAGCCATGTGATGATGGAGAAGGTGGCATCTGGCACTGTCCCACCACTGTGACACACAGCACACCACAGAGGAGGTGAAAGACAGAGAAGTTCTTTTGTCCTACCACAACTAGAGCTCCCAAAAATATTCTCTCCAGCTGGCTCCTGCTCACAGAACCCCACATCTATCAGATGCAGAAGCAAGCATGGCACCTTCCATGTTCTCACCCTTTTTGCCAAAGACATCTGGGAGAAGTATCCCCACCACTCCAATGCCATGGGAAAAGGGACTGCAGGATTCACACAGACAAACTGGAGAAGTAATGAGCATCACATCCTTACAGATTAGCTGGAGTGGCAGGAGCTGAAAAAACGTTTGCATTGTGGCTTCTCTACACCAGACACCGCAGTTTAAGGTTTGGGTGAGACTCTGAATGTTCATTCATATCTCTGTTCTCATTCAAGAATGTGAAGACTGTAGCAGACTTAAAACTAATAGGCATGGCATGCATTGAAATTGCCAAAGCTTGTAAAATCTGATTTACTCTGTGAGGGAGAAGTTATTTAGCTTGAGTCACAAGAGGTCTTGATACAATCTAAGCTTCATCATTTCTGAAGAAACAGCTCACTCCCTGGGCAGATATCAAAAGGCTGCTGTGTATAGCCTTGATAACACAAAAGCAGAGAACAATTCCGAGCACTGAAGATTACAAGACCTTTGTATCAGCTGCTCTTCAGTACAATTTCTCTTGCATTACACCACCTGATGGGCACTCTAGGTTTATGGTTAGCTCTTCAGGGATCCATGGATCTGAAATCAAGAAGATAGAAGCTTTGCAAGGTTTTTAGTTAAAAAAAAAAAAAAAAAAAAAAGAAAAGAAAAGAAAAAAGTTGCGCAGCCCTTGGCGTAAACAACAATGTTAATCTATCTGCCTTTCCCTGTCTGAGGTTTTCACTCTCTAGAGCTTCCACTGCTGCAGGAGTCAGAGAGTGTGCAGCTCTGCTACAGGTGAAAGAAGGCAGGCAGAAGTGCTTGGGGTAATTCTGCCTCCATGCCCTTCACAGAAAACATGGGCTGGAAGCCTCTGCTGGCTCACAATTCCCCCTCCTGTGGCCTGAATCCTCTCTGTACCCCATGAATAGGGATGATGTTTGAAGACCCACAAATAGAACAAAAGAAAGCTTAAACCCATCCAAGCACAAAATTTTGCTCCCTACCTTAGCTGCTAAGGTTGGGGAGCACTTTTTATTGCTGATGCCATTTGTTTCCGGAGAAGAACATGCATCTGTGGGAGGGAAGAGTTGACTTTGTCACACACCCCATGGGGCTGTGTAAAGTAGCTGAGTGGGAGAATTTTTGACACCTCTCCGTGCTGGAGTCAACCCAGAAGTGCAGGCCAAGACTCCAGCAAGAGCCTTCCCTGGGGAGACACGAGAATAGCACAGCCAATCCTGCCTCTCCATGAGAGCTGCTCTCCAGCACTCCTGCGGCCTCCAATAGAAACTGAATTCACAAATGGCACAGAGATGCAAGGAACCAAAGCGGGAAAGGGAAAGGTCAGCTGAGGTTGCTACCACCATGGCCTAGCCAGAACAAATGGCAAACAAGAACAAACCCCTGCAGAGTAGCACAGGGAAAAACAACACGCATGTTGCATATATTCCCCTGTGCTCATTGTCCCCTTTCTTCTCTTACATGGAAGGATGCAAGAAACAAAACCCACTTTGTAGAAATAGGTGCAATGGAAACCACAAGCAGAAAGAGTAACTGATGCAGGTTGTACTTTGCCCATTCATTTCCACTTGCCTGCATACCAGAGTAGATTATTCCTACTACCACAGACGAGCAGCACCAGATGCAGTGGGCTGAGATGCTGTTTTATTACAGCTCCTGAGGTAAGGAAAGGCATCAGGCTTGAGCTCCTGTGCATTCTCCCAGGGATCTTGCAGTGCCAGCAGTATGTACCTCCTAATAGGCACGACGCCCACTTGGTCTTGTCATTGATAACAAGCAGTTTTGACAAGCTTGCAGAAGGTGTGACTTAAGGGTGGCAGCCCTGTGAGTTCCACATTCCTACTTTTTCAGTCAATTTCTTCACATCACACTGGTGCCAGATGTTCAACTGCTCCCATGAGTGAATTTGTTCAAACAGTAGTTCTGTAAAGCAGTCACTCCAGCAATGGAGACTGGGATGGTCAATGGCTTACAGCATTGTGTACTGAAGATACAGCACTGTGGACAGAGGTCTCAAGACATCAGTTTGGTCACACAAAGCTGAGGATACAGTACCTGCAATGATACAGCACGCCGTAGATACTTGTGGAGGCAAGACAGCTCTCCACAGCAGACACTCACTGGATCCTTGAACAAGTGTGGCATGTTCTCATGCCTACACACAGACTTTGCTGTAGTGGCAACTTTTCCGCTGCTCGTGGTTGCTCCTTGCCTTGGCTGTAGGGTACAACACCAGCACCAGGCACATGCCCACCTTTAGGTGTGCAGTCTGCAGGTGCAGCCTGTAACAAACGCAAAATGCTTTCTGTGACTGACACCAGCTGTGACGCAACATGCCCAGCGGGACTGCCGGACCACTACCTAGAGGAAAAAATTACTCCCTTAACAGTACTCACTCTCACGAGGCACTCTGAAGCTGCACGGACGACTGCAGGCCTGTGATGCTATCTCTTTTTAGAACCCAACAAGCAGATGGAGGTTTGTGACCAGTTTCTCCCAGCCAAACTTCCTGCAGAGGGATGACTAGTTTTCAGAGTGTTAAACAGACATATGACCGTGGCCAAATGCCAGATGGCTGGAAAGAGCATTGGAGCAGCCCTCATGATGTATGTCTAGCCTTGGCTGCCAGCATCATGCACCGTATGTATCAGCTCCCACATAGAAGGGCCTGGCTGCAAGTTAAGAATGTGACACATGGATATTACATAGCATAATTTTTAGTGATGCCATTGTAGAATGGGCCAGAATTAAAAATATTTTTTCTTTTTCTTACTTCTCACTTAAAATCAGTATACAGGGAAACTGCATCAGATTCATTGCGTAGCCATTACTGATGCTTCTAATTACTGAAGCAGAACCCAAGTGGAAAAGAAAACAAGGAAAAAAAGAAAAAAGCTTCCGCATGGCATCACTCTCTGCAAACCAGCAACTCCAGCTGCAGTTTCATGACCTCTTTATGCTGATCTAACTCTGGGCTGCTATGCAATCAGCCCTAACCTTTCTGCCCACCCTGTCATGAGCTGGCCCAGGGAATTTGACTGCTATTTAACCAGGTTCCTTTACATTTGGATCAGCTACCTGAGTGTCATACTGCTCAGCCCGCCCAAGCTCAGGAGACAGCAGGAGAGCACAGTCAGCAGCAGCGATTCGCAGCAGGATGAGCTGAAAGATGTTGTCTTACAGCAACAGCCTCACAGCACACCAGCCTTAACCTGCCTCAACATATTCTCACAGGCACGCTGACACGGCTTGCAGAGAGTACAGCCCATTTCAGAGATACTCCAAAGCATGTGCCACATCGGTTACACACAAACCAGTGATCTGCCTAGACTGATTTCATTCATGCTTTAGCCTGGGAGGTTCTTATGCGAGATGTGAAACGAAGCTAGAACTTTGCAGGCTCCTAATGAGAATATGTGGGCACAAACAGCTGGCAGCCAACTTATAACAACAACAAAAAAAACCCCACTGCCCCAAAAAACCCAACCCAAAAGACAGTTGCCTATGTATTTTAAAAAGAATTTTGTTGCTTTTTAATTTTCAAGAAATATGTATGCTTGAAGAATAAACAGAGGTTTTTTAATTCCATATTCACATTGGTGTCTAAATGGCAACCCTCAAATGCAAATTTCAGTCACATGACAGCATTTAATCTGTATCAGCAGAGCACTCTGATCCCTGGATGGGGTTTTGGCAGTTAGTCCCATTAACTCTTATTTACGTTCCAGAGCTGGAGGTTGGTTCAGAGGAAGCCTAAAGATGCTTTATCACGTGGAATGGTGCTTAGTCCTTCTGGGAAGTCCAAGTCTCTGTGTAGTTAACAGCTGGGCCAGTCCATTCATTACCATCATAAATATGGTCAGTGACATCACCAGCACATAATGGCTGATGCTGCAAGGAAGAGACAGATTAAAAAAAGTGAGAGAAAAATACAAATTTGAAAATTTACAAAGAAAAAAAACCCTGACATAAACAACCCTCTGAATATATTTTTTTTTTCATTTTAAGTAGGCCCAATTGTTCACCTAGGATGTGATTTTACATAAGCCACTCTTAGAAGATCAGTATTATAGCAGCACTGTCATGTAAAAACCCAAGTCTATGACAAAATAAAATTGGTGAGGGACAGCAGAAAACACAACAGAGTGTACACCAAGCAAGTAAGAGGTATCGGGTGTACTTTTCATTCAAACGGATAATTCAGCGTATGCAAGTAAAACAACTGCAAAACTTTTATTTGCTGTCAAATATAACACAGAATCTAAAGAGAACTTGCCATCAGGCAGACATTCCTTGGCAGTAAGACAACTCAGATATTTATGTCAGATGAAGTGCAATTTTCTAGAGAAAATACTATTCTAGTGACAAGTTGCTTTAGGAAAAAAAAAACCAACAGACAAAACTAAAATCCCACTACTTTTTCACTCAACATTGCTAAAATCTGTAGAATTCTCTGCTGTGGTAGCACGTGCAAAGAGATTAGAGTTCAAGAGTGGTTATTAAACACAATGTGAAAATGCAGCTTCTGGATTAGGAAGTTCTTAAGCCACTAATGATAAAAAGGCTAAGAAGCAGTGAGCTTGTTCTCCACTTGCTCAAATTCTATTACCTGATGTTCACTGGAGTTGCAGATGGGCTATTTAGAGTCAGACTGAGATTTGATCTAGGACATTTAGTATTGTGTTCAATGGGTTCAAGGCCCATTTGGAATTAACTCTGGCTAAAGATGTCAAGAATAACAAGAAGGGCTTCTTCAAAGACACGAATAACAAAAGGAAAACTATGGAAAATGTGGACCTGCTACTGAATGGAACAGGGACCCTTGCAACAGAGGGTGCAGAAAAGGCTGAGATACTGAACATGTTCTTTGTTTCAGTCTTCACTGCCAAGGCTAGCTCTTAGGAATCCCTGACCCCAGCGATCAGGGAAAAGGTCTGGAGGAAGACAGACTTTCCCTTCATGTGGGAGAACTAGGTTACAGATCATTTAGTCAAACCTGAAATCCGCATGTGCAGATGTCTCCTCAGCAAGTTCACTGATGGCACAAAGCTGGGAGGAGTGGCTGACCCCCCAGAGGGCTGTGCAGCCCTTCAGAAGGACCTCAACAGGTTGGAGAGATGGAGATGGGCAGAGTAGAACCTTCTGAAATTCAGCAAAGACAAATGCAGGGTCCTGCACCCAGGGAAGAACAACCCCAAGCACCAGGACAGGCTGGGCACTGACCTGCTGGGAAGCAGCTCTGCAGAGAAGGACCTGGGGGTCCTGGTGCACAACAAGCTGTCCATGAGCCAGCAGTGTGTCCTTGTGGCCAAGAAGGCCAAAGGTATCCTGGGGTGCATTAGGAAGAGCATTGACAGCAGGATGAGGGAGGTGATCCTGCCCCTCTGCTCAGCCCTGGTGAGGCCACAACTGGAGAGCTGTGTGCAGTTCTGGGCTCCTCAGTACGGGAGACACAGGTAGCTCCTGGAGCGGGTCCAGCGGAGGGCTACAAAGGTGATCAAGGCACTAGGAACTTGGGAGTACCTCACTTATAAGGGACAGCTGAGGGAGCTGGTCCTGTTCAGTCTTGAGAAGAAACAAGTGAGAAGGGACCTCTTCAGTGTCTGTAAGTATCTGAAGGAAAGGTGCCAAGAGGATGGATCCAGGCTCTTCTTGGTGGTGCCAAGCAAAGAACAACAGGAAAGGGGCACAAATTGGAACGCAGGAAGTTCCATCTAAACATGAGAAAGAACTTTATCGTGCAGGTGACTGAGCACCAGAACAGGCTGCCCAGAGAAGCTGTGGAGTCTCCTTTCCTGGAGAAAAGCCATCTGGACACAATCCTGATTAATGTGTTCTGGGGGACCCTGCCTGACAAGAGAGGTTGGACTAGGTGACCTCCAGTGGTCCTTTCCCACCTCAACCATTCTGTGATTCTGCATGATCTGAGTCAGGTACTGTTAATGTAAACCACTAGTCATTCAGAAACCAGAAATCTTCCAAAGCCAGTGGCATTTCAGGTTAGAGCTGCAGATGAAACACGGCTGCACCTGTGCCCGTTATGCATCCAGTGTGGCTTTTCCTGGGACTACTGAAGAAACTGGCATTCTGACATGAGAGGTACCCATACCTCCTGATGCACCCATACTTATTATTTCAAAGTAGATGACTCTTTAGGACACACAGAGTAACTTCAGACTCTATGAAGTCTGAGTTTAGTCACAAAAAAGGATTACAAGGAATGCTTGCTGGCTTAATGACCTGGAATTTCTGCCAGAGGACTCATTCAGTTTGAGAGTTTAGCCACAAAAGAGCAGTAAAGCTCATAATGCCGTCGCTATCAATCCTCACAACCCTGAGACTGTGACAACTCTGGCACTAGCCTAGCACAATTTAGCCCTGTGAAGTGGAGAAGCACTAGCTCTCAACAAAGCTGGGCCACTAACAAGTGTGAGAGAATAAAAATAATCCAAAAAGTTCTTCCACAGCCAGGGTGCTAGCAACCAAAGGACCAAAGTGTACGGAGAACATGAAAACACGCTTGATGCATGCTGTAAGATTTTTCTGTTTCAGTTGAGCCTGACTAAAACATCTCACAAATGCCTTGCTCAAAATACACAGTTTTAAGAAATCAATTATAAAAATCCACCAGCATAAAAGGGCTCAAACCTCAACAAGCATAATGAGTGCCAGAGCAGCACAAGCTCCTGGCCTGTTTCTGTGGGAAAGGTGTAAGAAGACACAGGGAGAGCATGAAGTCAGACACAAAGCCTACTGTCACCTGGGCAGTGCACTTTGGACTTCAAAGGTCACAGCACATGTACAACAACAAAGGTAACTCCCTCAAGAGCTGCCCTTGAAAGACCACCTGGGTGTGTTACAGCTTTGGTTTCAGTTCTCCATGGGAAAGGACATATTGACAGATGAAATTCAAACCCTTGCTGCAGTTACCTTCATGGCGTAATGTGCCCTTGGGGACTGTACATTCACCACAGGTAGATATGGTTGCTGGCTCTTATTGGAACAGCCACTCTGGTAAATAGCTGGACACTTACTGTCTCGTGCCTTACTGGTAACACCTCAGCTTTCCTTCTCACCTGGCACCAGAATTATAGTTTTTCATGTAAGCAGCAACACCACTTTCCTTGTAACTTTCAAAGAAAGTTTGAGTGAGAAATCTGAAAATCATATGCCAAACGAAGACCTTGTCTTCATTCCCATAGATACCCCAAGACCATCACAGACCATGCATGCTCCCCAGACAGGTATCTGAGTTCCTGTGCACCCCCTAAAAGGAGCTCCTTCAGATGTGAACAGTGATTTGGCAGGGCATAGGGAGGGACTTTCTCAAAGCAAAAAGGTCTCTTCAAACTCTGCTTAGCCGCCTGTCAGTTGAGGGACTGGATCCTCCATACTTTTATAAAGAAGAGAGTGTTGCACACACTTCTCCCTTGCTATACTGCAAAAGGCTGCATAGTTAACCTCTTTTAATAAAATATCAAATGTTCAAAGATAGATATATATATCTATTTTGTCATAGAGCGCAATTAAGAACAATTTCAATCTACTTGTCATGTAATTACAAACAGCTAGCATCTCTGGGATGCTCAGCAACTGGTACTGCACTGCCTGCGGGCAGTTCTGCCTGGTAAATTACTTCTTAGGCTGGGGTAATGCTGTATTTAAACAGAGAAAACAAGACTCTTAAAGGTATATGCCACAACAGCAGTGTCAAAATCTTGATCCCTATACAATTCAGAACCTGCACCCTTGACTGCATCTGGATCTACAGTGAAGGAGGTAATTTTCAAAACAAGCTTTTTGTTTTGAGAAACAAACATGAGAATTTTCTCTAATGAGAAAAAGGAGTGAGATTCTAGGCTCCAGACAAATTAGATCCATGCATGTGGAGGAAGAAGAGCCATTAAACAGGTACAAGAGAACAGCACGGTGAGGCATGGTGGGACAATGCTTACAAAGGATGAGATGGTAGAGGTAGCAGGTGTAGGGGACCACGGATGATCCACGGTAAGGCAGCACTGGTTCAATGGAAAGGTGAGTGCCCCATGTATGGATCAATGTCAACAGGCAAAGCTGTTGATAGGAAAATTTTTTATCAGGGAGAAAGACACCTGTTTTGGTGGCAAGGAACTACAAGGAGGAGGTACTACCACCTCCTGGCTTTGTTTGTGACAGTGTATATTGATGAGGAAAAAAGAAGGCAAGAAGAATCAAAGACAAGAAGAATCTAAGACATTCAGAAAATTAGGGGAGTAAGTGGTGGGAATCAATCTTGCTCCAAAACTTGGCTTTCTCCCAAGACAGGCTAATTCCTAAGATGACAGACCTGATAAGAAGCTGTAAAGACAAGAAGATAGAGTAAGTTACCATAGCAATTAAAAAAACTAAAAGCAAAACAAGTAAAATAAAAACAACTTGTGCAAGGACTTGGACGAGCACACTCCAGAAGAGTCTGGAGACATTATTTTTGTATGACATGCTCCTTGAATTGTTCCCAAGAACACACTGAGACCCCAGATTTAGATTCTGAATTTTATGTTTCCTGCTTTTCAAGACAGGATGCCACACCTTTTCTCCTCAGTTTCACCAAAAACACATCACAAAACTTTTGTTTTAACAGTCAGAGCTGGAAGCCCCAGCACCCCACCACTGAAATCGATTCCGTTATCCCTAAAACCTAAAAAACCAGTTTTGTGCTTTATCTATGTCCCCTGACCTTTGAAACTGCAGAAGAACAGTTAAGATCATATCTTTATCTTCCAGCAACTATAAAGAGAAGGAATAGTATAGTATGTGTCTGTATAAAGCTATGTAATAGCCATATAAAGAACCTTTAAGGTTTATCTTTACTATCAGGTTATACAACTATTTACAAAGTGCATATACTGTAAAGATATAGTAGGCTTTAAAGGCTATTTCTCTCTCTTTCTGGAAATCGATAGATAGATAAACACCTTTTAAGCTGCAGAGAAATTATTTTAGTGACAAAGAAGCTGAAAAGCTAGCTATTCCATTTGGCTGTTATTCAAAAATAAAAGGATCTGTCAGAACAAACTTCTCATGATCACGTATTACACATTGATACACCAAAACCACTAGGAAAACAACATTATTATTTTAAAGAAATTTAATGGTGTGTTCTTCTGGGGCATATGATGCAATTCAGGTTACCTCAAGGTATATAGGTAGAGGGCAAGGTTAGCAGACCTTAGAAGCTTGTGTAAGCTGCTGCTTTGAGTTCCGCATTCACTGCAAGATTATTATCCCATTATTATATCAAAACAATGAAAAGCACTCTCTGAAAGACAAGTTCACATTGATTTTGGCATGACCATTAAGAAAAGGCGATAGAAAACTTTCTAAGAAGCCATAAATATTTATGGTAATTGATAATTTATTGAGAGGAGGGAAACAGTGGTGCATTGATAATTTGCTGAATGTGGTAATACAGGACTGTATGCTGGATCTGTTGTTCAGCATTTCATAAATAAACTGGAAGAGAGGAAGAGGTAGAAATCTGTTTCCATTCAAAGGCAATACTTATGTGGCATCGTGAATTCCACTGGGAGAATAAAGACATATTGTTACGGCAAATGTGAGGGATGGTAAAATGTCATGTGGTTAAAGCAAGGTAGAATAGGATATAAGGGCCAGGAGTTAAGGGTGAAATTTTTAAAAACAGAAAATGTCAGTTCAGTAAACAAACCTTATTTCCAAACAATGAGATTCACTAGGAAAGAAAACATCGAGGTGAAAAAGCAGTAAAGGCCTTTTTATCATAAGGGATTTAAAGCCATCTGATCTACGTGAAACTTGACTATTGGATAAACCGAATATTGCCTAATGAGTCTCCTACTCAACCTGCATATTCTTAGTGGAGAGAAAACATAGAAAACTTTTGAACTGTGGTAATTAGAAAATCCACTGAAAGCCCATCACCACAAAAAAGGACTGAGTAAGGAAACATAAATCAAAACTTTACAAATATGGCACATACACTGCTGGACTTTGAGACGCTTTAGAGGCATGAATCTCCACCAGGCAATTAAGCTGCTGCTTTTCCACCTCTGATTTCACTGGTGTGGTAACCAGTCACGTAACATAAACCCAGATATTTTTGCTGACACACACACACACACTTCCTATCAGTGCGACAAGAAGAAAAATATGAGAGCAGCTGTCCCTAAGAGTGCTCCTATTCTTTGTTATGTGAAATCCTACACAGGTTTTGTTGAGATGCAAACAGTTGGGGGGAAAAAAAAAGAACCATAATTTCCTTAACTGACTCAGCCTTCTCAGCAAAGTTTTGGCACCATGGAAAATGTCAACTGAGACAGGGTATTTTCAGACCTTGCTGTCAAAGCAGCAACAGACAACACTGCAATGAGAATGCCTCAGAGCTGTCACTGCACTTGCAACAGGAGGACAGGAAAGAGCTATGTTAGTATCTCACTCCCACTGGTTTTGGGAATTGCCCAAAACCCCTTGAAGCTCATCTTCTCTTTCAGGAACAAACAAAAAAAAATCTTGTGCTGTTGCCTGCGAATTTTGCCAAGCCTGAGAATCACACATTAGAAATCTGCTCAGAGGAGAAGGTTCTGGTGCCAAAGTAATGATCATGCTAGATAAAAGAAGGACCACTTAGCTCTGCACCCGTGGCTTAATTTCTTTTCTTATGCAACCTAATTATTTTTCTTATGCGCATATACACACCTACATACAAAAGATATATAAAGAGACTACAATAAAATAACATAGGTGGTAAAGTCAAGAACTCAAAAGTGAAGTAACGACAGAGGCTGCCTGAACATTATGCATGTCCATGTTAAAAATTAATCACAATTTACTCTTTCAGAAGGCCTTTTTCAGTGATCAAAACACACACACGGAGAGGCAGAATTACAGTGGTGCATAATGAGGTCTCCTAAACTCTTCAGAATACAGCAACCTTCCAGCTGAAATAGATCCAGCAATGCATTACTGTTGTAAACCTCTATGCTGTGAAGACCATGTATCAGGGAGAAAGTTTTTTGGTACTTGTAACAATTTATACTTTTTCTGCTAACTCCCAATTAAAAAGCTTCTTGCTTAACAGAACGGAAATTTTCTGTGGTCTTTAATATCCTTATTAATCCGCAGAGAAATCCAAACCAAGGGCTGAGGTCATCTGACTTACCACAAACTGACCATAGCAAGGAAGCGTGATGCTAAAGCAACATTTTCACTGTTTGAGCTAAGCGTACCTCTGCTCACTAGGAACCTTCAAAAGGTAACAATGAGCAGGAGTTGGAACCTCCAAAGAAAACAGGTAGAATACATGTGCACATGGGTGTGCACGTGCTGCTGGGAATGTTGGGACTCACAAAAGCAAAGTACAGAGTATATGTAGACTAAACAGAATATTAACAATGGCTCATTATTCAGCTTTTGTTTAAATAACAGTGTCAAGTGACCAGATTGGCCGGATTAGCAACAATGCATTACCTACTAAGCTTATTATAGCATTTTATCTATTTCCACAACTCAGGGAAGGTAAATCTGAAATGTGTATTCCTTGTATTTGAGGCTAATATGACTCATAATGCAAAACAAATTCTCTCATTTTAGCTGTGATTTCTGCGTTTAAATGCTAAATTCTTCCCCAACAAGGGGGAGGATAAGTGCATGGGCCTTGGTAGCCACCAACATATTTACACAAGTCTCACTAATTTACAGTAAACTGTATATGGAGGCTTAAGTAGATACAAGACAATTAACAACCTTGATAAATTGTTATTTTAACAGTGATTACAACTAATTAAAATAGTTTTTGTGTAATCACTGTTCAAATCCTACTAACTGTATTTCTTGCCATGCTGGATTTATTACTTACTCCATGTTGCTCTGGCACAGATTTTAAGACACAAGTTTTAGCTTGGGATATGTATGCATATGTGTGCACACGTGTTCAAAGTATGTGGAACATCCCTGAAGCATTTGATTAAGAAAACTAATTGGAAAAAATTCCAAGAGTTATGAGTAGATAAACAACAGTATGAACCTATGAAGCTTTAAAAATGCAATAGAGGTAAAAAAGGTACTGTACCTTGTTCCAATATCCAGCCAGCTTCCATAATCTTTAACCAAAAAGAAAAAATGCTAGGAAATAAAACAACTTTGATTAGTAATCAAAACTGCACAATTTGGAACAGAAAATTAAACCCTGATTTTTTCAGGCTGCTTACTCCAAATTTCTAATTCTTCACATAGAATAAGCACAAGACCATTCCAGGAATGATCACTTGGACCAAAGTAAAGCATAGTCTAGGAACCAGAAATAGATTTAACATGGAATCAAACAAAAACATCAAGAGATGGACTAAGTTCTGTCTAGCTTGGCTTGCAAGAAACAGAGTAATACCAGAACTTTTTTCAATAGGAAGAGCCAAGCCACCTTATTGTTTGAAATAAGAAGATTCCAAATAATGCATAGTGCCTGAAAGTTTTCATAGAATTACAACACAAATGTCTTTGAGCAACTTTGGCAGTTCCCCACCTGTAAAGTGGGAATAATGTTGCTAGAAGATAGTACTTGTCTATTATTATGAATTCCCGTAATTCCAGCTGGTGGGCCTATTGATTCAAGACCACAAACAAGTTCTCTTTTTCTGTCTTGCTACTTTCTCTTTTCTTGATTTAGTTCCCACTTTGTTTTTTCTTGACAGAGTTCCTACGTATCAAACCTCTTTGGTAATTTTTTTTTTTTGTACACCAAGTACCTGCTAATTGCTTCAAAATACTTCAATAAACTACTTCAATAAACCAAAATAGGAGAATACATGAGATATAAGACCTGGATATACTGGGGATTGCTACACACCAGTAAATACCTGTAGTGTTTTTTTGGTTTAGTTATACTGATTTTATTAGTGAAATGGTGTGAATGTGGTTCATTGGTATATTATTTCTTTTCCTGTGGAAGTTACCCAACATCAGATTAGTCACACAGACTTATTTGAAACTTGACGTAACCACACCTTCTCCTTTTCTCACTCTACAGACAAATCAGCAATTATTTGGTTTTTACTCACTGTTTTTCCTATCAGGTGATATTTACAGATCACACTGTACTAGGAAATAAGATCAGGAATGCTTACTCCAAGGGACAAAACAAAACCAGCATGTATAAAGTGACAACACGAGCTCTACCTGCTGGTTTGAAAAGGTTTCTATTTACCTTGCGATACCCACTGGCACTGCTTGCTGAGTTGAAGACAGCTGGAGTGGGCAACAAAAACCATACTTTTAATCCGCAAAAACGGTGTTGGGGTATTGTTCAGCTTTGGGTTGTTTTAGCTAGCTTGGTTTGTGGATGCAGGCTTTCTGATGATAGCATTTGCTGAGAGCTCATTACAAACGGCACAAAGCGCCTTTTCGGATGTTGCTGATCTCCTGGATTCTGACAAGTCTAATGGAGCTGGTGGGTAACACATTTCTCCTTTTCCTCTCTTTTTCAAGAGAAGTTGGGGTGGGCAAAGGGTTCAGAATTCCTGAACAAGTAACTAAACCCTGTGCACAGCTATAACTGATATTCTTGTTTAATATTTTTCAAGGAATTTGATTGTAAAGCACACGAGAAACCCCAAATGTTAACTTATTTCTCCATTTTTGTCTCTTATTATTATGAGAACATTGCTTCTTCAGAAGCATTAATTACATGAAATTCAAAGAGCAGTGATTCGGAGAATTTTATCTCTAAGTTATGCTAGGATTTCAATCCAATTCTCTGCCCGAGTTACAAAAACTTTGAAGTCTGAAACAAATTCAGATCTCTCTTGATGGAATTAGGAAAACTCTCTGCTTCTTGATCTAATTTGAAGAGAATATGCAACAACAACTTACCAAAGCCATAATGTCTGAAATCACAAGAACAATGAGGAAAAGGCTGCAAAGAAGAAAAACCCAGCAAAGTCAGACCATCAACCTTTCTTTATGGCCACAGATATTAAAAGAGCTTATTAAAACCCACAGAAAGAAATTAAAGTAAGATATGATTTCTTGCATTTGCCTTTCACTCAGGTACATTTCAATCTATTAGAAAATCAAAATATATGACTAGGACATCTGGCATTTATAATTTCACGTTAATAGAGGATAAAATAATAAATAATTCAATTAAAAATAATTCAATTTTACCATGGAGAAACCTGAGTCATTTTTTGGAGAACAAAAGAATCTTCAAACAGCACCTGCCCATTCCTGATGCAGGGAGCTTTGTGCTAGTTAAACCAAATAAAGCTGATTTAGGAGCTCCATGATGCACTCAAAGAGTGAGCAAAGCTGTTTGGCAGACAGCTGAGCCAATCAGTCCCGCCCTGACAACCACTCTGCCGGGTCAGAGGCAGCTGAAGGAGGTGCTTGCCTCCCTTCATAATCTCTGGATGCTTAAATGTCCCTCTGGGAACACCTTGCATTTTGGTGGCATGCTCCCAAACCGTGGGCCTCTTTATCAGGTAGCAGGTGACTTCTGGAAATTAGGCTGTGGCTAGTAAAAGAAACCAGATGGGAAGAGGCAGAGCTATTTTCTCCTCCCCATTAACCTAATCTTCTTTTCCTCAAACTATGTAAATCCTAAATTACATGAAAGCAATCTCTGTAACTGGTTAAAACTGGTTCTAAGTTAATGACACTGAAGTAATGTTGCAAACAGCTGACCCATTAACAAAAAAGGTCTTTAACTAGAATACAGCTAATTTATCAGTACTACCATCATAAAACTACAATTTTTTTTTTTTTTAAATGTCCTACTGCAGCATTGCATGAGGATGTACTGGGGGGATACCAAAGCCTCCAAATGAGGAACTTTCTCATATTGCCTACATCAGTCATTCTTCATTAGTAAATCAGGATGCAACAAACCAGCTGTATCTCAGACACACGGAAAGGCTTCTCTCTGCTAACCTATGGCTCAGATAGGATGTTGCAATCTTATAGTGCTTAGGAGGCACTCAGCTGAAGGGCTGTTTTTTCACAGGTAAGCTCCAAGAATATATTGGGAGACAATATTCCCCACAGAAACGAAAGCCAAAAAACAAAAAAACCCCAAAACCAAAAAGTCTTAATAAACAGGGAGTTTAGGAGCAATTTGTCTAAATCACAAAAATCCACTTTTTGCCCTTCTGAACTGCAGGAAGCCTTTCATAACAGAAGGACAAGACTAATTTCAGGGCATGTTTATACAGTGCAAAGACAAGATTGTTCCCAGTGATGGCTTAATTTATCTAGCAGGGGTAGCAAAAGCAGTGAGAAGTGCAGCACAGACTTCAGGATGCACTGACAATCAGACCACAACCTCTCCAGGGATCCTGGGTGTGCCTTGTGGTTTCTGCCTTGCTCCCAGGTGGATGCTGTGGCAGTATCACTGCATTTGTTACCTGAGCACAGCTAAATGAAGCTGGCACAAACACCAGACAGAGTTACAGCCACAGCCTCACAAAGTGGCACAGAAATACTTGTGTCCCTTGGTTTATGAAGGCAGTGTCATTTCCCCTCTCACACACCCAGATGCACATTCCATAAAAGTTTGCAATATCACCAGCGCTGCCAAGGCAAGCATTCACAAATTGGGAAATGCTGACCTTTATGATGCTTGAGCCCTAGAAATGGAAATCACCAGCCAGTCATTTGAGCAACCCCAGGTCCTCAATGCAGCCCTGCTCTTGTACAAGCCTTAGTGATGAGGATGAACACCCTTCCTTGAGGATCCAAGGACGGCGCAGGCACAGAGCACACACTGCTAAGGCAGAGCAGGTAAAAGGGTGAAGCAGGTGAGCATTGTGCTGCTGCTCCAACAGGGAGCCAGATTTTGGACTACCCCATCTCTCTATGGTACCGAGTGGTGTTGTACAAGGAGACAACAGGCAGGGAGAGGTGGGATGAGAGCAAACAGAAAAGCATCACAAGTGAGGGCAGTTTCCTCATGCTCAGTGGAGCAATATGTAGGAGAAAGTCTCTGCAGTCCATCTGGCACACACAGCAGGACTTTTGGTCAACCCCACACAACATCCCACAGTGATAAAATCACATGGCTGTCAGGGACCTCCTGCATCTCAGCACCATCCATATTATCATACAATGAGCAGAGGATTCAGTCATGTGCACTGGGTCTGGTGAATGGGGTGAGCAAGGCTAACAAAGGAAATAAAAGTCTTGAGACAAGGAAAACATGAGGATATTTCAAGTCAAAGATACAGGACTCTTTGAGGCTGAGCACCCATGTTTTCATCTCTGAAAAGTCCTTAGAGATGGGGAAAGGACTGGCAGTCATCTGCTCCTACTGCAAAAAATATGTAATACTGAACACATCTGGGAAGCACTGAACTGCAATGCAAGGACATCCAGTGCCTTTTTTTTTTCAAATGCTATTTGGTTGTGAGGTCAGTGGTACAAAACTATAAATTGGTTACATTACAAATGGGCTATTTAAAAAATACTATGCTATAGGCAGAGACACAGTATAAAGTAAAAATTAGACTTTAAATTCTGCTCATTTTTTAACATTATGAAGGAAAAAGTCCTCCTTCTGCGTATTGCCAACAAAGAATATTAAATATCTGATTGTTTCAGACAAGGCCAACTCTTCAATTTATACTCATTTTTCACTAACAAAAAAACTCCTGAGCTTGCAGAAATCTCTGAACAACACCCCAAGCCCTAATAACAAATAAAAGCAACAATGAGATCTAATAAGGTTTTTTTAAATTTACACAGAGATTTGAAAACTCTGAATTCTTGCAAAATAGATTTGAAACCCGTAGTAATGCAGAAATATAGCACTTAGTACCTCTTAGAAGACAGCTGTGTTGTGACTTGAACAGCTTCAAAAGCACATGATACCAGAACAAATGGGATTGCAACCTGTTTAAAACACAAGCAATATTTTGGCTTATAGTCATATTTACAAAAGAACCTGGGCAGTTTGTGGAAACATTTTCCTGTTTTGGAAATCATCACAGAATGGGTATGCTACAAAATAAAATACTGGCTAGACAGGGTAGAAAATAATTTTGCGGGAAACATTTTCAGTAAATGAATAAAAACCCCCTTCCATGGTCATAGCTGAACTGGAGTGAAATAAGCTATGAGGTAATACGGAAAACTAAAATTAAAACATATCCTCACTTTATTTATCTACTTTAGCACTAGTGATAAATACTTCAACAAAGCTAGAAGACAGAACTATTCAGATCCAGCATCTCACATGAGAGGCTGTGGAGTTTCAAGTGTAATAGGACAATCACATCACAACCACAAAAAAGTCTGAATACAGAAGGCGTTCAGTAAGGCAAGTGTCACACTGCCCCTCCACAGCCAAGTCAAGCAAATGTAAATGGTTCAGAAAAATAAGAACACAACAAACAAGTTAGAAAACGTGAATGTTGTCTTTTGCTCTTTCCAAAGTTGATCTGCAATCCTTAAGCTGGCAATGTATAAAACCTGACATCTCACATCCAGAAGGTTTGCACTATTGATCTACGTCCTGCAGGACAACATGCAGTGTACCTGTAACTTAAGTCTGCTTTCTCTGGGACAGACAGCAGAAAAGCAGACGAAGGAAATACTGCTTATTTTAGTAATAACCCATAAATTCAGTGTCCCCCTTCACACTTCTGGCAGATCCTCTACTCAAATACTAGAAAAGAACTACCACACCTTGCCAGCAAACCAGAAGTGCAATCCAATCTTTGACAGACTATTAAAAATATATAAAATAATAGCCATTGTAAAATGACAACGTAATCAGTAGAGCATTCAAAGCCTCTATTTCATGTAATGCAGATAGAGCTAACTATACATATATATATTCTCAATGTTTCTGTAGATATTACACTATAGGAAAAGCTTATAATTTTTAAAATTATTTAAGTATTTTCAACATTTGAAATTTCCATTTTAATGCAATTAACTGACCTAATGCTGTTAAATTACACTTCCAAGCACTTTAGCTTCTCTTTTGGGAAACAGAATGATCTCTCTAGAAAGACTACAAAGGCTGAAAGCTTCACACATGGTTAAGGTGCCTAATGAAGCTCAAATACATAAATACATTTTTGTGAATTGCAAACTAACAACCACATATGTGATATATTATTTATTCCACAGTTCTCTGAGAAAATTTCACCAAGGTAAGATTACTAACCTTCAGTAAAAGCAAGCCTCCCATCATGAAGGGACTGAACACAGTCAAGAAACAATAGACAGAAGCAGGATCAAAACTAGAGAAACATGAAAAAGACATTATTGCCACATTGAAATGGCATTTTCCGTTAAAAAAAAACCAGAGCATTTAATTACCCTGTAACACACTGGGTTGTATATACATTTTTAAACAAGGCTTCCAACTTTATCTTCTCTTGATGAAATATTAAATGAGCAGGGACTGCTAGCCTCACTTTTCTTTCTCTACAATTTTTTCTCTGATCGTGTTTTTCAAGGTGCCATGCTGTGGGTGGGCAACCAAGCTCTCTCTGTTCATCCTGTCGATAACTTCTAATGGAATTGAGACAACCTCACAACCAACAAACTCAGGCTCTTAGGGAAGATGTTACAGAGAGCAGAAACCAAATAAATTATCATTCCACTGATTGCTGCTTTGATTTTGCTGCCCTGATTTTGCTAACTAAATTTACATTTCGTATGTCAGCTGCAGGAAGAATTTTTCATACTCTGTCTCAAATAAATGAATAAAATTTACCTGTTAATAGAAGCTATGTTTCCAGTGCCAAAAAAGGCTGTCACTATGAAGAAAACCTAGATGTATTTAAGGAAAATACACTACAGAAATGGCTGCAATAAAATAAAACCAACATTTCTCCGCCTTTATTCCAATTTACTTTCAAAATCTATCATGAAACCACAAATAGCTGACCCACTGTTACAGGTTTACAGTGCATTAAGAAATCCAAAGTATTCTCTAGCTCTACCCTAGATTTCACACACAACTGTATCAATTTTAAAAGACACAGACTGCCCAGGTAAGGTTTTACAGCCTATCTTGAGGCACCTGTAATAAAGCTGCAGCTGGCTTTTTGGGTCCCTGCCTAGCAAGACAGGAACATCCCTGGACCACAAAGCCAGCTATGCATTCCAACACATCAGCTATGCATTCAAACACATGCTTTCACAGGAAGTAATGACCTATGCATGTGTTCTGCACACCAAAAGAGATGGCTTTATTGAGGAACTGACCAAGGAAGAGGCAGTTGGCTCTTAAGAAAGACTAAAGGTTCCCATGCTATCCTTCCTCTAGATTTTTTTGTCCAAAGATTATGCTGAGTCTACCCATGGCAATATGGGACTCCCGCTTTTGTTCTTACTTGAGGGAGGACGACTCCAGCAGTACCTGTACAGCTCGAAGTTTTTTGATAAACCCTACCTCTCATCTAGATACAACACTTGCTGCTACATGAGCCCACGAAAAGTATTTTTCTTGCTCCTGAGCTCATTGGAGCCCATTATAGCTCATATGGCTTCAGCTGAACAATGGTTTTCAACTGGTTTTTTGCATAAGGCAGAGGGTTAGTCAGTGAGGATGGGCTGCTGTTGCCAGAGCTCCCTCTGGTCCTTTTGCTCCTGTTATAGCTCCTGCACTGGATCATTTAAATCTCTCCATAAACAATTTGTTACCAACTGTTCAGTAGAATTGTTGGGATTCTGCATGCAATATTTTGGAAGGATTAGGTCAGCATAACTGAAGAAATCATGCTTCCCAAGAGTATCACATAATTTCGTAACACAGCAGTCTAACAGCCCAGTGCAGTTCTGCCGGCTGAGATTTATAAGAGCAGGTCTGCAATAAAACAAACAAGAAAATACCAGTAACACATAGGTCTAATCAAAATGCTAAGCATGAGCAATCTGAATCTTTTCCTCAAAGACCTTCTGGTTTCTCAGCAGATGCCAGCTACTGGGCCCAGTACAGGAGCCTTGGGACAACATTAAGACACACAGTTCACAGGGTCTTAATTGCAGTATGACTGCTCTAATAGAAAAGGTTTCTCCTCTAATACCACTATTTCTAAACATTAAACAGCATCTAAATTTTAAAAAGCTACAACATGTTTTGAGCAAGTAAAGGAGATCTGCAAATTAGTTATTTTTTCAGGAGCTGAGCAAAACACATTCAAATGTTTTAGATTAAAGTAGTCCTCACTTGTGGGGCAGTGTGAGGAGCAGAAAAGGCCTTGATTCTGTGCAGTATTATCAACACTGTTGTCATCAGAAATGCAAAACATAGCCTCACACTAGCTACTATGCAGAAAATTAACTCCAGCCAAAACCAGCACAGCTACATTCCAGTGTTAAAGAAGTGCTATCCTAGAGCTTCAAAAAATATAGTTGGATTGCTTGATTTTTTTGGCTAATATTTAGCATCCGACAGACAGCAGTAGCTTTACTACACTTAGCATATTTTTTGTTAAAATAGCAAATGAAATTCTAGCATTTATTGAAAGGTATCTCAGCTCTTTTAGGTATACTAAAGCAAACACAAACATCAAACACCCAGCAAATCATTTTGCCTTCCTTCTTAGCACTAATCTGGCTTCTTAAATTGGTATCTCTTACACTTTCTCTGCTGCAGGTTCCCAGTGTCCAGCAACACGGTTCCATGGGCATGGACTCATGACTGCGACCCATCCTTTCAGATCTAGTTATTTGACAAACTATAAAGCCTGTTATTGTAGGAATCACTATTGAGAGAACTTCCTCCCCAGCTATAACTCACTGCACTAAACCCCCCTATGTTCTAGACTGTCTCACTTTCTCTGCCGTTTGCCCACCCATCATCCTTGCTGCCAAATAGCTCTCACTTAATTGCAGTCCCACGATGAAAGAAAAAAATGACAATGCTATCAATGTATAGTATTAAAAAAAAAAAAAAAGTCAGCTGCAGTATCAGTTACAGGAATGCAAACTAACTGCGATGTTAATGAACAAACAGCTGTTCCCTCCTAAGTCCATATAATTTCTAACAGCAGAAATTACTTGTGATATTAATAATTCTCAGCCATATTCTGGGAACATGTTTCACTAAGAATCTGCAGGAACTTTCCTTCTTGTTTCATCTACTTCTATCTGCTTGCTACCTAATGTTTGCTTCCTAACACACTGCCATACTCTAAAAATGAGAATAACATCACCTATTTCAACTGATTTGTGAAGGCGAGCAAGTTCCCTCCTGCCAAAATGTAATAAAACCAAACTGAAAACAGAACTTGTTAGAAGAAAATTTACCTCATCTGCAATGGTCATAAGTGGGCAAGGATTCTAAAAGAGTGCATTTTAAACTACTTGATAAAAAACCATAATGTACAAGACCATTATCTTTTGAGCAATATTAGTCAAATCATCTTTACCAGCTTCTGTTCCCAGTGAATACCAGGCTACAAATTTTGATTGCAGGTCCTTTTGAGAAAAACCCTTTTTCCCCCCTGGAATGCAGCAACCAGCAAAAGGATACAAAGAAGAAGGATCTCCGGACGTCATCCAGGTGGAGCTGTCGAAACTGAGTTATATCCATAGCACAAGTGAAGTTGAAAACAGCAAGCTGGAAAAACAGCAGAAAAAATAAATACTAAGTATCAACTAATGGACTTTGATAGAGCCCCCATATTTTCACTGAAATGAATGAGAAAGAAACCTACTTCCCTATCATCTGTTATTAGAGTACTATAATAAGGACTGCAAACCTTTCTCATGTTTTCATTATACTTTAATGAATTAATGAATCTGCCAGAAAGACTGTACAAGTGAGATGATCAAATGAACAGTGGAGCTTCCGCTGTTATCTACACTAAAAATGAATTTCTAAGCCTTAGACTTATAATCATCTTTATTCATCAGAAATATTCCTCCTACACACATACACTTTCACTGCTCACATGAGCATATGGATAAAGATCCTCAGAAATAAAAGACTGCAATTATCCTCATTTGACTTATTTTGTGAGTGAAAATAGTAAAATACTCCCCATCTCCTTTACTCAGTTCTCAGCACAATATCACTTGACTTGAAGAGAAATTACCTTCATTGAATTTAAGAGGTCAATGAACTCCTTTACATTGGGCAAAGGAAAAAAAATCAATGAAATAGACATTCAACACTGATAACATTTTAATTTAAAATAATCTCTCATCATCAAAGAATTGAGCTGGATTCTCTAATAGAAGATTTACTTTGCAGCATGGATTAACAGGCATTCTAGAGATTATATTTTCTAATCTAAAAACAGGAAGCAGGTGTAGGCATTATTGTTCCTTTCACTTGAAACCAAAAGTTTCAAGGGAATGTTGACATACAGGGAGTGACAAGTTAAAATAAAATTATAGCCTATGTTCTTTTCATTTGCATTTGATTAATAAAGTGTTCACCACTGTTTAATACTACTTTA
Organism: Vireo altiloquus; assembly: GCA_013396875.1. NCBI lineage: Eukaryota > Metazoa > Chordata > Aves > Passeriformes > Vireonidae > Vireo > Vireo altiloquus. The sequence continues at coordinate 169,299 of VZRF01010597.1, forward strand.
ATAGAATTTTATTTTACAACAAAAAGAACACCAGACTAACATCAGACAGGCAAGCATCACAGATGCCTTGTAACAAGATGCAAAAGAAAGAGTGGGTTCTAGAGTGGAAGAGAAAATACATCCCACAGATGCTAAACACCTTCAGTCACAATCATGGCATCACACTAAGTGTAGTTTTGATACTCAGATTCCATCTCTATTGCTTAAGATGCTACAAAACACACTCACACAAATTATCATAAGTAAATGTGGCACAAATAGAAAGTGATTCCTGGTTTTATTTCTGTTTTTTAGCCTTAAATTGGTAAAGCCTGCTCTCTCAAGTTTCAAAACTGTCTTCCTTGTAAGAGTACCACAAAACCATAGTATGTGTCAGATTATTCTGATGACTGCCTTGGCTCAGGTTTCAGCCTCCAGGACTTTTCCCTAATTATTGTTGCAAAAGGAAGGAAAGATGTGTACCAACCTTTCTCTTCAAGTGAGTCTGGCCACTCTCATGCATCTGTACCCAGGAGGGCTCATCTGGGAGAAGCCAGGGAGAGCTGTGGTGCACACCCACGTGGCTCCAAGGACCCAAACCACTGTAACTGGCACTTTGCATCTGACCAAAACAGTCCCATAGCCCCAGTTCGTTCAAACCTAGACCTAACCTAAGAGCTAAGCTGCAGTGTGAGCAGCATGGCCTTTGCAAATTGTGACAATATACTAAATTTTAAGGTGGAAGAAGTTGCGTTGAGTACAAAATTCCCTCTTCTCCTCCAGGCAAATCTGAGAATGTGCTAGTTCCAAGTTAGTTTCCAGTTCCTTGTCAGTATAAACAGAAATAAGTCTCTATCCTTGAACACAGAGAGGACAAACTCAAATGAAGTTTTTAAATATTTCCTATGGGTCTTTTCAGAAATCAAGTAATTTCTTTTCAGCCTCTCACTTGTGAGTCTGCAATCAGACCAAAAAAAGTACAGTGACATTGTACTTACTCTGAAAAGTTACTGTGCCTACTTACACTTGACAGAGAGAGCTCTGTAGCCTACAGAACATACCACTGCATCTTACTAAGACAAACTGTCTTTCTGCATTCCTAGAAATGGCTCTGATGTACAATATCTTCAATAACATGAATTACAAATCTTTCTTACAAGGTCATATTCGTAGTTCATGAAACATCTAATAATAGCTTCCCAAACTGAAAAGAAATGCATAGTGTTCCTACTCTGAAAACCACTCAGAATATTTATTACGACCTCAAAAAAAAAGATAAAGCTGTTAATTAGCCTCATATATCTATTAAGAGCTGTTACCTTTTGTTTGAGTGAAAGACCATAGTGTTGCAGTGCTTCTTGTTCCATATTTATCCACGCAAACATCAAACCAAACAGTGCCAGTGGAAAGAGAGCTTCGTATCTGAAAAGTAACATAATAATCATAGTAAGTGCAGTCACTGACAACTAATTAACATCAAATGCTGACATGTTTCTTTTCTTTTTTCTTCACACAAAGAATATATCAAGACCTAGTGGCATTCTTCCCCTTCTCTCCCCATTTTTGAGTATCCACGGTTGAATTTTAAAGCCATATAGTAGTTAAATGGCAAAAGCAGGAGAAACAGGGTTTGATTCAGCTTTGTCATGCTTTGCATTTATTTGTTTAATGGCTGACACAATGCTGGATGAGTGCCTTTATTAATTTTAACTAAACTGCAATAAAGTTAAAACAGGAAAAAAAGAACAATATTTGACATTTGTTTTCTGCAAAATGGAAAATTTTTAAATGAGAGCAACTTGGATATGAGGGGCTACAGTCCAACTTAAATTGGAGACTGTGTCTCTGCAGGACTTGATTACTCAAACTCATTATGGTGATCTCAGTGTGGCTCTAAGGAAAGAGACATCTGTATAACAAAAAGAACATTACATTCACTTCAGTGAAATGTTCTTTCCTTCACAGTATTCCAATCCTTCACAATAGCAGCATCAACTCACACTCTAACCATGGCCACTAAGCTGTTCTAGCTACACCCCCAATCTCTGAGGAGTACTTCTGGCTCCTACAGCACTCAAATTCCAAAGTATGAGTGTACTTAGGCAAGAGATTAAGACCCCAAGATAACATAAGGGTGTAGATTGAAACTGGATAATATTCAGGTTCTCCAGTTGCACTTCATAGTACCTCCCAGGTTTTTTTCTTTCAGGATAAAATTATAATACTGACACTGACTGTAATACTGATGATAACAAGATCGCAAATGTTTCCCTTTTTATTTTTTCCTTCTTAGACACACACCTGTTTGTTTAAAAAATAAGGAAATCATTGCAGTTAATCTTGGTATTGTTTCTGTTGGGCTACAAAGCAGTTTCAAACTGGAACAAAGCATTCTGAATACACATTTCCACTTTACTTATCTGAATGGCAGGCAGCTGAACATGAAGACAAAACAGTTGTGTTGTCAGTAATAGAAACACTACAACCCTTATAATGGTCTACATTTGCCTACAGATTAAACACCTTCAACTGAGCCGGCAACAAGTGATTGTATGCAACCATGCTCTTCAGCTGGCTTCAATATTTCCACTTAACTACCCCTAGAGAGGTGCTGCAATTACCCAGGCAATGTGCTGTGTTATCAGTACATGGTATAAGAGTGCACTGAGGAGAAAAACCCTGGACACTTTTGGCACCAGTGCCTTGGGTTTGGTTTTATTTTTTAAGAATTGTTCCAAAATTTTTTGGGTCTATTTGGACATTGTAGGAAGACAGCAGAGAGCTGTCAGCATGTATGTGGTCTGGTGCAGGGCCAAAATATAAAGAGGGAGATTGCCAGCCTCATAGAGAACAACATGCTTTACCCAGTAGCCAGCACAAGCTAAGAAGGTTGAGTGTAGGAATGTGTGTGCAGTCAGGAGCAACATTAGGATCAAAGTCTTAATGGGGAAGTGGGAGAAAAAGGAGGGAGAATATTAGGAAAAAAAGGAGATGCTTCAATTAAAATGAGAGTATCCACAGGAGGCAGCTATTGTAAAATGTCTGCTGCAAGATGTTTTATTCCACTTAATTTTCCAGTGTAATTAAATCCAGAGAATAAGTGGGAGGGGAAGCGGAAAGAACAGTTCCTATACTCCCCATTAATTATGCTCCTAAGAGCTACCAAGTCTGGGAAAAAAGAAAGGGTTGGCTGACACAATGTTTTCTTCATTTAAAACATCAGAGAAATTGACTTTCATCCAAAAAGAAGCAAGGCCTAGTCTTTGTGGGAAACAACATCCCTCTGAAAAGAAAAACATTACTTCTACAAAAATCTCTCAGAATAAAATTTTCCCTCATTTTAGGACTACCTGTTTCCTGGCATACATCATTTGAACCATAACTAGACACCAGTGCTGAGCAGCTGGGAGATAAGCTATTTCCTTTTGTTTGTGAGCAGAAAAGAACACACGTCAAAACAACAAAAGGCATAAACTAAACCAGACTTTCTTATTTTGGTGCAAGATTGTTTGAACACACCCTTCCAGCCACTGCCTTGTCTAGCTGAAAGGAATGTCAACAAACTAGTGTTTATAATGCAAGGAGGAACATGAAAGTTCCCCTGAAATTTTATTTAGTAAACTGAACAAGGAAATAAATGATGGAAGCACGTGTTACACCTTTAATAGAAATGTGCATGAGATGAAGCAGTTTCACATAAAGCCCTGGATTTTCATATGTAAAAGCAACCCAAATAGAGTAAGAAAGAAGTACCCTGTGCTGAGGAGCAGGTAGGTGGACATCAGGGAGAGCAATATGCTGAGAAGTCTCTGAAAGAGAAACGTGGGGCTCAGTAGCAGCAACACTGGGGAAGACACTGCAATAATAAGAAGAGATCTGTCAGTCACAGCATGCAAAACATTTCATTCTCAGTAACACAAAAACTTTACTCAAACCTTGACATTTTATGTACAGATATTCAATACAGATCATATATGACCCTCTATTTTGAGAAGTTACTTTTGCTAAAGAAAATCCAATGTTTGGAATGTTTCACATTCATCAAAATTAATTTCACTTCTGTAAAATTTTAATTCCCTGTCTTTCTACATCACAGACTTTATAATTTCTCATGAACTGATGTTAATAAGCTTTTTAGATGATGCAGAAGCGCTACCCTAAAACCCAGTCAAACCTGACTGTTTAATACTACTCTGAGAACCACTTGCCACAGCCCTGAGGACCTCTGGCAGCTCAAAGACTGCAGTGACAAAGCCAATGCTCCACTGGATTAGAACCATAGAAAGGCTTAGGTTGGAAGGGAGCTTAAAGATCACCTAGCCACTAGTTCCTAGTTCCCCCTACCATGGTCAGGGACACCTCCCACTAGGACCAGGTTGCTCAGAGCCCCATCCAACTTGGCCTTCTAACCTTTGTAATTAGATTAGGGCTACTGCAAAAGTGAGTAAAGAGGAAGAAAAACAGGAAAGATGGCCAATGCTTAAAGACGGGAAAGGGAGAAGGAAAAGCACTGCTGTGATTTAATCTTTAAACCTGATTTTTTATCTTCATATGAAAATTGCACGTTTATAAAAAAGTATGCTGACAAATAACATTCATGTGATCCTTCGCTGCAGTATAGTAACTTCACATTATTGAATCATTCAAAGGCTGATCAACAGTAGGTCAAAATTAATAATCACTCTAAGGAACACAAAACTGTAAGATACGGAAAGTACTTGCTTGTGATTATCATCCTTTCTGGATGTATACATTAGTATTTACAGTAAACACATCAATGAAAGAGGTGAGGAGGTTTCTAAGTCCTTCTTCTAAATCAGTATGTTTTATTTCCTGGCTTTCAGCCTTGGCTGTTGCTACTATTACAGAGTAAGTGACTTCAACAGGCTCCAAGAAGGCTCAATTCAAGGAGGAACTCCAGGGACCTCAGTGAAAGTCAGAACAGATGGAAATAAATTTGGCATGGCAACTGGCCTCTGAACGACACTCAACATACCAGATGTGTATCACTCTGAGTGCAATCATAGATGAGAACGTATGAGCGGCTGGTAGGTGATACCAACATTTCTTTTCCATCTCTGCTGTGATACATCAGGTATTAATCACAAAAAGACCTGCAGGTTTCTGGCTGTCCTATACAAACCCGGTATATGATCCCTGTACACAGCTGTGACACCAATTTCCTCAAAATTTGGCAAGTTGCTATGATAAATTTCCACAGATGAAAATTTTAAGACATAATATACATTCATTTAGAAGCATCTGCTAATATTAAGATGGTTCTGAAGAACATGGGAAGCAGATGAATTAATGTTACACCTCCTGGTTTTGCCTTTATATTTGTAATTAAGTGCACTGCATAAACCATACAGTGTAACAGCTAAAGCCAGTTGGACACAGGCCTGCAGGAACCCAACCATCACTAATTCATTTGCCTGGTTCCCCAAATACGAGTCTTTCTCAAAAAAAAAAAAAAAAAAATCAGGTCAGAGTTAAAATTCAAAGAGTTAGGCTCCATATTAATCAGGATAAATAGCTGTGAAGTGGGCAAAAACTCCTTAGAAAACTTCATAAGTATTATTATCATCCTGACACAATAATAAATCAGCATTATTGTGAACAAATACTGATAACTGCGTGTTTCTGGTTCTATAAATACACAGAGACATGCAAATTGAGAGTTCAGTAAGTAACAGTGCCATTCTTCCACAACTAAGCAAAAAGCCAAAGAGGAGTTGGACCACCTGTAATCCCATCGACCTTGGAAAAGCTACAATGAGTTTGGTACCTTAATTCTTATGGTGTCCCATTTGCGGCACACACTGGCAACAAGGCAGGTGCTAGTTGTGGTTATGGTAATGACAAGGCATTTCTCTCCAAGAGGAGTACTGAGGACATGTTGAATGCCTTAGGGTTTTACCTGCTTCCTTCTGTGTTTAATTATGGAGAGCAATTTCAGCAAGTACACAAAGCTCCTACCTTGTATATCATATTCACTTAGAATTATTATTTCCAGTCTGAAAGACTTTGCTAAAATATTCAATACTACTGTGGCAGCAAGTAGACATTTTGAGTACCTACAGTTTACTTCACTGCTTGCTTTATTTTTATCATCACCCACAACAAAGAGAATTTCTAATATACTTTTTCCTCATAACTCCAAACCTCTCTGACTGCCTGAATCATCTCATAGATGAAAAATGTTTCTCTTTCATCCTTACACAGGAGAGAAATATAACCTTTACACTCAATTCCTGCTCCAGTAAGCCAAGCAGGACTTCATCGATTTTATTGACTTTACAACTGCAAGAAATTCATCCACACAAGAGATCCCCATTTAGCTTAGTAAGCTACAAAGAGTTAGGGGTGCATGATGGAAAGAAAAATGCTCCAAATAAAACTACATTACTAAGAAAGCATTGCTCACACACACACTGACCACAATCACTGAACTCAGTCCTGAATCCATTTGCACAAACAGAAGCAGGATTGCTAAAACCGACGAGATCTGCTTAAGTTAAAACAATGTCACCAATACAGGAATGTACAAGACAACCAGCAAGTAGGTAAAATGCGTCACTGCTCTTATCATTAAGTTATGTTTAAATTCCTGATCTTGTCTTGTAGCAAAAAGCTACTATCAAACTTTGCATGGGCTATGTTTAGCTCTAAAACAAATCCCACATTTCAAATCACTCAGGGATACACAATGCTTGATATTTTCTAATGGAAACCTATAGAAATTATTTTACAGATAAAATATGAAAGGTATTGCTTCACTGCATCTAGAACTCCGAATTCCATTTGCTCTGTTTTAATCTCAAAAATTTAAGAGTTTTGAGTGGTGAAAAATTCAGACTTGTAAATTGCTTTTTTCTTCAATAATTAGATTCTAACAGATATCAAACATATACCATCATCATTATTTCACAGGTATTTTGAAAGGCAGCTCTCAAAATCACTCCTACACCCCAAGGTTGCCATCAGCTGCAGCTTCAAGTTTACACTGAATTACAACCACCTTTGGTCATTTTCCTGTGCTCAACTCAGTTGCTTGCAGAACATCTCAGATCACCCATATCCGGGTCCACGTGAAACAAAAAGGGAATTTATGCCATTATATCCCTAAAAGGAGTCTTCAAAATATTCAGAACACTCAAAATAGAACATAAAGGTGCTTGTAAATCAAAAGTATTTGCATTCTATCCTAAAAAGGAATTATATTTTAGAAAACTAACACATTTCTCAAAAAAACTCACTTAGGAAAGCAAACATACAGAAGAACTATCAGCAGCCAGATAAAGTAAGATGCTAATGAAAAAGTGACATCATCCTCCACCCAACCTCAGACTCCACAAATTGCCAGCACAGAAGTTTGAGAGGGAAGATTTTCTTACCTAGAGTCATCCAGCTAGTAATTTGATTCATTACAGGCAATCCCTGTTTGTTCGCAAGACTGTTATGGGTACTGCTCACAACATATGTCGAAAGTGCAACACTGAACATCTAGAAAGAAGAAATTGGACAATGAAACAAAATTGGATCTCTGCCATCCCATACTAAATATGTAAATATGCTTTAGAGTTGCATAAGCACCTCATCTGAATCACCATAAGAACAGGAAGTTAAATACAAAGTGTCAAAAATTTATAACTTTTTATAATTTACAATTACCAGCTTTTTAAAACTTCCATCTAGATTACTTTTTATTTGTGCTATTTGTAAAATAGTATACACAAGTGACCAGAATCACTGATATGACATGATACGCTCTTTGTCAAGAGTAACTACTTAAACACACATGCAAACCACAGAGAACACACGCCCTCAGTCCTTCAAGGCATGCTTGTCCTCAAAGGGCAGCCACAAAGAACAAGCAGAGCCTTTGGCTTTGCTGCAGATTTGGGTAGAGGGCAAAGGGGAAGCATCCCGTATGAAGGAGCAGAACAAATTGGAGGGGGCTTTTAAGAGATGGGAAGAAGTTGCTGGGTTTTTTCCTCCCCAATCAAATTGACTGAACCACCTCAAGCAGAGCCCTCTGCCTTGCAGAAGCAGAGAAGCTGCAGAGGTATTTTTTTCTTTGAGTAATTCAAGAGACACCATTCAGTCCTCAAGTACCTGCAAAAAACCTTATGAAAATTACCCCATGAGTCAGTTATTTTTGAAAGGTGACAATTATCCAAGAAAACGCTTGAGCCAAGTTTTCAATTACTGCTATTTATTCACAATTCTGCAGTTCCACTAAAAGGCAAATCAAGCATGCACAGTACTTTGCAAACATGTGCTTTAAAACTGCATTACAAGATGTAATTGCTGTTGTGGCTTTTCTAGTGCACAGCAACTACACCGTTCACATCTATCACTTTTTACCATATGAATAGCAGCTATTTCCCTGTTAGACGCAGTGATACCTAGCGGGATCAGCCCAGAGGATACATTTAGCATCAGCATTCTTTTTTGGCAAGTTTCGCAGGTGCTCAGTATCTGCTGCTTCTATTTAATTTCAGGCCACAAGAACACGTACCTCGTATTTCTCTGTGACATCAATAACTGAGGTCAAAACATTAGGCATACCAAAGCTCAGGGAATTGGACTCTTTAGACTTCTGCTGTTTATTTTGGACACTTTTGCTGTATTCAAGCCAGATCTCTCTCTTTTGATATATCTTATCAAGTTCTTTTTAGTGTCATGAGCGTTGGTAATCCCTCTGATACCTCTTTGGCACTGGTGAAGTCACTTTGCACTGACTTTGTGCCACCCTCCATAATATATCCTGTGCCTTGGAAAACTTGTGATGTCCTAGCAATAGCAGTAAGCACAATGTACTGCTGCTAGATCTATGCCAGTGTCCAGGGAAGAGGTCATCATGTGCTTTTGAGAATCTGTGTTCGCTGTTTAAGCAACGTTCAAACAGCTCTTGGCTTCCACCAACATCTCCAGGACTGCAGAACTGAGCAGAAGAAACTTGGAGATGCTAACAGAGGTCTCCACCTAAGAACCTGTCTCCCTTCATCCTCTACAACCTTCTCTGATGCTCAGAAATAATTCTTGACTATCTTAAGAGCAGGTCTCAGACAAACATACCTGTAGGTCACAGCTAGAAAGAAGAAACCAAGGGTGACACCTGCAGTCCTGACTCTGCCAGCAGCTCTGGCTGGGAGCTCTCCTAAGCATCAAACATTGTAATGACCCATAGGGAGAACAGCAGGAAAACCAGTGTCATCAGCTGGGCACAAGGCTGGTTGAAAACATCCTTCCCGTCCCATGGTTCCACCACTTTGACATGGATTCCTACTGCTTAGTTCTCCTATTTCAGAAGATGTGTCGATGTTGCATTTAGGGACATAGTTCAGTGGTAGTCTTGGCAGTGTTAGGTTAATGGCTGGGCTTGATCTTACAGGTCTTTTCCAACCAAAATTATTCTATAATTCTAATTTAGAGGAGGAAACCAATAAACTGACCACCTTGGACCCACAAGAAGTCCAAGCCTCCTGGGAATAATGACTTGGTACAACATAATCAACCAAAGAAAACAGCATGATCTCAGTCGTGTGGCAAAAACTGGACAGCACCTATAAAACTGATGGCAAAGAGAAACTGGTGCTCTCTCCAGCAAAAATTAAGTTATACAGTAAGCACTGCAGCAGTCTAGCTGATGGATTATGAATTACTCCTGTTTTCATCATTACTGAAACCTTAATGACCTCTTTGAGATCATATAATCAAAGAATTGTTTAGGTTGGCTCAGGCGTAACTCATCAGTGACCCCAAACATTAAGTAACAGCATTATCAGAGGAAAGCATAACTTTTGATGACTGCCTCCAAACAGCACTTACGGGGGACCTGCAAAACCTACTTTTAAGAAATCCCTGTCAGATGCAGAGAAGGAACCTGGTTGAGTGTGCTTTTCTATTTGAATATCAGCGGCCTGATCACCATTTATCACTGCAAAATGGGCGTTTTCCCCTGACTAGAGGATTCATCTCACCTTTGAAACTGTCTGGGAGTTGTAAATTAAAACTCAGGATTTCAAAATGCTGAGCATTTTTGAAGATTACCCCTTCCTGTTCCCACTGAAAAGTCCAACTCAAAGGCAAATATAAAAGTAGAATTAGGGAATTCCATTGCCTAGAAATACTAGTATTCTGACAAGCATTTTCCTTTTGTATTCCTGTACATTTCAAAGCAACTAAATGTAACCTAACTTCAAAACAAGATATTTATTTAGAAATACATATAATGCCTCTTTAATGTCCTTTTCTTCCTCTACATCCGAATAGTATCATCTCCCGATCCTTCCCTTTCCCAGAATGTGAATGATGGATCCCATATTTTCCATTCCCAATTAAGGTACTGAAACAAAAATCTAATAGAGACTAATAATTACATGTCACTATTGTAAAATATCTTCTGATTAAGGGGCCATTTGAGGAACTTTATGATCTTCTTAAAAGTTGGGAGGAAAATAAAAATGTTACTTCCCGAATAATTAGGCAGAACATTTTAATCTAATTAAGTATCACTCTGAGTGAATTTCCTGATTCTCTAAGTTTGCTCAAGAATAGTCTGGCATTATTTTTATACTATGGACCTATTTTTTCATCATAATGAGATGCTGCAGCAGCTGTGTGGTGAGTTGAGTTTGGCCAGCTGCCTACTGAGCTGGTCCCTCACTGCCCCATCCAGTGTAAGCTTTTTTCAGTCATTCCAGCAAGAAATCCATTGCCAACTGAATTTATATTCTAAATACTTAGGAAAGGAACTGACATCTCTTTTCCACATATAGGCTGAAAAAAGTAAGAGACATCACCACCACATTTTACATGTGCTCATGCTCAGGTATGCCTGAATAAAGCCATTTTATGCATTCATTTCTCTTTCCCTTCTTCCTTTCAACCAATCTGAGCTCCATACCTAAATTGCAGATATAATGAGAGCATTGCTTTGCTCAGCGAGAAACTCCAGCACACACTAAATCATAACTGATAAATTTGGTCCTGAAATAATACTATTATCTTGTAATAAGCTGAGGAAAAAAAAAAAAAAGAGAAAAGGAGGACAGCAGACATACACAGTATTATTAGAATCTTAAAGCTCTCTAGAACTTATTTAGCTTCTAGTATGGAAAAAACTACCTATGAAGCTATAATTCATTTGAAAGAAGACTTAACCAACAGAAAATCAGCTCAGTGTCAGTCTCACATTGATGCCTTAAATGGCTACCTAGAAACAGAGACTAGACAGGAATAAAGGAAAAAAGGAGGTATTTATTTGAAAGGCCTTCAGATGCACACTTTGGGCTCCAGAGGGTCCTGCCTCAGTGGATCCCAAAATGGACAACAGGTCACGAGTTCTTCACACTTTTATATCAAGCATAAATTCACCAACCAGAACCCAGCCAATGATGGAATTTCCCCAAGCTTGCCCCTCCCCAAGATGATGGTTTACAGTTCTTGGGCCTAGGACAGTCTGGGTGTCCTTGGAGAGCAAGCTGGAGAGGCTTTGTTACGTCTATCTTAGCATAAGAGAGAAGCACTTAACAAGCTACAGGAAACTTCAGAGTTACACTAACAGTACAGGATTTGAAAAATATAAAAGTTAAAATCTAAGGCATCAACATTGTTCTTGTACAGACAGAAAATGGAACTAGTTCAGCCTCCTGAACCAGCAAGCCTGTCCTTAGTGTGCACGTCCAGCTACTGCAAAGGTCACTGGAAGTGACGTACACAGACCAAAGGCAGGACAAACTCTCCATCCAGAGCATCAAAATCTATATGCACATCTATTTAACAATCAATATAATTATGCACGGGATGGGCTTTTGGGAACACAGCATGATGATATTTAAATATGTGCACATGGTCCTCTTGAAACAGACATGGAGAAAACTCTTAGGAACAATCATTTTCTTCTTGAAAATTGTAGCCTTGGTTCAAACACATTCTTAGAAAGTAAGTAAAAATTTGCACATAAAAACCCTCTAATATTCAGAATTACTGAAAAGTAAAAACTGACCTGATAAAAATATACTTTCAGATCTTCATTATCTCTGTACTTATTTTCACTTCTACAAAGAGATGCCAACTCTTTGTAAAGAGAGAAGAAAGATATCAAGAGGGTCAGCAAACCAGCTGCTACTCTGGAAAAACAAAGAAAAGAACAATAAAATCCCAGAAAACATCAGCAAAAATTTCTTTTGCTACTGTACACTGTCTTGTTGCACTTGACATCCCACACCAGATTCCACCCCAGGAGTGCTTTGGCATTCTTAATCTAGTCTGAATATTTAGTGTCTCCAGGTTCCCCCTGGATCATCTAACCCAGCTTTCACCCCTATGTTTCCTTTTTATGACTGAGCTGAGTCAGGAGCTCCTTGCCCCGCCATACAAGTTTTATTAATGTACTGAAAAGCGCTGACTTGACAGATAGTGCCACTGCTCAAGAACAGAAGCACCTATTTCTCACTGGCATTCTGATTTCTCCCTTTTATATCTTCTCCCCCAGCATCAACTTATCTTCAACATCCTGAAGTGTCACACATATATATATATATTTTTAATTGCTGCTTCAAACATTTCCAGCTTCAAAACTCCCTTGAAAAGTTTCAGACAAACACAGTGTTTCAAAGGTACAATGTTTCATCAGAAGAATAAAGAGAAAGATATACAGCCTGGGCAAGATGAATATAAAGAAGTGTCAGAGAGGAAGACCTGATGGTAATTTAATTCCATTTTGATTTCTAAGCTGTGAACATAGGTTCTAAAGAATAGAAAAACCTCAGTTTCGACCAGCAGAAATGCATACAGGTGTATACACAGCTGAGAGGCTGTAATATAGTCCAAGCAAATTTGTGCTGAATATTTCTAATGTGCCCAGGGAGAGAGACTAAAAAGGGATTTCAACAGAGAGATTTAAAACACAGTGGAAAATATTGAGTCAATAATCTTGGAATCTCTGGGTTCATAATTCTACCTGCAATCACATATCACAGCTCAAATCCCATATTTCACTGAGGATCAGGCACCCTGGCTCTGCTGAGGCACATTATCTTCTACCAGCCAGCAGGAGCCATAGCAGTCTAAGGTAAATGAGAATTTACTTAAATGAGAATTATTTCTGCAGTAACTACAATGAGACCACAAGCCTAACCCTTCAGGCCAACCACCTGGATTGCATCCAGACATGAGAGAATGCTCCTATGACCAAAGAGTGGCTCACAAGAGGAGAGGAACAGATACCAAAGATGTACTAGAAAAACAATGCAAATCAACAACTGTAGAAAATCAGACAAGCAATACCAGAAAGGACTCAGGACAGAGAAGCAGAAGTGGAAAAGAAGAGACATAGGAGACACTGAGGAAGAAGAGAGCTGTGCCTATCCTGTTTGTTTTATTTCCTTGAATATCTCATTAGGTACAGAGTACTATTCAAAGATAGATTATTCAAAATTGGATGGATAAATTCTCAAAGATGCTGTCAAAAGTATATTGCTTTTGACTGAATTCTTATTAATGTACAATAGTGCTGTTTACCATATTTGCACCCCACTGAAGCTTCTCCTTTAATGATCACCTTTATTTTCCTGTAAAATGTGTAAATTTTTGTATTATGAGAAAAGTATCCCTTGACAAGAAATTACAGAATAACACAAAGACCAAATGGATGTGGCAAAAGAATTAAAAGTCTATTCTCATTCTCATTAGTGAATAATTGAGGTCTCTATAATCATGTTATTTAAACTCTGAATTTCTACTCCTGTCTCAGCCAGCTTTCAGTAATACAATTCCTCACACATACAAAAAGGCAGCCTAAATTTTGAATCAAAGAGGGAATCAAAAATTTAAAGAACAAGATGAGAGACTTACACCAGAGGAATGTTTGGTTCTCTTCCCACAACAGGCATTAATGGAAATATTGCCAGGAGCACACACAGGAGAGTCCAAACCAATGCTCTTGTCTGAAAGAAGAAGGAGGTAATGTGGACAGATAATTGTCTAATCATAAATAATAATCATAGTAGTTCACTTCAGTGAACTACTAACAACTACTAGCACCTCCCATGAGCAAAGATCCTGCATCACCCAGGAGTAAAATTAGCTAAAAAAAAAAAAAATAACATGGGGTCATTGGTATTACAGCACTTCAGTTAAACACAAAATAGAATTTCATTTACATAGCTGTCAAAATCCCATAATTAAAGTTAAGTTTACACTTACAAGCACTTTCTCAAAGCATGGCCTTCACACACCTTGCAAGAACCAGAAATCAGACAACTGACGTTATAGAAGAAAGGTATAAAACTAATATTCTCAGAAGGTTGCAGCAGTTAATTAATCAGCATTGAGAGAGAATACTCTGAGAATATGGTAACACTATCCAGTCTTTGCATCTATGAGCCATTTGATTTAGCCACCATAATAATCTAAGTAGTTCTCCAAACTCTGTTAGGAAGAAAAAACACCCCTATCCCAGGTTTATTTAACTAAAAACATTAAGAGCTGTATCATTTTAAGTTTTCAAGCTCAAGTCAATTCATATTCCTGAAAGGAAATTTCATGCTACAAAACATCATCTGTGCATATCCAGCTAGAAGACAAGTTACTTGATTACTCAACTAGAATAAAAAATCGTAAATTAACAAATACATGCCTCCATCTTGACAGTTCTTGGAGAGCAAGACTTAGCAATTTGACTCCTTTTCTCTATCCCAGAACCCTAGGTTTAAGGTATCCCCTGAAATGCTGGGACCAATTAATGGAGGAAATGTCTCTTAAATTAAATATCATGCCACTTCATGAAAATGGAGGTTTACTCTTAGGAAAAACAATACAGAAAGCTACCTCTGAGGAACAGTGTGTCCCAGCTGATTGCAGATAATAATGAATTGATAACTGCTCTTCAGTTATCTTCAATACTTTTTTCTAATAACTGATCATATTAGTTAAATGGTGACACTTTCACCAATCATACATGTAACACCATAGTCACTGCAGCAGTTTGATAAATGATGTGCATTTCATATGACTGAGTCAAGCATTTTTTAGTCATCAACAACAGAAAACTGATAGCTAACTCATAGCTACCCCAAAGCTCTTAAGCACTCTTATTATCATATTAAAGTTCCCTTGCTTTGCTACATGCTGCTTATGACAGATATTGGAAAAGGAGCATAACTGAATAGGAATTTAAAGCAACATTCCAAAGCATTCCCAACATCCTAAGATGCAATCCAGCTGTTCACCATTTAAAACCTTCAGCAAAGCAATACAATACCTTAGCTTGAATCCACAGCCGTGTGATCGCTGGCCAGCCAGCAAAGACAAGAAGGCCAACAGTGAGTGCAGAGCGGTAGAAAAAGCTGAAGACCTAATTTAAAAAAAACCAAGAGAGGACTGAAAATCAAACACATTAATTCCTCAAAGAGGCAGAGTACTAACAACTATCCTGTTGATACATAAGGATAAAATACTTACTAGTATTTCAATTCCCACTATACAAACGAAGAGGAATCCTATAGATTGACCAATATGAAGTGACAAAACATTTGTGGCGAGGTCTTGAATAACAGGAATTCTGTTCAAAATGATGGAAACAAGATAACATTTATTAAAAAAAAAAAAAAAACCCCAAACCAGAAATAACATAGAATTTTACCTTTACAGGGCAAGAATGGGGTCAGAGCACAAAAAAAGTTAGAAGTATTGCTGATCCTGCCCAGACCCCATGGGGGATACCCAGGTGACCCTTCTGCCCACTTTTACTTAATAGAAAATCTACAATAAAACCCTCCAGCTTTTTTCCTCCCATATTTGGCACATCTTCACCAGTGTTTGGACAAGCTTCAGATTATTCACTATCCCAGTTGACTCTGAGCATATGAATATTTTTGGTTATGTTGTGCTTAATGTCTGTCATAAGTGATGAAACATTCAGAAGCTTTAGAGAAGAAAACCTTCCCTGTTAGCTTTTCCTGTGCTTTATGAGACAGCTCATTATCTAACTGTAGTTGGTCTCACATTCTCTGAATAATACTGACTTGGTATTTACAAATTGCCAGTAGATCAGGAAAGTAAATAGAAACAAAAGATAACAAGTATTTTTGGGCCTGAAGTAAAAGGAGACCCAAGCAAGACAAATATATTTTGATATGAGAGCACATTCCTCAACATGACTAGCATGTGTTCTCCAAAAGTAGCTGGTATTCAGCAGACTTGACAATTCACAGGATCATTTTGCAAAATAAGTCAGCTACTACAGGTATTTGCAAAGATTTTAGCACTCTTTTGCAACATTTACAAGAGTACTAAAATTTTTTTTCATGGAAATAGTTTATTTTCTTTTTGCTAATAGAAAAGATATCTTCTAGATTTAGCAGCTGTATCAGTCAGTTTGGACACTACTCATTATGCCAATTGAAAAATAAACCAGAGTCCTTTGGAATGTCTCAAGAAACACTAAAGGAGGTTTAACAAAATTGTATCTAACTTTTTCTCCCAAATTTATGGGAGAAATTTAATTCTCCAGAAAAAGGAGGTTGAGACCTGGTCTCATAAAACAGTAGTAATAAATTGCATTCTTTACTTACTCTCTCACAACTGCATACCATACTGGCACTGGCAAGAGGCAGTATACATAGTATGTCCAAGGACATGTTTGAATCAACAGGAAAAAAGCTATAATCATTCCAGCAGAGACAAAACCGTAGAAGAGAACAGTAGATTTCTGAAAAACAATGTTTGGACAAACATTCTCGAAACAGCAATAAAATATTTTAAACTACACACTATTTTCCATTTGTTAGTTACATAGTAAAACAAATGCTATTTTAACACAGCCACACAAGCTGCCATGTGTCTCTACACAACTCTAGACAAAGTTATCAGCCAGATTAAAAAAAAACCAAAACACTAAGATTTGAAGACCTAATTCTAAATATGTCTCTTCATAAGGCTCTGCAGTAAAACCTGCATGGGAAAGACCTACTTGTACAATCTGGAGCACAATATAAGCAGTGTTATTTATGTTCAATGGATACTTGAAGATGCTAAGGATTTTGGGAAAAAGAACTCTTAAACTTATATTCTAAAATCAGAATATAACCTATTCAGTTCAAGTTCACAGCCTTATAGTCAAAGCATTTAATGAAATTCCATCAGCATATTTCCTTCTCCTACTTGAGACATTTGTAAGAGAACTAATTAAATTAAAATATTAAGCATTAACTCCTGCCAGAAAAAAACCACAACTATTCAGGATCTAGGAACAGCTACGAAAGAATTGTGATCATTCATCCACAGGAGAAACTGCCTTACTCAAAGAACCTGCAATTTCAAGACTAACGTTGCACAGAGCTAAAAGGTAGCATAGCTACAACTGCTATTAAATATAATCTTAACCTACAGCTCCTGCTCTGGGCTTTTCTTAGGAAAAAAAATAGATATGGGATTCGAACTTTATGTACTTAAAGAAACATGTTCTCAGACTGAGAGCACTCTTAAGGAGAAACATCAAAGAGGGAAGGAAAATTTTAAAATGGCTTATCTCAGATAGGCAGGTCAGTCCTTAATCATAAGATAGCAGCATCTCTTGTTTGTGCAAAGAGAAGCATTAAACAGTTGCTCTGCATCTGCCTTTTATCTGGTCATTGAACTATTCTTCCTTATTCAGGGACATTCAGAGATCAGAAGAATTACTGGTAAGGGAAGATTATGTTCAGGTTTTAAATAAACAATTTTATCTGTATGTATTATGACCTGACATAGCAAAGGCAGCTTTTAGTGTAGGTACTGACAGAGACACTGTTTTCTTCTGCACAAATGCTAATTTTTTTAAAGAGTTAGGTAGGCAGATACACAACTACATTAAATATTCAGAGAAGAAGAGACAATCAGTTAACAGTTCACCTAGATGGATTAACATATTTTCTGGCTCTCCCCCTCCCTGTAACTGATGTACAACAGCCTTGATCTAAACTGACAGCAAATGCAAGTTCTAAATGATTTTTAAAATAGAATTTTTGCTAAGATATGCCATTAGTCTAAGAAAGGATATGTCAAATAGAAAGCTGACCCAGGGCAATTTTATTAGTCTTAAATTTTACATTTGCTGACATATAGACAGAATGAATATGTATATATATGATATCCACACAATATAATTTATCACTGAATGAGTAAACACACACAATCAACATTTTATTCCATATAGCGACATAAGTATTAGAGAGTCCAATATAGTCAGTCAGGCATTGAAAATGGAAACCAGATTTGCATTTCTGTGAATGTTTAAAATAGATTAAAAGGTTATGCTTCTTGCTAGGCAAAACAACATTCTATACCAAAAGAAAAAAAAAAGTGGTTTTTTTTCATACTCAGCAATAGAAACAAAAAACTTTTAAAGATGATATATACAGGATATGCAGTTTCATTACTCAGAAGCTCCTTGATTTTATAAGGTGGTGCTTTGCAGGAGCCTATTTGTCAACGGTAGATTAGTCTCTCAGCAAATTTCTTTAAGTTGCTCCAATATAAGCTATAAACCAAATAACTTCTGTATATGAAGCATTAGCCTCACATTGTGATTCTCTAAGTATTTAGGAACACTAAAAAAGTTTCTACAGAAAAGGGCCTCTTATGAAAACTGAGGAAAGAGAAATTCTGTAGACAAAAAACTAAGAAATCTATTTTTTTTCCTGCCAGTGTCACTAGCATAAAATTTGCCTTCAATGAGTAAAATCAATATACCAAATTAAAATCTATGTCCACTAAGAATGCAAATTTTTTCCTTAATGTAGTTATTCATATTCCTGATAGTCTATTTATTGTAATTATTTTGTTTGTATCAAACATAACATGCATCCTGGATTATTACCTCAAAGTTATTTGATGAAAGAAAACGTAAATCATGCAGTACAGCATGCATGAATATCTTCCATTTTAATTTTAAGCATTTTCATTAAAGGTCAAGACTATCTCATTTCAGTCAGTAGTAAAAACCTCAAGATTGCATGATAGGAATTTTCTGAGTGTATTATACTGAAGGCAGTAAAGATGTTACGTGAGTGCTCATTCTCAGCTACATTACAAAATGAAACAATTCCTTTTATTCTCAACAAATTCTTGAAGATTGGGAGAATTTGCCCTCCCCTGCAGGCTTTAATTCTTCTCTAGTGACATGCTAGCTTTTTGCCTATTCATTTTTTTGAGGTCTCTTTCCCTGATGAATGACTGAAAATAAAAGTTTGTAAGATTTTATATTTTGTGAAAAATCAAACCATGATAATCTTGTCAAAAAGAGCTTCCTTCATCTTTCATGACTTCTGCTGCACACTTGCAAATCACAAAGAGCAAGAGAGCACACCAATCTGTGAAATCACAGCTCACCTTCTATCAAAGCAGGCTATACATTTGAAAAATGCCCTGACTGGACTGCAGTTTCTGAGAACAGATGTAAAATTGCCAAAGAGGGCAGGAATAAAATAATATATGTGCTGGGTTTTTTTTGGCCTTACAGTGAAGAACATCAATGAAACCGGAAGCCTATGTATTCTTCCAAACAACTATTATTACAACAGAGTGCTGTTGATGCTGAAAATTAAACCTGGGAAAAAAAACTTTGGAAAATTAAACCTGGTTAAAGACAGACTCTTTAATAATTTTAAATCACTATATTTGTTTACACTTGCATTAGCATCTCAAATGGACAGCTGTAGGAAGAAAAACTGAAGGAGTGCAGTACTGCACACTCGGACTTGCACATCTTAGGAATACTGATCCTAATCAATGGATTTAGCAGCAACACTTCACAGGTTTACAGTAGCTAGAAAACTCAACACCTTACAAAAGAAGTGTAAGGTGTGCAATTTATCCTGCACAGAGTCACTTAGCACATATGTAATACTGAAAACTGGTAGAAAAAAATAATTGAATGCTTCCAACCTACCTTTTCATTAGTTGGGACAGTCTTGGTCAAATTGGTATGGGACTTGATAATGACCAAAATCACGTAAGTCGTCCAGCCCACAAAACTCACTGCAATACTTAGACCCAGGAATAATCTATCATAGGTATGGTAGTAAGACAAGCCTTCCAAAGCAAGGTTTATCAGGGTTTTGCACAGGGATACCTAGAGGCAGACAAAACATTTAAGCAACATATTAGAAGAGTGTGAGCTCGCCATGCCACCAATCAAGCTGACAACAACTGGAGCTCAGGTAGCTCCATCGCTCTTGGCACACATGTCCTCTCCATGCTCAGGTACAGTGTTTTGGCCAGCACCAACTGCTGGAGTACACATTGCTTGGGACTCCTGCAGCATATCCAGTCAACCATCACCTGGCTCCTTCACCATCCTCCCTGGCCACGACAGGGGTTAAATGGTGAAAGCTACACAGCACACCTTGAACACCACATACTACCAAGCACGCCACTTGGTTTTCCCATAAGCATTTGACTGTATATATTCTAGTGTAAGTTACTCCCTTAAAAAACAGTCATGTGCTTCTGAAGGCACATTTATGTAGGAGGAGGATTATGGATGCAGCTGAAACATGGTCACTCTCCACAGCCTGAAGTATTCCCTGCCTGGGGTTTGATGTCCTCCACTTCAGTAGTACCTGATACCGCAAGCACCATGGTGAATTCAGAGACTGAACTGGAGTCCCAGATTCATTCACAAAGGAGCTGCTAGTAGCTCTCAGGATGTAAACCATTTGGAAACAAGAAGGGTTGCACCTAGTCTAATCACAGGTCCCCTCACTCAATACCTCCACTGGGGAGACGCCATGATAAAGACCATGGGTTTTCCCACCGTAAGTGTCATTTGGGTGTTCTGACCCTTGTAATCTGCTCAAAGATGGGAAGCTCATCTGTGTCATTTGGCAGAGTACAAGAAGAAGCTGAACATACACCATGTATCCAGTTGGGATTCAGCAGCAAGAAACACAGAAAAAGGTACAGAAAGTACTGAAGAGATCACAAGCCTGCCAGTAAGCAAACTTGCCCCAAATGACATCTATTCTATACAATTATGAATGTGTATTTGCAATGCAAAGAGCTGCAGGGTTCAGGCAAAGAATAATCCATATCCCAGCTTCTGGGAATGGAACAACCTTTCTGCATTGCAACACAGGATGCTGAGGATAACCAGGGCACAGGCTCAAGATGTGTGAGTGATCAAGAGTGATCTTGAACCCCTGGAGCACTCCAACAAACAAGGAGTAAAATTTACATATAACCAACAACACAAAATTGCAGGTTTTACTCCTGAAATGTATAAAATGTCTCCCACAAGTAAATATGACAGTCAAATAGAAGTATTAAGAAAACAAAAAGAAAACCTCTCCCACAGCAAAATAGATCCATTTATTTAAGCAGAACTATTTCCAATTTACAACAAAGCAAGTAAAAAGGCATAAGTATAAAACAGATTTAGCTGTCCTGTACATAAATAATAATTTATTACCCTAAAAATCATATTAGGAAAGAAAAACTGAACCCTAACACATAATGGAACTCTTCCATGCATCAGGCAGGTTAAATATAATCTTATACAATGAACATATTCAATATTTTCATGTACTTTTTAACACAGAACTCAATGACCAAACTAAATTTGTTAAAATGAAAGACTTCTCGGTATAATTTAGCTCTACAAAGTCTTTCTGTGAATATCAGAATGCAAGCACTGGTGAACTGCACCTGCTGAGTACCCTGCCACACAGTGAGTGGTAGCAAGTCTTCGGAACGTAATACTGGTACTGAGAGGCATGATTCTGTGCATAGTTCCCAGTCTGACAGAATGAAATGTGAAAGTGAAACCAAGAAGAGCTGGTTCATGTAAAAACAACAACAAAAAGCAGGATCTGTGATGGAGTAAGATATCACACTTTTTTTCATGCAACTAGCAGTCTAAGAAGTGGGAACATGAACTACATTCCTCAGTTTATCTCTTCTCAGTTTACCCTTTCCTACTGTGGAAAATAAAAACATACACTGTGTGTCATTATATTATGGAATGGTAACAAACAATTTAAGAAGTATGAGAAAAAAATACAGCAAGTCAGTATTATTCATCAGAACAGGTATCAAAATGCAAAATTTTGGAGACTTACAGTGGGGTTTTGAGTTAATAAGAGGTCATCATAAGGAATGATACAAGTTTTATTTCTCAGTTCATTTCAATTTAAAGAAAACAAAATATTTACATACAGCAAAAGGAGACTTACCGCTTCATCATACTTCTGCTGCTGAATATAGAGTCTTATTTTTTTTAACAAGTTGATCTGTTCAGAATCAGAAAGTGGTCTGCACAACAATATAAAGAGATATTAACATTTCTTCTTTTCATGAGTAGAAAGAATTAACTTTGCAATTAAAATAATTACTCTGTAATGAAACCAAAATATTCTGAACTTCATTAGAAGCAATTAGGTAATTGAGACTAATCTATTCCTCTGCATTCATCTTCACACATGTCAACACAGCTGCTTTCTAACTTATCTCAAAATCTTCGCATTAACAGACATTTCTTTTATGTAGCTGATTCCATCTAATTCTGCTGAAAATTATCTCCCTTGTGCACTATTATTGACCATTACTCTGGACAAGAAGCATGGCACATACAAAAATTAAGCAATTTAACTGATTTGAATATGGCTGTAAGCAGTTTATAAGACAGTATTGTATGATTTGCTTAGGTTCCACACTAACAGCAGATGATGCCTAAAATTCTTCTCTTTAGAAAGTATGACCTTGTCTCCTGTTACATAAGGAGCTATTAGCTGAGTCCCCACAGCAGGGGATACCACAGTTACCTGGCTACACTGAGATCAGTGATAAAAATCTCTTTGATTTTACTGAATTTGATCATCAACATAGATGATTGCCACCATTCTTCCCTTACAGAATGTCGTAACAAGGACAAACAAGCCAGCCCACTGAACTCCACCAAATGAAGGGAGAAGGAGCTGTTTCTCCTGTACCATTTTCTTTCCACGTTTAGGGACAGCAGCAGGCCTGAGAATCCCAGGCTTACTCTGCATAAGTTACAAGCCACAACACAGTCGCTGTTGCTCTAGGCACCACAGGCAAACCACCACGGGTCACAGCTTTCTGCAGCCAGTGAATGCATACAGCAGTGTTTCCTGCACACCTTCCACAGCACGGCAGTGGCACAGCACCAGCTCTCAGGATCCACGGCACAAGATGGCCCAGCTGCATGCCTCTCTCCCTCGCCCCTGCTCCTTTACATGCCTCACACATGACCACCGACCTCATGTTTCAGGCAGTGCCGAATCAGGTCACTCCCACTACTTAAATCAGCAGCAGTTGCCTGTGTGGTCACTCAGCTGAACCACAGGAGCAGGTCTTGATTTTATGCAGCTGCTGCATGGAAATGCTCATTCCTGCAGCTCCCAAACAGCTATGAATTACTTTCGGCTACAACCCAGTCAATAGGCTGCAACAGCAGTTGATACATCAGCAATACATACATACCATCCTTTGAGCCATGAAATATATTACAAGTATTCTGTGCCTGAACAACCTGAATTTTTATTAGTAGTAACATCCTGGTATATTTTGATGCTATTTCATTAAGTTCAGAGCACAGCAGTATCATGCAGGAATCTTCCAAAACACTGAATAATCTGAACAGCAATTAATCTTACTTTTGAAAAGAGTAAGTAGCGGTATTAAGAAAATGCTGGTCTTTTTTCTATCTAGAAAAGAATTGAAGGATGATATCTATGAATAAGTAGGAAGAAAGAGGTCCCAAAGAAAAGGAAAAAGGGAGAAAAAGATGATCACAAGGTCATGGTAAGAGTTTGATCACCTTAACTTTGGTGGGAAAACAGAGGATTTTAGAAACCAGACTTGAAAAATAGCAAAGTGAATGTTGGTTGTTTTCTGCACCTTCATGACATGTCCCTGTGGAAGCCAACCTTACATCTCCACAGGCTGAGAGCACAATTAGAAACAATTCTTAAAGGAGGCAAACCAGACTCAAACACTGCCTCAAGGAAATCTGTGGCCCTCAAATTTCATGATGTTGTTTGGTAGAGGAAAGGGAGCAAAACACCCACTCAAGGTGGGAGTTTCACCATGTGTGGAGATTAACAGGAGAAAAAAAAAAAGATAGCTTTTAGGTAAGGATTAAAAAAAATCTAGAATAAATATTCAGAAGTTTTATTTAGGACTTAAACACATTCAAGATGTTCCTATGTTCCCTGTCACATTTTTATTGTTTTACACATACTGTTTTCTGTGAATTCTATCCTTGTCATATCCAACACAAATTTTTTCCAAGCCAAAATTATATTTTACCTCATATCTTTAGTCATTTAGCTATAACCCACTTATTAGCTTTTTATTCTCAATGAATCATTATATTATTAATGAACAATAGTCTTCACCTATTTCTTCTTAGAGGACAGTACCTAGGATCTCTGTACATGGATGGTGTAACAGAATAAATAGGGTTTTCAAGCAGTAAAATTTTGATTAAGTCAAACACTGAAAGCAATTATTTTGTCAAATGGGGTTACCCTTGGCAGGTGCATTGTTAATTTTCAATAGCTAACATCGTAACACACATTTTACCTTACTTCCATATATATAATTTTCAAGAGGTTGAATTTACAATTGTCTAACAATTGTTTTTGTAAAATTTATTAATTTCACCAGAAACTAAGGACTATTCATATATAACTATGAAAATGCAAGGAGTAATCATTATCTTAAGATATTTTTTATCTCTGTATTAAACACAAAAGCAAAGAAGTGAATTAATAATTTTTGTAGTTTATACCAGTCTAAAAAGGTTACCAAATGCGCTGATAATCCCTCAATTAAAGAATCAGCATAGTTCACCATAAGGAGTTTATCATCCATTGAGGGCACTGATTCACTTCCTGAAGCTGACAAAACAGAGATTTAAAAGAAATCTAGATGCAGCAGAAAGCATAGAGACAAAGATGAGCCATGAACAGATGTGGAAAGTTGCCTATGAAAAAAAACCCATGAACTTTAGAAATGGTGATTCTATAAAATCTACAAGATTTACCAAAAAACAAAACTAAAAGAAAATTTAAATCTGAAAAGTTAAAGCTTAAACTCTTCTTAGCACCACTTGATTTTAACTTAAACTATTTTAAAAGTCTCCAGTAGAAGACAGTGTTAGGAAATAATAAACTGATCAGAGTTATTTCCCTGTGTTTTTCTATACAGCATCCCAGCAGCACTAGTAAATGTCAATGTATTCTCAAGGTCACTTAAATACGCACATATATGCAAGTAGTGTTAATAGTAATGAAGTGAATTTACTGATCATTATTAGAAAGATTCTGAACTCTAGAAGGAAAACCGCGGTGTATGTGTATATGCTCTTGCCAGCTATCCTTCATCAAATCCAATTCTAACAAATTCAAGATGAATAGTCTTGACTAGTAAAATCCGAGGTCTTCTTCCATAACACAAAAATACCTGTCCTATTAAGAGACACATAGAGAATTCAGTCAGTGGGCTCAACTCTGTCCTCCTTTCCTTAAAAGTATTGCAAAACACATGCACTGAAAAGTGTAGTACTCAGAGGTTTAACTCAAAAGAAAAAGACCAAGAACTCCATGGTCATGTAGATATAAACACACACACATTCACAATACCATCAGGATTCTAAAGACGTAAGATTATGATGGTGGTTCTGGAAGAATAACTTTATTTTTCATTATGGCTATCAGAGATTAACTTCCTGGTTCCAGACAGAAATCACAGCTTCATCCATGAATAAACATAATTAATTATGAAACAAGATGATTTGGCTAATCATGCAAGTGCTTGTAAACTCTCCCTTCTGAGATGTTAGTTACCCTTGTCATAGGTATACCTGACAAAATTAATCTTTCCAGCACATCATTCATGCTTCATATAAGCTAAGCTATTTGACAGCAATTCACAACAAGACTGTGATGAAGTACATTCACCATAGCAATGTCAAAGGGATCTCTCTTTGGCCAATGAGTCTTGTTTATCATCACACCACAGAAATTACCATCCCCAACGGCACAGGTAGCATGCTGCAGTCAAACCATGAAATAAAAAATCTCAGAACAGAAGGAGATGCCTTGCAAATACATCTGTATCCGCCACTGCTAGCCTGTTAATTTTGTTATGCCTGGTTATTTGGGTTAAGATTTATGGTAATTTTATTGCACAGTAAATTTTCTAGAATTCTACTATAAAGTAACCCCTTTGTGTCTGTGTTAGATGAATACTTAAAAGGCTGCAGATTTAATAATGAAAGTCAAGGAAGCATCACAGACCTGTAGATTAAATGTTCAAAGAGAAAGACTGAGATCTTTGCCTAGCTTATTGGCAGATGAAAACAAATTTATTTCAGCTGCTTCACTATACACACAAATCCCATGTACCTGACTATGTCAGCTCATGCACATATTCACCCTTTTATCACTGCCTTTTCAATCTCCCCATTAGAAAAAAAGAAAATACTGTGCATCCTACAACTCTTTGAGAGTGGCAAGATTTGCAGAAGACAGTGATCAAATTTCTATGACCCTTATCCAGCTGCAAATCAGAAGCAGCTGTTCAGCAGTCTTATACCTTTTTATATTGGCTATCTGCGAGATGAGGAGGAAAGTACCAGCTCCTCCTGTTGATGCAAAACTAAAAAGCACGTCCCTTAACCCTTGTGACAACCCCATGATGGAGCAAGCATTTCAACAAAGCCTGACAGGATTTTGTATGGGTGACCTTCTTCTGAACACCATATAAAGCAGAGCTTCTCACTTGCTCTGCTATGAAATTCCTTACTTCGGAATTGTTAGCAGTAAAAGAGCCAGCAGACTGACAGTGTCCAAGCAACTTCAGCAACCTCTTCTGTCAAAATGCTGAGTAATTACAGGTTCTTGTCCTCTTCTCCAGAAAGAGGATCCCTGGTACCTTAGTAACTTGCAACCTGAAATAAATCACCCACAATCAAGTTGCCCATCTCTGTCGGCACCATCCACCCTGCAGAGCATCCAAGGCCTCTGCCATCCAGACACTGCTGGGGACAGGTACCAGTGCCTCTGTGCTCTCTCTCCCCATGGGAGAAAATTGCCAGCAACAGAATCAGGTGAGAATGTTCAAACTCTGTTGCCACACATCAGTCTGTGAGAGCGCCATACTACAGAGAAGAGAGAGCTTCCACTCCATGGCTTCCACTTCCAGTTCAACAAGCAGCTGAAATAGTACTTACAGGATCCACTATTACTGCTTGGATCCACAAAGCAATAATTTGATCCACGGCTGGCAAAGTGTCCTCTTGAAAGTGAGGATGTAAGACTGGCCTGATATTTTTGCAGGGCTGCTATTCAAAAGCAACTGAGCCAGTGCAGCAATGGGCTTCAAAAATGCAGTCTCCCATGAGAGCTGCCTTCAAACATTCCCAGGGCACAACAGAGATGGCACCTGAGAAAGCATCAGGCAGGTAATGGGAGAGTAGAGACACAGATCTTGCATTCAACACTATTAATGTAGCAGAAACATGACTGCACACCGATTTCTGTTCTACATCAAATTCACTCCAGTCAGCAACACATGAGTGCAGAGCCTTAATATTGATGACAGTGAAATCACAAATGAACCCAACTTTTTCATTCTCCTGGTTAATTTCAAAGTACTGTGCACAGTCCTGTAAAAGGAATGAAATGCATATGAGAAAACCTTCCCAAGACTTCATCAACAGCAAAGAACAGTCAGAAAGACAATGAATGGCAAGGGATGCTAAGTCTTGAGTTCATTCAACAAAATTGGCCAAATAAATATTTCAAAAATCAAAATCTGGAACCATGATATTTACTTTCTGTTGAACTTGCTATGCAATACAGAGTATATGATGTTACCTGGGGCAATGATCAGGAAAAAGAAAGCTGTTACAGTTCTATGGACCTCATCAAATTACTTATTTACATGAATTTTAATGGCCAGAAGCCAATTTTTTCCCATTTTCAAAATGTGTTCAATTCCAGTTCTTTAGATGTGCCTTTTCAGAAGAAAGAACTATTTGACAGTATTTGCCAAAGACAGACTGAAAGCATGTACTATGAGATACAGACACAATCCTTTGCATACATTTTAGTTTTGATCAAAGAGTGAAGCTTCAAAGATTAAACAATTTGGTGAATAACTCAGTGATCCTTAATCTGTTTAGATGGCCTTAATTTTACTTGTTTACTAAAATATTTTCAGGTAAGCTGCTAAAAAAGGCATGTCCTAAAAAACTTCATTTTCGTAATTAGAAGATGCATGTTGAATCATAGATTTTTAAAATTACAGCCATAGTTTTAGTATGCTAAAGTTGTGCTTTTTAAAAGAAAATGTGCTCTACATAAACCTACACTAAAGGGTTTATTATAGCTTCATAGAGCCCAGGACCCACAATATTCCCTCTCCCAAGTTATCTCTTTGCTCCTGCTGTTCCACTGCCAGGAGTTTCCATTTTGGAGGGTCTAAATTTCATGTGAGTTTTTATACTTCTGGATTTTCTGACTACTGTGTTAAACTTTTAGTCAGGTAGTCTAGTTGTAGGGTTGTAGTCAGTTATCTTTGCAACTCAGTTTTCCTTTTTCTTTTAAAAAACATTAAAAAGCACTGCTGGTGCTCCAAAAGAAAAAAAAGGATTAAGAAAGTCAAGAGGCTTCAAGAGTTAAGAGGCTCCTTTAAGTTCTGAGGTTTTTGTTCTTAAAAGCATAATGAAATGAAAGGAGGACACACGCACTTCCACAGGCCAAAGGTAGCAAAAAGTATATTTACTGACACATTGCAAAAGCCTGTCCATACATCTATGCTTTTGTATTCATCAGATCCACAAACATGCAGAGCAGGACAGCAAAACATCAGTGAACCCACAGGAAATGGTCAGACTGCTAATGCTCTAACCCTGGACTGTCAAGTCTGAGGAATTAAAATAGCCTTTAATATTCACAAATCAGAATCCCTCATGTAGCATATTCAACAGCAAAGTGCCTCAGGATATTTATGTAAATCCTTTAGATAACAAAGATGAGAGAAAAAGGAGCTGACAACTAAACTGCCAGCTGCCAATTCACTGAACAGAGAAGCAATTAAGGTAACCGGGCTGCACACAGCATATTTTGCATGTAAACTACTACAGCAAGGGCTTCAGAGAACCAGAGGCCAGGAGGGAGGAGACCACACTCCAATATTGTCCCTCTGGCCCCCTTAGAGCAGAAGTGAGAAGCTGGATGCAGGGATCTTCCAAGAGCAGGGGGTCTGATCAGAAAGCCATAGCAGGACATGATGTTGCAGCCTTGGAAAAGGGAAACTGCTTTTCAGGGAAGGTGCAAGATCCTTAAAAGAAAGGCACCATTTTTAAAGTCTCTTCTATTTTAGTACTACACAGCAGGGATATGTGCCTACTCTAAATAACAACACTCGGCCAATGCTGCAAGTGAGCCCTCACCTCTGCAAGATACATGATGATTTATGTCAATGACTTGACATAAATCAATGTACATAATTTATGTAAATCATGTACGTAATCAATTGACATAATCAATTTACAACATGATGATTTGTGACAATGAGCTGGATCTAGGTATCTGCAGTGTTGTGGCTATGTAGTGTTATACCACAGCTCCTCTTCTGCTCCACATGCTAATCCTAAACCCTAGTGACCATTTTTCAAACAGCTGCACCCAGAGCAGGCAATTTGTGCTGTGCTGAGCAAATACCTACTAGCAGGGCCCCATGGCCACCAAAACATATCTGGGAGACCACCTGTACTGATCCTGACCAGGAGACCATTGTACATCAAGGAGTCAATGATCCACACAGCAGCTACCCTCAGTAGGCTCAGGCCTGTGGTGCCCAAATACCTTGGCCACAGGACAAACCCAGTCAGCTGGTAGGAACAGAGGAGCCTGCAGGCAATTCCCACTCTGTAACAGGGATTACACTGCCTGCCTGTCCTTGTATATGTATGAGCTGCAAGAAGTTCTCATGTGAACCTCCATACTGTCCAACAGTAGAAATTATCACCAGAGTTGATTTCTTGAATGAAAATCATATAGCAGATTGAATAACCAAAACCAGGGAACTCCTCCACAGCCAGCATCTGTGTGGCAACATCAGAAAACTGATCCGATGCTCCACAAACACAGGGTACCCAGCATCTGCAGGGATGTATAATTTACTTGCTATCTGTATTCTTCTGTTTATTTTATATTATTGAAACAGTCATTTTATTAAGCTATTTGTTATTGGGCCTTTATTACTGAGATCCAGAAAGAGCCCTGTACTCTGCCCCTTACCTCATGTCCTGAAGCAGAGCATTCTCTGGCCATCCCCTCTTACCACCTGCTCTACATCCTCCCTCACCCTCATTGCACGAAGCCTCACAAGTTCCAAAACAAGTCCAAAAGGACTTAGAATACAAGGAAATAGAGAAACATACATTAATCTTGTCATATTTTATCTTATACACCAGCCTTTCAGCTCCTTCTAAAGACTGTACCTACTTCCTACTTGATAGTAAATCCAATTACATCCAGTGCTCCTGCGCAGAAGCCGCTGCCAGTTAGCTTTTCATGAACAAACTAAAAGCTCCCGAGTACACTTCTGAAACTCAAGACCAGCAGGATGTCTGCCTTCTAAGAGGACTGCATCCTCTCCGAGCAGCAGAGTGCTTCAGACATGGCCCATTCAGTGAGAGAGAAGCTGACATTTTTGCCAAAGAACGAGCATTGATTTCTCCCTGAAGAGATAATACCTATACTATTTAATTGGGAGGGCTTTTTGTACAAACTAATAAGAAGCCATTATTTTCATTTGAGCAGTTTGTCTCTACAGCACAGCAGTTCTATTTTTTGATGTACATACAGGGGTTCTTAAAGCCAAGGGTGGAGGGGAGAGGGCTGCCAGTCTGCCTCCCAGCACCAGCAGGCTCAAGGTGCCCACAGTGGCCTGCTTGTACCAGCAGTCCCAGCAGCAGCCTTATGCCTAGATTCACACCTGATAACACAATGGGGACAAAGTGGAAAAAGGAAAAGGCTGGCTGCCTTTCCAGGGTTCACTTGGAATTTATAGAAGCTGCTGTCCTTCATTCTTGACCATAGGATAAAGGGGCTGAAATCTCTTTGCAGATAAATCAGTGCTTCTGCTAAAAAAGAGGTACTCTGAAGACACAAAGTGTTCCAACAAGCATGCAGGGAAAATAATTACTATTAGACTGTCCTTCCCTACTGCAATATTTTCACCTTTTCCTCTTGGCATTCAAGCCTTAATGTTTGCTCTTGCAAGTATTTTCACATGTATCACAAATATCTTACATATTACCAGTTATTTCAATAAACATAATTTATTTAAACAAAATAAGAATAGTATGTTTCAAAGGTTGTACTGACATCTTAAGGAACCCTGCCTTGCTCAGTGGTGGAAAAGAAATCACTTGCTTCACTTTGATCCAAATGTCAATTTTGTGGGAATATCTATTATTTAAGTTTTGAAAGGCCATCAGACAGAGGGAACAATGTAGAGCTGTATCTTCAGTCATCAGAGAAAGGAAGAAAAGAGAGGTATTTGTGCACATGGCAGTTTTTTGAAGTTTCTGTAATCTTCAAAGACTCTACATTCTATTTCCTTTTCTATCACTGACAAAATACATAATGTGCAATTATGTGGAAAGACTCAGTCTCTACATGATTGATATTTCCTTGAACCAAATCCATACAAATGTTTAAGGGAGTTATATCTCATTCCATACTAGAAGGCAGAGCAAAGGAAGAGTTACATTTTCATATGGTGAGAAGTACATTTTTATTTAACATCTGTACACTCACTGCAGATTAAAAATGCCGTGACTGTCTATATAAATATGCAAGTTATAACTGGATTATGCACACAAAAATTATTTGGGATGATTAATACGTAATATTCAGAAAATTTGTTACTTTAAAAATGCAGCATAAGGTGGTATGAGATTTTTCATGTATGAGAAGCTAGCTCAAGTATCTTATTTAAAGTCAAGTTTCTATCTGCTGCTAAGAAAAC
The DNA here is from genome assembly GCA_013396875.1 of Vireo altiloquus. Lineage (NCBI taxonomy): Eukaryota > Metazoa > Chordata > Aves > Passeriformes > Vireonidae > Vireo > Vireo altiloquus. The sequence continues at coordinate 201,345 of VZRF01010597.1, forward strand.
CCCAACCATACAAACTTCAAGACATTCAATAAAAAAAGCACAGCTAGTGGTAAGCTAGCACTGATTATACTTTAGTTCATCTCTTGGATTTTTTTCCTGTATGGTGGTTCTTAAACTATTCCTCCTGCCATCTTACTGTGAGGCACCAGAACCTGAACAGCAGGAAGCACAGCCATCCCTGGAAGCACTGTGTACACCAGGCCCATGCAAAAGGACTCCTGTCCATTTGTGTAATTTAGTATCTTAAATCTCTTGTACCTGTTGGGACAATCAAATTGCACTAATTGGTTGCAAGGCTTTTAGGCAACACTGATGCATCATTTACTCACAGCACTTCACTGTCCTTCTGATACTTCTTGTAGGATTACTTCCGCAGCCCAGAGATGCCAACTTTGGGAATGATTTTGCAACAGTAGCATCTGGCCCCTTGGCACACTGGTCTTTGAGCTGTGCCAGCTTGGCAGTTGCCCTAAGGTACATCAAATGGTCAGAAAGCAAAGATAGTTCACTATGCTGGACATCAGTTTTCCTCTGTCAGCAGTCTTCAGGTTTGTCCTCTCACTTCCTTCAAAGCATCTGGTATCTTGGCACCTGCTTTTCTTACACATAAAGGTCAAAGCATTCAGCTCTTCTTCTCAGAATTCCAAGAAAAACCTCTGATTTTGCTAAGCAAATGGGTTTTGAAAATACGTCTTTCGTAGTTGGGAAGGTAGAGAGAGAAAGGAAATTTCAGATAGTAACTTCCTTCATACATCCAACTGGAAGTATTCAATATCAGCAAGGGATACTGTTCTGCTCTTGCACATTCGCTCCCCTGGGAGCGGGCTGTGCACCTTGCCTTGCAGAATCAGACACCTGGAGCTGAGTTTCTAAAATTTATTCTCAACAGTTTCACAAGTACCCTCAAGATACATTTTCACCCAGATTTGTTCCTTGATGAAGGCACTTTGATAAAGCAAAAATGGCACGACAGGCTGCCAGACACATCCTTATTAATAGATAGAGCTATCCAAACTCCAACCTGCCTCAAGACTGGTCAAGTAAACACTATTGAAGTTTCTATCACATAACACAATGATCAGCTCTATCCTCCTTCACATCATCATACACCTGACAGATGGATTTCAGAGAGAGATGCAATTTAGATCCAAGTAGGAAAGGGCACATATCTACTGGCCTCCTTCATTTCCTGTCCACTATGCCAGCCACACTTCTGATAGGGATGAGATTCCCTGTGGAAATCAGAAGCTTTATATCAATTCAATGTTCTACCTTGGTGGCCAACACTCTAAAAGTAGGCTTATTTTATCCATATATATATATATACACACACATATATATACACATATGTGTGTGAGAACTGGCTTAATGCTTTTGGTGCAATATATTCAACATACAACTCAAACACTCGTTTTTTGAGTCATTGCAGCTGAAGGTCATGAACAGTTATCTACTCACTCAGTAATAAAACACCTGAAAATCAAACTAGAAAACAGGATTTTCCCCTCAGAATATTAAACAAACCTTTTAATGCTATTTCTGACTGAAAAATTAAGTTCAGGTTTTTGTTAAATTGCAATTTGTACAGAACATTGTTTGTGAATTTATCCTCCCCTCTCTCTCCCCCCAAAACTACATATTCATTAGTAATGCCATCAACGTCTCTAAAACCAGAATGTCTCAGTCTGAAATTCTAGACTCAGATTTCTTCTGGAGCTCGTATTTACATTTCTATTATACAGACTTTATTCAACCACATCTTTAATTTAAGTAATTTAAGTAATTCAGTTCTTAGAGATATCTTTGTTCATTTTCAGGTCATCAAGTTGCTGAAGTAACACAAAATCTGTAATAGTCACAAACAAAATATTTAAAATTTTCTACAAAACTTCATGATCCCAAAGCACTTCAGACATGAATTACACTTCACTAACCTCCAATACACTATGAAGGAAAAACGTATCATGTGCTGGAGCACACACTTTCTGAGCTTCAGGTTACATATTTCAGGCACCAAAAAGATTAAAAAAGGGTATAATTCCTTTGTACAACTGAAAATGAACAGAGGTGGAAGTTATTTGTGTGTGAATGAAAGGATAGTAGTGCAGAAACACAGCACAGAACTGTGCTCAGCTGCAGCAGTAGGTAAGGCCAACCATAGGTTAATACATATCAGAGGTCAAACCTGCCATTAAACCTGGGCTGACAAGTCCCAATAGCATACAGCTATGCAGAAACACAACCTCCACGAAATACCAATTACTCTGAAATGTAGCACAGCATACCAAGACTTCTCTTGCTCCAGACAGGAGGTAGGTATCCTCACCTTTGCATTTTTAACTTCTCCTGAAAAAGCAACCATACCCTTCTACACCATTTTATCTACCACCAAAAAAGTATCTCAGCAAAGACAGCAGAAGGGGGATACCTGCCTTTCCCTCTCTCATTCAGATTCAAGCACAATTAGTTTGAAGAACAGGGGCAGTTTGCCTTATACTAATCACGCACCTGCAGCTGAAGTTTAGGCTTGTGCTCACTGCACACACATTCAGTCATCTGCATGTGAAGGAGGGGATGGATCTATACACCAGTCATGACTAAAACTACCTCAGGTCTTCCTTCGATTCCTGCAAGTTGGAGCACTAGGAAGTTACTCATCTGCTTAAAAGTAAGTTTGTGCTCAACCACTTCATCCCAAATATTAGTAACAGGCTGGACAAGACCCTTTTGGAAGTCAAGGAGTGCTGTGAAGACTAATCAGAATCTGGCCAAACCACCCGTACCCTAGCACACCATAGGTGAGCATTTGCAGTAATGTGTGACCATCTGTGGTAGGAGTCTTTTTCTGCTTTCCTAGAATGAATAAACAGCATCACCTTGAAGCAACAAAGAAAGTCTTCACGCCCACAACATGTGAGCACAGGAATCTCCTGTAAGGCAATTCACTGTGGTAGTGGTTTCCCTGCCTTCCCCACCCCCACTGGCTGCTCCTCGAGGCTGACATATTCCTTGCCACAAGAGACACTTGGCAAGTGATTAATAGCCTGCCAAACTTAGAATCTTAGCTAACTAACACAAAGGTTTGTTTGTGCATGTATAATCCTTTAGACATAAACCACTGACCAAGTCTGGGACTAAGTCTGGACCCAGCTGCACCTAAACTCCCTCTGAGGAGGTTAGAATGTAAGGGGATCTTTTCTGAACATCACAACTCAACAGGAGGGTCTCCACGACAGCTTTTTCTGACCTATGCAGTAAATAATCAAGTGTACTGTGCCACTGAATCTTGTTAACCACTGTCGCATTTACTATCAAACATTGTGAAAAGCTGTTTTATATCAATGAATGTGTTATTCTCTCTGATGAGCGAGGTGCATCACTCCATCCATGGCATTTACACATCAAAGGAATTATTTTGGTCTCAAATAAAAACCTTTCCTGGAAGAACAATTAATCCAAACTCTGATTTAGAGAACATTGAGAAGTATCTAAACAAAATAAACTTATTTTTGCAGTGGACCATATCAAATATGTTTATACCAAGTTTTAGTTGCATTTTCAAAGTGATAAATGTCTCTGGCATTTCCACTTAAAACAATCCAAAATATCATAAAACAGGAAAGACACTAACCCATAGAGCAATCGGTAATACTTAGTTCCTTTAAAGATAAATATAGCATTTAGAAAAGCACATCCTATTTTATAGAATCAATCTTATTTCTCAAGGAAAGGTAAAATTTAAAGAGCTGTGAAATCAAACTAATAGTCATTTATCAAAGAGGATTGGCCATCCTTTCTATGTGGGCATTTTATTTCACATAGATCAGTAAATTCTTTGGTAATGCAACTGTCATTCTTATCCAGAATTTGTTCTAAAAGATTCATTTAAAAGATTCATTATGTGCCCAAGATTAACTTGACTTGTGTCTCACAGACTGTCTCGAATCTTTCCCTTGGAAGGAGCTAGAGGTATGAAATAACACGGTGAATGTCTGTTCAGACAGACAGCAATCATCTTTAACAATAAACATGCTTCTCAGGAAGCGACTCAAGTATTTTTTACTGATGCTATGATTTAAAGATCTTAATTAACATCAATTCTATTTCCCAAAGGAAAACAGCTGCTCCTGGTGACAAGGCATTTTTGGAGCACTCCATAAACTGAGAGCAGAACTGAACGCTATCATGTGTAGCCATGGCAAAGATTTTAAAAACCTTTACAGAAGAAAGGAAAAGGAAAAAGCACCTTTAATTAGATAAGACAGAAGGGTGAGGAGGGCAGTAACTGTTCGATACACTAGAGCAGAGTTCTCAGATACACAAATCACTGCAAAGACTCCTTCACAGTCCTGGAAACACTAAGACTAGGCAACACAAATTCTAAATATTGTAAGGTTCTTTTCTAGATGCAATGTATTTTATTTATTCTTCATTAGAATTTAAATCACAGAAGAAACAATCCTTAGTTCAACTTTTACATATATACAAACTAGAACAGATTGCATTTCCTGACCCTACAGGGACTTGTATCTCCCAAAGAATGCTGAAAAAACGATAGCCAAAAAAAAAAAAAAAAAAAAAAAAAAAAAAAAAAAAAAAATCAGTGAAAATTACTCAGCAATCTATATCGCTATGCTGTCAAAAAAAAGCTTAAACAAATAACCCTTAATGGAAAATTAAATGTAAGGAATAGATTTTTAAAATAAATCTATTTTAAAGTTCTGATGAGAGGTAGCAGTTAATTGCATAGAGTTCTAGCGCAGTTTCATAGTCAGATAAACACTATCATCTAAAAACAAACTTCAGAGACCAAATGTGTTGCTGCAGCTCACTGAAATACCAAAGTAAGTGATAAGACAAACAATCAGGTAAAATAGACATAGTTTTTACAGACACTTACTTGAATGGTGTGAACAGAAATGACAATGTAGTTTCCTTTTTCTGATTCATTTTAACCTGCATAAAAGAGTATTAAATCATTACATGCAAGTTTCAACAAGACTAAAAATTGTATCAGGAATTAACCTACAAAAAACTCACAGAAGATTTCTAAGACTTTGGAAAAGGAATGAAATCACAGTGTCAATATACTGTCCATGAAACTGGGTGTTATACTGCAGTATGAGCAACTCCTCTGAGCTCCTGGAAACTCAGACCTGCTTGAAAGTAAATAAAATAAACCATGCTCTAGCCACTGATTTTCTCAGAAGACTTCTAGAGTTTGCAGGATAAAAGGAAGATATGGCTAGAGGTGCTACCAGGCTTCAGTGACAACCTCCTTCAATGAAACCAGCACCATTTATGCCAGATGGGAACCAGTACACTGCAGCAAACACTGCCAAAGCAATGCTGTTAAATCAATTAACCTACACATGGACAAAAATAGAAGGTTTTGATGCCATCAGAGCCACTTTGTCCAAGATCCTCCAAAATATCTTTAAGGCCTACAGCAGCTGCCTGACTCAAGTCTGACTGTTGGCATAATGCACAGTCAGGAACTTCCTAAGCACCCTACTTGTAAAACCTGACAGCTGGAAGTAGCAACCCACACATTTCATCCTATCCATCGAAGGCAACATCATCCCCAGGGAGAACAAATTGTGGTCAGGTCAGTCTATCATAGGAAAAGTAAAAAATCCACTTGGCATGTCTAAGCCAGTGTACTACTTCTGCTTCAGCAGAGAAACACAAAGGAAATTCAGACAGGATAATTCCAATACCATGCTAGAAACAAGCCAACAACAACAACAAAGATAATCTAGCACTACAGAATAATGGAATAAAAGTAAGCTCAAAGGAAAGGAGAAGCAGAACTACTTATTTTTTTAAAATAATCTCCAAGGTTCCAATTGAAGTGAAAAAGATCTGAGTCACATCCTTAATTCTTAAAGCAGAGGTCTTCAAACTGCAGGAGATATAAGCGTGCTTCAAACTTCATGTCCAACCCCACCAGTCATTTTCCCTGTTACATGACAGCTTTCCACCATATTTTTGGAAGTGATTCCACTGCTGACAATGCCACCCTGATACCCACACCTTTGTGAACTTGGCATTCACAAAGGGACAGAAGATGCTGAAGGTGCTGATCTCTTCAGGTCATCTCATGCTAGTTCATTGTTTCACTATCATGACATGGATTTCCAGACAGGATAACAGTACTTTCATCTCTCAGCTTCTATCTGTGGAGGATGGTTTTCCCTCAAGAGCATTTCTATGGCTCACCAAAACTGGGATTTTGAGATTTTGGACAGCTTCTTACTCCACTGCCTAGTGAAAGAGAACCCTTTTTGTTTGGACCACTCGTGTTCCCATAATGTAATTTCCAATAGTAAATGAATCAAGACAGAGAAACCAGAGATGAACACTTGCAGAGCAAAACAACAGATATAACAGCATTAGCTAAAAGTTAATTAGGCCACTAATTTAATTTCTTTAATGCACAGGAGCCTATTACCTTTCTGGTCTGTTTGTGTACTGACCCTGATTTAAAGCCTTGTCTCCCAGCCCCCATTGCAAAGGCATTATTTCCTTTCTCCAGCACCAGCATTCAGATTCTACCTACATACTGCAAGTAGGTTTATATTAACACCAATAAGCATCAGCATTTTTGTTAAGAATCAAGAAAAAAGTTATTCATTCTCCTTACAAAAAAACCAACCAAACTTGTTTATTTAAGTCTTTCAAGCTTCTTCAGTTAAGACTCACAGCTATTCTATCAAATCAATGTGCATTCAATTTTAATCCTTTCAATTTAGCACACTATGTATAGGATATGTCATATAATTATTTTACACATAGGAACAACTATTATTCAAGTAAGCTGGGGTTTTTTACTGTATGTTTAGTACCTTAAATTGCTCAAGAATCTGAACAGCATTGGTAAACATGCTCTCTGCTTTGAAATGAGCACTACAGTTCAGATACTCCAGAGGCAGAGTTCCCTGAGGAAGAAAAATACACATAATAAGTAAAAAAAAATTAAATGAAATAACAGGAATTTCTCTTAAATGAAATGCTGGCCAAATGAGCAGTACAAATACTTGAAATTACTGCTGAAATAACTCATGTAACTCCTTTGAAAATACTCTTCTCACACAGCTTTGCAACATCACAGGGATTGTTTTTAGTATCTCAGCTTCTACAGGAATGCAAAAAACATAAATAACAAGAGTTGTTATTAAACTATATACTATAAAATAATATAAACTCAACCTTTAATCAGAAGCCATTTTTGAAATCCCTAAAAGTCTTCCACCCAAAGCCTTGCCTGGGCCTGACTCAATCCAGTACTTGTGACAGGAAAGGGAGCAGTTCCCACATCACCTTGTGCTGGGCAGCTTTCCTCACATAACCAGCAATGAGTGCAGGACAAGGTGACAGACATTGGGGCAGAGTCTCCAGAAGAAATATTTCGCAAAATATGCTGTAAATAAGTGTTTTATATGTGAATCTAGCAGTGTGAAGGCACACTAATGAAATGCTAATTGTCAATTAGATATTTATGAGGCAACTTTTGGACTGTGTAACGATACATGAGAGAAATAAGAAAAAGCTATCTCATTGTTCATTAAATTAGAGGCACAAGATAACATCTGAAGAAAGTACACTAGTTTAATCAAGAAACAACCGAACATTAAACTGCAGGAACTGGCTTGTTTACAGGCTTAGCTTTCACAATTAAAATCATGTTATTCAAACCATATTGCATTTTTACCATCCCTAAAAACAAAGTAACAAAAAACTTATATAGCTCAAGAATATAAAGTTGCAGATATATATAAAGGCAACAGGACCAGCTGCCTTTCCAACTGAAAGCCCTATACAACATATAAAAATATTTAAGTTTGTGCTCTAAAGACACACACACAAAATTAAAACTACAAGCAGTCACCACACCCTATAGCACTTTTTACAAATCTGTAATCTTTCCCCTCACACACCTCAAGTCTTGTCCCCAACACCTCTTCCTCCATGGTGAACAGATTTTTATAGCATAGAAATTTTTTATAACATAGAAAAACATTTTTACTTCTTACCACAGAGTTCAGGGGGAAAGGCACACCAATAAGGGAAGCCATCAGTGGTGCTATATCAGCCTGTGCAAACAGAAGCATTCCCATTTTAACCGTTTCAGCCTCTAGAGCTAATAAATTCAGCTTAATTTTAACATATCTGCATTTGCAAAAGATAATTATGTAATACTGCCAAGTTATAACATACAACTCTCCTTTATAGTTTTTTTGGTTTTTAGTTTCCAGTAGTCATGGCACGACTAGATTCAAAATCTGAGGTTCCACTGCTGATCAAGCTTCAAAAACACATTTAATTTAAAAAGCAAATATAACCACCCCAGTATTTATTTGCAGGAATTCACCTCTTTTACTGCACTCAGAGAGGCATACCACTTTTTATGACTATTCATATGACTAAAATAACTAATTTTATATTTATAGTTTTAAGCAGTATACTGGATATACTACCCTTCATAACATTCCTTATCCCATGCTTCCACAGTGCTGATTACTCACCTTCTCCCCTTCAGAGGGAGTTTCTGCACTTTTTTTTATGTCCAGGCAGCCCTCAGAAAGGCCCTTCAATCTACACCAAGGCATCTCATAAAATAAGTTACCTCTTGATAATAAACACTGCCTCTTACCAGTTTTATATTTTCCTTTAATATAAAACTATGCACCAAACTTCTTTGTTTCTCCAGCATAAATCTGAAGAAACTACACTGAAACCACAGGCACTGCACCAGCCTCAGATCTACCGGGCAGACTGCAAACCATTATTTGCAGAGAACAATACACTTGGAATGTCATGATAATTAGAAGTCTCGTTTGCTATTTTTACCCATAGGCACACATGTACTACAGGACAAAAGTTCTGTCTTTGGGAACTCCTGCTATCCAGGACAAAGCAATACTCAAGACTCTTGTATAGAGTCTCAAAACAACATTTCCACTCAAGGTTGGTAGGAGTTATGGCAAACTAATCTCTAGTTTAGTACCAGGGCTTTGCTGAAAGCAGTGGATACAGAACATTCCCAATCTGAAGCTTCTAGTATGAGATTATTTCCCTTGTTTGAGTAGTCTTGGAGTCTGTTATTCATATATCGGGTTTTGTAGGACAATAGGAAGTAAGAAGCACCATGGCTTAAAAAAGCTTGACTGATTTAGGATCAAAGGATAAGTAGTTCATCTTCTTTTCTTCCTTTACAGTACTGATTGTCTCAATTGCAAAATAGTTGGGCCATAATCATAGATTAAAAAAACCCAGAGTTTACCACTATAGCAAGGAATGGTTTTGATTCAATGACAGCAGCTTGGGAGACCTGCTATATTGTACTGTGCTCTTCCTACAGCCGTGTGGGATCACTTAAATAAATGGGGAAATAATGCATCTTCAGGAAAAGTTGTGTGCAGCTGTCACGTGTCAACAAGCAATTTAAACTTATCCTCATTATGTTATGGCAGTTCCTGTTTCTAGGGAAATGGTACATTCCTGTGATCATTCATTCAAATGAAGTACATTACTTTAAATCACACAAAACTCATAATTTAAGGTGAAAATTTATGAACTATTAAATTAGGTACATTTGATACCTGATTGACATCAATCCTCTTCAAGTTCTCCAGTTTCCATTCTGCAAGAAATAACAGAGCATGTGAACAGCCAATCTACACAGATTTGAAAGGAGTAATTCAGTTGACATTTAATATCTTGCTGCCATTTTCTCTAAAGTGTTGGTACGAAAGAAAACTATGATTTTACATTAGGATGCTAGCTCCAAAGGGTTACAGATGGAACTCAACAGGCAGAAACAACAAAATGCATTCATTTCAGTTTACATTTTCTTTTATCCAGCAGGATAAATTGCTGCCTGCAATTGTGACCTAGATCAGCTGAAGAAAGGCCAAGGTTATTATTTTTTTCAGCACAGTGATGTATCACCTCCTGTGCCAGAAAGAATCAAACTCAGGTTTAGGAGATTTATAGAATCTCTTCAATAGTTTGTAAAAAAGGCTAACCCAAGGTCCTAAATGCACTGATATAGCGTGGTACAAACATTAGACCCTAAAGCTTCAGTGGATCATACAAAAAGCTTGTTGAAAATTATATTTTCTTGCTCTACACTGGCCTCTAAGGAAATAAAGAGAAAATTGTTTGCTTTCTTTGGGGATGGAGAATTATTTAAAAACGGAGTTTAGCAAGGTTTGGTTTTGGTTTTTTCTTTCATATATTTGCAGTATTGCATATACCAAACTTATTTTCAACAATTAGTTCATACCACTGCTAGCATGGGGGTCCGAGTACAGGTCCACTGTTATTTAGTCCCTGAAGCACCCTGAAGAGCAGACTTATACTTTAACAGCAGCAAGACAGCTACGGGGAGTTTCCATGGCAACACAGGGGCAGTATTAGCAGCATTAATCATGAATTCTATTAAACTCACACCAAAATGAGCAAGTTTGCTTCCTTTTGCTTCCCTGAAAAGGAAATGGATTTATATTTCTAGAAACAGACTCTTATCCATACTTCTATTACTAAAGGAATTGCCTGTTTTCCTTTTAAGTACAATTTTCCCAAGAAAAACACTAGAAAACAGTGTATGCACACACAACACGCCTAAGGTAGGAAGAAACTGTAGGTCTGCTAGAGAAAACACCTCAATTTGTGAGAAGTTTTTTCATCTCCACGTGCCCTACTCATATATTCCAAAATGCAGAGCTGAAGACATGTCCATTGGATCAGGAGCCATAGGACACTGAATCCAGGAACTCCTGAGGACTGGGACACATCTGCAGACTGGCCAGTCCAGGCTGTACTCCCAGGAGTGAGGTGCCTCGGCTGTATGTGCTGCCCTTATGATTCCAGCTCACTGTCTAGATTTCCTGTAAAGTGCTCAGCAGTTTTCCACTCACTTGATAAGGTTGGGTTTTTTTGCCTTTATCCTGCCCTGTTTTTACTGCAGCCTGCTGGGCTGTCAGATTCAAACAGTCCAGGGAAGCAGCAGGGAAGTGCCAGTTCAAAAAGAGGCTGAGGATGAGGCTACATGAACCAAAGAAAATCTCACACAAAACCTCACAGAAGCAAAACTAGTGCAGGGTACACTGAGCTCCCTCAGCTGTGGCAAAGCAGGCTGAGCCCCCTACAAAACAGGCTTGTGTATAGATGTCATCAAGCATCCCATGTTCGGATGCTGCTCCTCTGGGCTTGTGCCCCAGGGCCAACCATAAACCCATGAGGAGCCAGAGAGCAGCTCTGTATTCTCTTTCTTTCGGACAAAGGGTCAAACCAGTGGCCAAATGGGTAATACTACATGTCACCCCCAGGATGCAAGGCTGCCATAACAAATCTTTCCAAGAGGATTGCATGACCAGGCCTGAGGGAAGGCAGAGCACAGGTGAAGAAATTGATGAGGAGAAGGCTGCCATCCCAGAGCAGATTCTGTGCCCTTCTGGCCATCCAAGGAGAACAGTAACCTCTCTGTGACAAACTGGACAAGCTAAGTCCTGCCTGTTGGCACTGCCTTTGGGAGTATGAACCCTCAATGGCAATAACGAGAAGAAAGACAATTCACTGAGCTGCCTACAGCCTGCTCGCACTGAACACAGCATAAGAAGTTTGTCAGCATTAGAAACGTTCTGTCAATATTTCCATAAACACTTAACTCAGAGAAATTAGAAAGGATTGTCAGTTGATGAAAGAACTTGAACACTGGTGCACGCAACTAGAAATGTATGCCTGACACCTGCATACATCAGTGACACAGCAGTCTTGAAAACACCCTCCTCCCCTGCACACACACACAGCTGCAGTTGTATGGAGCAGGAAGGACAAATTCAAAGAAAATTTCAAGAGAACTCTTTTAAACAGCTTTTCATTTGTATGTTAACTATGTGAAAATATCTGAGATTGTAACAATGGAGTAGCTGAACTGTATTGATCTGTGCAAGTGCCAAGTTACATTTCAACAATTTTCTCTTTACTTCTAGTATACATAACCTACTAGAAGGTTATTTTTGGATTTTGCTTTGCTGGCCAGCCTTCGCGTACGAAGATCCAGGGGAGGCCTCTTTTCTTTTCAGACCTCCCAGCCTGCGCACTGGATTTTTTAGGTGAGACACAGGGCGCGCAGATCTGAGCCCACCCTTTAATCCCGAGGTTCTTCTGCCGGGCCAAAGCGATTCTGGACAGTGGCAGTGAGTTCCTCCTCAGGACGTAGGCAGATTGCCCCCTTGCAGGGCTAACGAGCACTGCCGGCCCGGGGAGCAGCCTGGCCAGGATCGAACCTGGGCCCTGGCAATTGCTATGCTGTGTGCTTAACCACTACACCACCAGGGCTCCCTAGAAGGTTAAACCTTCTGGTATACTATCATAGAGAGAATAGTCACTTTTTAAGAAGTTACTTATTATTCAAGTAGAAATTCAAACTCCCAAAATACTCAGAGAGACTCAAATCTCCAATAGAGATCATCCTTGGCAATTAAGAATCTGTAAAGTTAAACAGCTAAACAAAGCAACAATGCTTGACAGTCTCAAAGCTGCAAAGCCAGTCCAAAGTGAACGGAGTAGTTTCTGATGTTTGCTTTGGTGTGCTTGGTTTTTTGTGTTGGTTATTTGGTTTGCTGATTTTTTTAACAATCAGAACAAAAATATGAAGCAGGCACAGCAGAGTGCTGTCAGAGACTAAAATATTATAGTTTATGAGTTAAAACATTTTTTCTGCTTTTAAAACTGTGTTACAAAAACTGCAAAGAAGTACCATATCCTGCATGGACCAAAAGCATTTCACTGCCCGCTGATGAAGACAAGATAAGAACTCAGAGCCAGGGGACTTTCACAAGAACACAAAGCTTAACACCTTCCAGGGTGGGGACCAGAGCCCAGAGGTATCAGCCTGTGCAGACACTCACATGAAGGGCGGAGAGAAGAAGCTTTGGGTGTGTTGGAAGAGGCTGTGGACAGAGGTGCAGTAACTGCCCAGCCTCCACTGCACCAGGGCCCAGCTGAGGGGGATCTTATCCACAGCAGAGTGCATGACATGCCCGGCACAGGGGCCCCCCAAAGCGGCCCCCAGACCCTGCACCAGAGCACCAGAGATGACACAACAGACCCCCAGTGTTGCAAGGGACAGTGTCTGAAGCTAGCCCCTGCAAGGGAGGCACATGGGCGTTCCCACCTGGCCCCAAGCCTATGTCAATCCACGGAACTCTGTGCCATGCCGTGGTGTGTGGCAGCAGGTAGCCACATGGCCATGGCACCGACAGGGGACCTTCACCACCAGCAGACCAGATGGAGGAGAGCAGTAAGTCATCGGGACCCACGGATGGGTGATATGCTTCCACCTAATCCTTGTCACCTCTTCCTGTCCTCCCAACCCCTCCACGCACACTTCTTTTCCTATTTCTTTCTTTTTTCTTTCCTTCTCTCTGCCTCTTTCACTATTTAATAAAATACACCCATTTTTTGGCAACAACATCTAATCTCGTTTGATTTTAATCTCGTTTCTGGGGACATTTAGAATCCTACAAGTTCTTTGCAGTTTATGCACAGACTTAACTTTCTTTGGTTCTCTGGGTTTAATCTGGATTGCAACAGGTGCAGACAAATGTCCTCCTTTAAGAAAATACACATTGCCTAATAGATGAGGGCCAAATAGTTTTCCCTATTGTGCACCTGGGAGTCAGCTCAATACTCATCTTTTCTGAAATCTCTCACACTATTTGCATCGTGACTTGAAGTCAAATGCTGAGGTTTATACTAAAGCTGCTGAGAATCAAGGAAACTGACAGAGGTAAAATTCAGCTATTATAGATTAACCCTTAGATATAAAGGGTCTTTAAAAGTCTAGCAGATCAGCCACTACAGACACCAAGATCAGTTGTTTTATTCTGTTTTCTATTTTTTTTCTACAACTCATTTTCAATTTTATCATAGATGTCATAGTTTTATAGCAGCAGTTAGGTGCACAGAGTGAAATGTTAGCACTGTCTATATATGAAAAGACGTAATCTGTTACCAAATACCTTCTTGAGAGCAGGGTGGAGTTAAAACCTCAGGGCTGAAGTAATTTTTGCCTGTTTTCTCTAATGGACCTTGACAAACAATCCAATAAAATAGAAAGTCATTACCTCATTGATCGTGAGCAACAACCCGAGACTCACAGCATCAAGAAACAGAGCAGGCTACAAGAATGGGGCACTTGAAAGAGGAACAGCTTGAACAATTTAATTACACATGATTCTATAACCCCACTGTTATTTCAGAAAGACAGTGTTAATTACATTATGTATGTGAAATAAAAAAAATTTCTTATTTTTTAAAAAAGCTTACTCTTAAATAAATTACAAAAGGGAAAAATAACAGTGAAGAGTCACAGTTTTTCATTGAGAAAAGCTGTTTACATTTCCACAACTACATCAGCTACAAGGATGCAAATGAGACAAGACAGCCCCTGGAAAGTCCGCAGGGTTGTTCTGTGAAGCTAGAAAGGAGTCTTTGAACTTATCAACTTATCATGTTTCTGTACAAATAGCTTTCAACCTCTGGGGGTCTTCCTAAAAATTAAGTCTCCTCTGGAACTAAGTTTTAGAAGCATGAATAGCCTCCTGTCAACAAAGAAAGTTTTCAATTCTGTGATTAGAAAAGAAGACTGACTGATGTTATCTACCCAATTTTGCAGCAGCTTCCTTAGGCATACTCTGCCACCTTTTCTTTACACACCACACAAGGCATACTTACTGAAATAGAACAGAAGTTAGTGAAGATCAACAGGTGTAATAGTTAAAAACATCTCCATTTCCACCAGAATCTTTTCACTTAAGTTTTATATTTTACCTACCTTTCAAAAAATTGTCTTCAAAGAACTGGGATGTAACTTTCTGTGGATAATTTACCCCAGCACCCCAAACAATCAGTGGTGTTAAAGTTTCTGAGGGATGCCCAGCTCCATGGGATCCTAAGACACACCAAATAAAAAAAAACAACAAAAAACTTTAAGACATGTGCTGTAAAAAGAAACAAGATCTACATGCAATATAAATATGCACACACGTTCTAAGTTCTTGTTACAGACAACCTATTCCATCTTCATAGCTTCTTTCAATGTAACTAACAACAAAGGCTAAATTCAAGTTTCAAGTTGGGAAATCAGTATCAGTTAAGACTATACAGATAGAACTTTTTTAACATACAGAAACTAAAGCCATAGTATTTTAAAACTTCAACATATAGAGGAGTTACCTGCTCAAAACATGTGCATGCACTTATCCTGAGCATCTCAGTGAAACCAGGAATGGCTGATTTCAGTAAAATTAGGCACATGTGAAGAAAAAATCATATAGAATTGATCTCTGAATAAGAATTAGACTTCCACCTCAAAACCAGGAAGCCATATACATTGCAGCTGTCATCCCTCTCACAGTGATAGAAGATCATTTTTAAGGCTTTAAAGTCTAGTGGCACACTCCTTAAAAATTGAAAAAACATTACTTTCTTCGCTAGGGAAATTGATTCCCTCCAGATTAACATATCAGCCACCAAAAGCAGGAAGGTTGAAAGCTATGACATCTCAGCAGCAGTTGTACTTAGGCAGGAGCCACACAAGCTTAAAAGAAACGCTGGTCATTGAACCCAGTAGGTGAGGTACCAGAGCAGTGAGATAAGCCAGCCTCAAAGGGAAGGACTTTGTTATACAAACCCTATGTGGGTCACTGCATGGTCTACAAGATTACACATTTTCCTTGTATTTGCACAGCCACATGCTCTTCCCTGCCTATAAATATATACTTCAATAAATACAAAGGACAGTGAAAGCACACTGTTTTACAGCCTCAAGGCTATTCCCAATTTCATACCCAATTTTGACCTTAAAACAATCACTGTGGCAGAGCTGAGGAGCCAACTTTGCTTATCAAACAGCCCAAAGCTTAAGAACACACTGGTCTGGGAATTAGATTTCTGATGTTCATTGGTGGGCTCTCTCTGGGCTCAAAACTGCTCTTCTTTGCAGAACTTGGGAAAAGAGCTTATGGAGAGAGCACTTCCTCCATCTTCTAGGTATCAGTTATATTCTTAGTGCAGGAGAAAAGTGATATTTTGGTGAGTTTACATTTTAGCCAAGCTACCAGCTCCATCAGCATTTCACTGAGATTCTGCCTCTATGAATACTTTTAAGATAAGACACAGCTGAGAGAGGCAGCTGTATCCACTCCCTCCCTGTTATACAGAGCCAGGTTTCAGACTGATCTGAATAACAAGAAGGGAAGAAAAATAATTATTTTCAGCTGAATCAGTTCCAGATTCCACCTCCCCCCAGCATCCTCCAAACAGACCTTTTCAGGAGAAAGGGGGAAAAAAAGGTGCTGTTGTTTAGTTCTCTGTTCCATGGTCCAGCACACCACAGAGTAGTACTTCTGCCAGGATGGTAGCAGAAACAAGAGGTCAAGGTGAAGATGGGTATGGAACACCCTGTGTTGGTGGCCAGCAATTCCATCTTACATCAATTTAAAGCAAAGTCATTGGGTCAGAATGAGAAAGCAAGTGACTTCATTGGCTTTTGCCAGCAACCACAATGTCTTTGATCATTTCTAATTCAGATCATATTTTTTTCCCTAATAGGGAAAAGGTTCCCCCTGTCTTTCCAGTGTTTTATTTGTTTTAAAGCTGGTGCACATCCCATTCTGCAAATAGGCACTGAAAGGCTGCAGAAGGGGCTGATACTACCAACCAGCTCAAATTAAAGGTCCTGAACTATCTTTCAGACAGCTCACAATGGGCCTGAGCAGAACCTCTGGGTTTGCTCTTGGATTCACTAAAGTCAACTTCAAAGTTATTACCACTTTTGGCACAAGATCAAGCTTTTCCTTCAAGACAGAAAGAGATGACAGAAAACTATGACAGACCAGTGGTTCTCAAAGCCTGAAGAAGTTACTCCTATCACCTGTTATTTCCCCTTCAAAGGATCCGGTACATATTGAGAACACCCCTGCAGCTCACTCTGGCAGCAAGGAAGGCCAACAGCATCCCAGGCAGTGTTAAGAGAAGCATGGTACAGGGAAGGGATTATCCTCTATCTACTCCTCTACTCAGTACCTGTGAGACAACCTCTAGACACTGGATCCAGTTTGG
The DNA here is from genome assembly GCA_013396875.1 of Vireo altiloquus. Lineage (NCBI taxonomy): Eukaryota > Metazoa > Chordata > Aves > Passeriformes > Vireonidae > Vireo > Vireo altiloquus. The sequence continues at coordinate 218,481 of VZRF01010597.1, forward strand.
GCTCCTCTGGTACCAGAAAGACACCCATCATCTGGAATGGTCTCAGTGAGGAGCACTTGCCCTGTGAGGGGCAGCTGAGGGACTGGGACTTGTTCAGCCTGGAGAAGAAATAGCTTTGGGGAGGGCATACCAGAGTATCCTACCTGTACTCCACTGTGAGGGGGGGTTTGAGAGAGGATGGAGCCAGGTCGCTGTGGTGCATGGTGGGAGGATGACAGACATAATTTGAAACAAAGGAAGTTCAGATTACAGATAAAGAAAAGTTCCGCCTCCGTGAGGGCAGGCAAGCAGCAGAGCAGGCTGCCCAGAAGGGTTGCATAGGCTCTATCCCTCTGAGGTTTTAAAGGCCCTGCTGAATAAAGCCCTAGCATCTGTGTCTGATCAAAGCTAATCCTGCCTTGAGCAGGTGGTAGGACCTCCTGAGATCCCTATGATCATACATATAAAAATATATATATACACACCCCTTCCCTATAAAAAAATTATGAAAAAATTTCTTGGAACATACAAAAAAATACAGCAGAATTAAAATTTTATTGCAAGTGGTAGTCAGCTCAACAGTAAATAATATCCAAAACTTACTATTTTGCAAATGAGCAGATGGAAATTAGACTGATTTTGAATAAATATACAAATATTTTCTGGTGACAGAAAAAGTCTGCATCCCTTCGATTGAAAAACTTCAGAATTTCACACACAGTAAGATGCTGACTGTTGTTTTGCCACAACCATGCCTGGAGCAGCCTTGGTTCAAAAGTATCACCGTTAGCAGCTGCAAACGCACAGCATTGGAAGAGAGACTTATCACTTTCATTGGCTGCACACAAGGACAGAAGTGTTCTTAAGATTCTTGAAAAAATAAGAAAGAACTAGGGAAAGAAAGTCTAAATGAGCTTACCACTGTAAACTCTTCTCATCTGCCCTCACAGCATTTGGCCACTTTGAAGCATGTCCTTCACAAGTGCCCTCTGTGGGTATCCGCATGGTTGGCCCCTGCCTCACTCTCTTCTCTGTACTCTCAGCTCCTCCACCTGTCTCCAGCAGCAGTCTCTTCCAGAAAGATCACACAGCAGTCTCATCCTTTCTGCTGTGCTTAAAAGGCCAAAATAAGCGAAAAGACTCCATCCCCCACACAACCTCTCCCTTTAAAGTTCTTCACCAGCTCCTGGACAGATTTCCCACATTTTCCAGGTGCTTTAGAGCACCAAAGTGAGAACTGTATCTCCCAGAGGGGCTGGAACAAGATCAAATTTGCTGCTGGCAGCCAATAACACCATCTCCTACGTGAGGTGGTTTTCTGCAGAGATCCTTCTATCCCTACTAGCAGTCACTGAGGAAGTTAAGCTTTACCTTAGTATCTTTTTTTCTGTCCAGATATGGAATGCAGCTGTCACAGCAATTCGCATGGATTTTCATACACAAACAACACTTAGGATACCAAATCAAAGCAAGGGTTCCAAAGCTTCTCATGGGACAGAGCTCTCTAATTATACACCAGATACCCATAAACTCAGCTGACTCAACATTTAAAAAGACTCACCCCAATCTGTCATTCCATGGTCAGAAGTTAAAATAAACGCTGTCTTTCCATCATTTCCATAGAAACTGTCAATCAACGAAGCAATTTCTTTCACACCCTCATCAACTTGTTTAATATTCTCCTGATATTCCCTTGAAAAATACGAAAAAAATGTTACATTCAAGGTGGGCCTCACACTTGGTATAAAGCAAGTTATCCATGATCGTAAAGCCCAGTCCTTTGAGTACAAACAGCTTTAACCTCAAGTGAACATCAAGCTAACAAAAGGCTTCCTAGATGTAAAATCTCACCTGCTCCGAGTCTTATTGAGATATAAATCATTGCAGCACAATTTGCAAATTACTGAAACCACAGTTTCAAACAGATTTATATTTCAAATCTGACCTGTCCTTGACATAGGACTATAATTTTACTACTCACAGCTGTCAGACAAATTAAGCAGAATGTCAAAACTAAGGAATTCTTGAAAACTCAAACATCTTAAATGGCAAGTTGCAAAAATTACTGTAAACTGGTAACTAAATAGCAAAGAAAGATCTCACGAGGCAGTCAGTGTTTTGAGATGATTCGTAGATCAGGACAGACCCTAGTTTTGTGCAAGAAAGGCTAAATAAAAAAATTGTATATTTTTAGAAACAGTGACTATGATTAACTTTCAGACAACTCATTTCCTATTTGTTGCTAAAGTCAGTTTTAAAACTTTGTCTTTAAAAAAATCATAACAAATGATCATTAGACATACATCAAGTATGAACTTCAGAATGATGTAGGAAATCAGAAAATTTTAAAAGTAGGCAGGGATCAAGAGAAAGATGTAAAATCCCACAAAGCAGGACATGAAGAAATGAAAGTTCTCAAGTAACGCACTTCAAGATGGATTGGTGATCAGAACTGTTAATCTAAACCCTTCCCTTTGCCAAGTGTAATAAGGAAAGCCAAAATATAATGCCAGAATTTGCAGCCATTATTGCTGAGCTTACTGTTGTCTATAAACTCAACAATATCACTTTAGCAGTGGGGTATCTGAAAACTGTATCCATTTTATGTTGAAAACGGCATTTCTTATATATCCTTTAGATTATGTGTTGGCTATAACTAAGACAATCTGCTAAAAATCAGACTTGAGTACAGGAGTATAAGAAGGCATACTGTATAGAGCAAAAATCTGTCATTTCCACAGATGGGACCTTAAAAAACAAAATAACCCCAAAAGTTCAGAGTGTAGGTAATCATGGTGACATATATGACCCTCAACACTACAAGTTTTGTTTCTGGTTTGATAAATTGCACTGTTAAAATGTTACTATATGCATTTAAAACTAGTAAGAAAGACCCACGTAATATCTCGATTACCTTGAGTTTGGTCGATGAGCATGTCCATTGGTGTCTATGCCTAGCAAATGCAGGAACAGAACCACTTTCTCTTCATTCAGTGCAGAGAACAACGTTTGATTACTTCTGGAAGAATTAAAGAAGCTCTGTACGGAATAAGCCATTAATATATTAATCTGAGTAAAATGGAAGAAGATAAGCAGCTTATTGAAACTAAAACAGGGCTGTTTCCACGTCAAAATACTAGTAGTTATTAGAGTTTAAAAAGAGGAAAAATAATGACTTCCCAATTTACTGGTTAGAAGACAACTACCATCAGTATGGTCAGTCCAAATTTTCAGCTTATCTAAAACAACATTTAAGTTGAGGTTCTTTTGTTCTTTGAGGGGCTTTTTTCTTGGGTTTTTATTTGTTGATTTGTTTTGGTTTTGTACAGGGATTTTTTGAGTTTGAGTAGGCAGAAATACACCATCCCTTCTTTGCCTCCTGTATAAACAAATTGATGAAGCACTTATGGCTCTACATTTCTATTGATTTAGTGAATTTAAACTGGAAACAAAGGTCTCAAATACTCTTGCTTTGGAAGCATGTTCTGCGGGACTGAGATACCAAACTACAACTTGTTTGCAGAAAATAAATTAAAACAGAACAAAGCATGACATGCTTTGCAAATACATGAACTACAGAACATGTATCTGCCTTGCACATGTCCTACTTAAGCATCCCTGAGGCAGATGCCAAGGAAGGATTTTCCCCTCAGATTGAATGAGTCTTGACACAGCTATTCTGTGTTAGACCAGCCACATTACGGCAATGCAAAATGCAGGCAGACAGCTATTCCAGCATCAGCTCCTTAGTAACAGCATTGCCCAAGGAAACAAAGTTGGGTAGGGTTTTAGTTCAAAGAGCATCTAGAGAACCTTTCAGTACACTAACATAAGTGAGAGTGTCTTTGAACTTCTTGCAAGAGTCCAGGGAAAATGCTGGTAGAGGCAGGGAACTGCCACCAAAGGACAGCGCAGTCCACCACACAGCTGTGATAATGATGGAGCTCTTAAAATCTAAAGCTCATACCCTGTGTAAACAAAAGTCACTGTACCCAGAGGAAGAGCAAAGTGACAGTGAGGATATCACAGTCAGCTGTGCCAGGAAACCATGGCAGTATGCAATTCCAGTTTTCTAACTCCCTGAGTACACATAAGCCGCATGGACTAATATTTGCATGCTCTCAGCTTCAGCTCTTGTCCAAACAAAATCATGACCAAAGTCCAGAGATATTTTAAATAAAGATACAAGAACAAAATCCGATTACATTAAATAGCAATATAATTATTTTTAAGAAGATTTTCATTTCCCACAGAGATCCATCCACCTGCACATATTTGACCACAGACTGAAGAAGCTTTCCAGAGCACACCAGTAATTTGCAGGATACAATAAAACTCTGTTTCCTTAATTTTCATTAAATAAAAGGAAATCAAAACAGACAAACAGGAAACTCCCAAAATTAAATCCTAAACTGTAGATCAATATTAGAAGGCACACGTTTTTCTATCACAGAATGATTAAGCAGAAGAAACCATTCAGAGGAAGGCAAGACCTGAGCTTCTCCTCTCCCACCAGACGAGTCCCCGTGACATACCAAAAGCATCCCACTTTCCCAGTCCCAGCCACCTTGTAAGCCAGAGCAGCAGCAGCCATAAGAGTTTGCCCAAATTCTGGCCAATTACAAACAAGAAGACAAAAGGAAGATGAGTGCAACCTAAGATGTGGCATCTTTTACCAGAGCAAATAGCAAACTTTATCCCATGGAACTTCAAAAAAAATGGTTTACTGAAAACAATCCCAAAAAACAACAGGAAGCTTACCACGAGGAGTGATGGCTGATAAAAGTGGTGAGTTGGCAAGCAGGGTATC